>OX457085.1:30291795-30832953 GCA_949752835.1 Empis stercorea | reverse complement strand
CGGCGCACCCGACATGACCCACCCGACATGACCTACTCGTCAAGACCTTTCATTTGAACCCGACATGACCCACCCGACATGACCTACTCGTCAAGACCTTTCATTTGATACCCCACATGATTTTTTGTATTATGGGGCCCCACATTGCCCCGATTTGCGCCCGACATGACCCACGGCGCCCCCCGGACTACCGTCCAATGAGATGTACTCGTCAAGACCTTTCATTTGATACCCCACATGGTTTTTTTGGTACATTCAAAAATTAAACAGCCCTCCGCGCCCCCTTCCCCTAATCAAAATGGCAAATTTATATGGTACCAAGCCATTGATTGCACGAGCTCAACTTCCAAATTTGAGCTCAATCGGTCAAGCCGTTTAAGAGTTATGGCCAGGTGAGGAGATATACATATATATATATATATATATATATATATAAATATACCTACATATATACTGGAAGTGTGAATTCATAAAAGGGAAAGTAAAATAAAAGAGCGCATATTATTAAATTTCACCGCGAAAAATGTGTGTACCTTCTGTCGTCTCTATACAATTTCTACGTCTTATCCACAAACTCGTTATTTCAACTTTCTTAACAAAAATATTTTGCTGTGGTGAACTACTCATATTGGCTTGGCGTCCTAATGTTTTCAGTTTTTTAAGTCTTTTTTAAATTTTGAATATCTTTATATTATATACGGCTTTGCTCAGACGTTTGTGGACAGATGCAAGAAAGAAACATCTATGACTATGGGTGGTGAACGATATGTTGATTGATGAGTTTCACATCATAATGCTTAATTATGAAAGTATTCGTATATTCGTAGTATTCGTATAAGAAAAGTATTCGTATATATGTATTCTGAAAAAAAAATCTGAGATAAGAGAATATTTTATTTCATTTAAAAATTTAATCGAAAATGAGACTGGACAAAAATAAAAACTCTTCGGACAGACAATGGTACCGAATATTATAATGGTAAATTTCTCAAGTACCTTAAAAATTGTGGAATAAGTCATGAAACTACCACGCCATATACGCCTCAACAAAATGGCAAAGCCGAGCGAATGAATCGCACATTCTCTCATGGGCACGCCAACTGAGTAGCCGTGTTTTTGAACGCTGCAGTAAAATTAATAAAATAAATATTTTTATTACTTTCCCTTTTATGAATTCACACTTCCAGTATGTATATAGGTATATTCTGTTAAATATTATATTTTCTGTTAAATTCCACATTTTCTGTTAAATTTTACATTTTCTGTTAAATTTATATTTTCTGTTAATTTCAACATTTAACATTTTCATTTTCTGTTAACTGGTCTTGGGCCCGTTTGACCTAAGATGTACTCTTCATGACCTTCCATATGATACCCAACATGATTTTTTTTAATTTTAGGCCCCACTTGACCCACGGTGCCCAATGGACCACCCAACGATATGTACTCTTCAAGACCTTTCATTTGATACCCCACATGATTTTTGTATGATGGAGCCCCACATTGCCCCCATTTTAGCCCCTACATGACACACGGCGCCCCACGAAATACACCCCATTGAGATGTACACTTCAAAACCTTACATTTGATACCCCTCACGATTTTTTGTAATATGGGGTCCAACATGGCCCCTGTTTTGGGCCCCGGCATGACCCTCGTCGCCCCCCGACTACCCTCATTGAGATGTACTCTTGAAGACCTTTCATTTGATACCCCACATGATTTTTTATATTATGGAGCCCAACATTGCCCCCGTTTTAGGCATGACATGACCCACGGCGCCCCCCGGACTACCGCTCAATGAGATGTACTCGTCAAGACCTTTCATTTGATACCCCACATGATTTTTTGTATTATGGGGCCCCACATTGCCCCGATTTGCGCCCGACATGACCCACGGCGCCCCCCGGACCGCCGTCCAATGAGATGTACTCGTCAAGGCCTTTCATTTGATATCCCACATGTTTTTTTTGGTACATTCAAAAATTAAACGGCCCTCCGCGCCCCCGTCCCCCTAATCAAAAAGGCCCCAAATTTATATGGTACCAAGCCATTGATTACATGAGCTCAACTTCCAAATTTGAGCTCAATCGGTCAAGCCGTTTAATGTCGGGCCCAAAACGGGGGCAATGTTGGGCTCCATAATACAAAAAATCATGTGGAGTATCAAATGAAAGGTCTTGACGAGTACATATCATTGGACGGTAGTCCGGGGGCGCCGTGGGTCACGTCGGTCCCAAAACAGGGGCAATGTTGGGCTCCATAATAAAAAAAATCATGTGGGGTATCAAATGAAACGTCTTGAAGAGTACATCTCAATGGGGGTAGTCGGGGGCCGACGAGGGTCATGCCGGGGGCCAAAACGGGGGCCATGTTGGACCCCATATTACCAAAAAAGTTTGTATGTGTACATTTCAGTGTACATCTCAATGTGGTGTATTTCTTGGGGCGCCGTGTGTCATGTAGGGCTAAAACGAGGGCAATGTTGGGCCCCATCTTACAAAAACCATGTGGGGTATCAAATGAAAGGTCTTCAACAGTACATCTCAATGGGTAGTAACCCGGAGGGCGTCGTGAGTCATCTCGGGTCCAAAACGGGGGCAATGTGGGGCCCCAGCATACAAAAAACCATGTGCGGAATCAAATGAAAGGTCTTGAAGAGTACATCTCGATGAGGGTAGTCCGTGGGGCACATTCGATTATACGGGGGCCCAAATGTGCGTCATGTGGGCTCATTATACAAAAATCATGTGGGGTATTAAATGAAAGGTCTTGAAGAGTATATTTAAATGAGCGTAGTCCGTAAAGGCACACTGGGTTACACGAGGTTCCAAAAGGGGGTCATGTGGGTCAACAAGGCCTTAAATCATAAAAATATCGTGTAGGGTATCAAATGAAAGGTCGTGCAGAGTACATCTCGTTTCGTAGTGCGTGGGTCAAGTGGGCCCAAAATCTGTTCCGAGAGGTACTCTGGGTCTTGTGGGGCCCATAATGCAAAAAGACATGAGAGGTATCAAATAAAAGGTATTGAAAAATACATCTCATTGCGCAGTCCGTGGAGCTTCATAATTCATGTTAGGGCCCAAAACCTGTGTCATGTGGGGGCCCATCATAAAAAAATCAGTTGGGGCATCAAAAGGTCTTGAAGCGTAGTCCGAGCAGTACCCTGGCTCATGTGGAGCCGATTATACAAAAAACATCAGCCACATGTGGAATTCCAAATCGTGGGCCATGAGTAGCCCAAACAAATCATTCCCAAGTTGTCAAAGTATTTAAATATTTTTAGTAGGTTAAATGAATAAATATTTGACCGACTAAAAAGTGTAAAATTAAAAATATAAATAAAAAAAGTTTTTTAAAAATACTTTCCCTTAAAGAAATATTCAACTAAAAAGTAATAAACGAGCAAATAATACCACATCAATGTACTTTCCCGTTGAATTTGAGCAACTGTCAACAATAGTAAGGGAAAGGTAGACCTCTTTATAAATGGCATTAATTCTGATAAGGTCTTAAATTATTAAATTAAGCTAAATAGTTCAGTAAAGAAAGATCTCATATGCATAAATAATATATATATTTCTTGGGTCAATGAAAAAACTATGCATCACTCAATGTATGCTATCCATACAAAATAATTATAATTCTTCAAACTAAAAAATAATCTTCTATATGAAAGTGGTGCAATATTCAACTGCCGCCCCAATTCAAACAAAACCGCACCAAATGCCATCAAACTAAAAAAAAATTGTCTATATATTTTTGGTGCAAAATCAAACTTCCGCGCCATGAAATGTTCGATAGCCATACAAAATAATTATATTTAATCAAACTTAAAAATTTTCTTCACTATGAAAATGGTGCAGTTTCAAACTTCTGCTCCATAAAGGAAATATATGTATATACAGTTGCTCACAAAAGTATCCGGCCACTTCTTTTATTCAGTAGAATTAATCTTAGGCGTTAAGTTTTAAATATCAGAAAACAAATAATAATTATTTTTTTAACATTATTTAGTCTTGTAATTTATAATCCAATCATAGAAATATCAAAATTAAATATACTTCAGAAAAAATCGACAACCAAACAATTAAGTACATAATTCGGAAATGCAATTTTTCTCGAATGACGCACTATTTGGAAACTATTTGGTAACTAAACTTACTTTGGGGAAGTCCCCCGTATGCATACACACTTAGTGGCCGACTTTAGTGTCAAATGTTTTATGAGTTCGGACAGCTATGTAAGTTTTTCTGATAATTAATTCATTTTTCTAATATGTTTTTCTAGTATTATAAAGTGCATTAGTAAAGACTTTTTATAGCCAATATTAAAAAAAATACTTAATTGAAAATGAAGTGAAAAACATTAAATATATTGAACCAAGTAGGGTGGCCGGATACTTTTGTGAGCAACTGTATATAGAAAAAAAGTTATATAGTCATTCGTATAGTATTTACAGATTATAATATTATGGTATGCACAAAGTATATGTATAGTATAGAGACGAAAACGCCTTTTTCGGTTTGGTTAGTTAAGAAATAAAAAGAGTTTAAATAAAAATAAATAAAAGTAAGTCTGTTATAAGGGATTTCTATAAATATTTCATAAATAAAAAGGAAGAAGAATTTTATATTATGTTATTGAGCTTTATAAAATATATAATTCCAAATTATCAATTGGCCAAATTTAATTAATTAATAAAACCAAAGTAAATCTTACTTACCGCAACAATTAATGAAGCTGTAATTTATTGAAATAATTATTTTCAAAGAAAAGTTTCAATTTTTTTAATTAAAACAGCCTGGGTAACTATATTTTAACCGGACAAGCGATCGGGATATCGTTTATTCTGTAACGTACTTTCTTCTTCTTTTGTTTTGAAAGTTTACGTAATAAAAATTTAATTTTATACTTTTTAAAAATAGTTACTTATATTTATTTTGAAATATAATATGCATAACTCAATTTTAATTCATTTTATAAGTTTATAGTATGTTTTAGTACGTTCTTTGTAATTAATGTTATTTTGTTTTAATTTTTAAATATATTCGTAGTATTCGTATAATATTTTTTGAGGAATATACCTCTTTGGGACACCTCATAAAAAAAATGCATCGAAAGACCTACTTCTTGGCTGATGTGGAAACGGTTTTGTAGGACGGTTTTTTTAGAAAGTGCACCAGGAGCAAAAATCTCTAGCTCCGGCACTGAATATAGTATAACCTTGATGAAACGATCAACCTTGAAGTAGTTGCTGTGAAAAATAATACAGCTGTTCTTTTTCAATTTTAAAAATTGTTGCTAAACATTTTGCTTCATATTAAATATAATATGAAGCTTTGTGGTGCAGAGCAAATTTCGAAAATTTTTTTTTCGGGATTTTGAATTTTTTCTTACGTTTTAGATGTCAGAGAATCAGAATCAGCAAAAAAAAATTTCGTGTCCGCCGTACGCCGTACGTCGTACGCCGTACGCAAAACAAAAATTGCATTTTTGAATCGCTTAGAAATAGTACTAAAACACATTCAATTGAATCAAAAATTTACAAAAAGGTAAACTAAGGATGGAATTTTATGCTTATGGTATCCTTTTCCGAATAATATCCCTGCAAACCCCCTTCATGGAGCGATAAAAATGCACAATTTTGTGCATGTCAAAAAACACACCTTAATATAGTCGGATCTTTACCCTGTTTCACAGTTTCATGAATAGACACCATACAAAGAACATAAGAAAAATTCAGAGCCCTGGGTCCCCGCCCCCTTATTTAATGGTAATATTATAATTGAATTTTTGAAAATTGATATGCACATAAAACCAGTACGATTTCACGTAAAATATTATAACTTTTAAAATAGGTATAACAAAATAGTACCTTTGCATTCCATATAAAAAAAATTAATCCCCGCCTTTTGTATGTGGGTGAGGGGCTTATATATGAAACAAGTTACAACCCCTCAGCGGGGAAGTTTATTAAAGAAGTGAGAAATAGGTTTCTTCATTATACTATTATACACCTTCTACATAAAAATCAGCCTCATACCTGTACCCCCCTTCATTTTACTAGTGAAAGAATTTTTATGGGACTATTAAAATTGTATTTTTAGTATTTAAAATAATCATAGCATATGAAACATTTAATATACGGCCTATTATCTTATAAGTTAGATATAATAGGTTAGTATCTTTCGAAATCATTCAAAATTTTCACCCCTTTCCCTTTTTATACGGGCGAGGGGGTATATTTATAAAACAAGATGCAACACCTCCTCGGGGAACTGGATTGAAAAAATAAGAAATAAGTTTTTTTTAAATATTATTTTAGACATTTTGCGAAAAATTTGTTTCCGTACCTGCAACACACTCTATTCTTCATCGATTAGAAATGCAACATTTCAAAATTTATTATATAGTTTATGAAAATTTAATTTTTGGAACTTAAAATGACTATAAAATAAGCCACAGTTTAGATATAAACTTGAAATTTATAAATTGGGTGCAATAGGTTCGTGGTAATCCAAATCACTCCTAATTTTAACATGCTGCTCTTTTTTGGTGGAGGTGGGGGTATATTTAGAAAACAAGCTCCATGCCTTCCGCGGGGGGGCTAATTTAAAAAAATTAAAATATACTTTTTTAACAATGAAATTTTACACCTTGTATAAAAAAATCAGTCCCACCCCGTCAACCCTCTTTATGTCAGTTGTATTTGAATTTCGATATTTTCAAAGTAAAATTTTTGACATTCAAAAAGGTTAGAAAATGGTCCACATTTTATGTACGACAGGTACCATAATTTCAAACCTTTCGTAATCACTTAAAACTTAAAATTATAAACCGCCAGGTACCATAATTTCAAACCTTTCGTAATCACTTAAAATTATAAACCACCATTTTATTAAAGTAGAGGAGGGGGTCTATTAATGAAATAAGAAATATACCCTACGCGGGGGACTATATCAAAAAAATTAAAAATTGGTTTCTTCATAATACTATTCTACACCTTGTACATAAAAACGAGACCTGTACCTTCAACCCTCTTCATTTTACAGGGGTAAAAATTTCGACATTTTAAAAATTAATATTATATTGGATATACAATTTCTAGTATTTATTTATTGAAACTTAGTAATAATTTCAAATTGTACAACATTGGTAGTTTTGAAAAAATTATTACTTTTAATTTTATATATATTACGTGGTTCGTGAAATTCAAATTTATCGCAAAGGTCTTAGATTAGATATTACCTTTGAAATATAGTTATAGCGGACCCTTCTTTCAAAGATTTCCCCACCTACCTACGAAAAAAAAGCTGCCAAGTTGGAAGAGTGCTTCATATACCCTTTTGATCCACGTAGGATTTAGTGAAAAGGAAGATTTAAATAAAAATTATGATTTTTACAAAACTCCCAAAGTTTTGTGTTTATTCTATAAATTTCGAACTTTTTGTCTCTGTAAAATGAAGAGGGTTGAAGGTACGTGTCTCAATTTTGTATAGAAGGTGTAGGTGTGTATTTTTGAGAAAATAATTTCTCATTTTTTCAATCCAGTCCCCCGCCGAGGTATAGCACCCTGTTTAATAGATATACCCCCTCACCCATATGAAAAGGGAAAATATTCAATTTTCATAAACTATATAATAAATTTTGAAATGTAACATTTCTAAGTGATGTAGCTTAGAGGGGGTTGCAGGTAGGGAAATAAATTTTTGGCACAAGTTGTAAGATAGTATTTTTAAGAAAATAATTTCTCATTTTTTCAATCCAGTCCCCCGCTGAGGTGCTGCAGCCTCTTTCATAAAATTACCCCCTCACCCATAATAAAAGGGAAAGGGGTAAAAATTTTGGCGGACAGGGATGCTTTTTTGCTGATTCTGAATCCCTGACATCCAAAACGTCCAGAAAAATCAAAATCTCGAAAAAAAAAATTTCGAAATTTGAAACCGCACCACAAATTGTCTTATATCATAAATTCAACCATTCGATATAGATAAGAATTTGATCATTTTTACCATTCGTATAAATTTTATATAAATAACATCATAAGTTTTATATAAGAACATAAAATATTACTTTTAAATTGTGAAAAACACGTAGTTTTATAAAATATTATAACTTTTAGTTAATTCTTTGTTTTTATTAAAGCCTAGGTTGATCTAAAAGGGGATATGAAGGACTCTTCCAACTTGGCAGCTTTTTTAATTGCTGTGATAATAAATTTTTAAGCAGTTGTCACGAAGATGAAAATTAATAAAATGAAGCTCGAATTAATATAAAATGACAATTAATAAATAGAAGCCATAATTTAAACTTAAATATATTACTAATTTTGTTAATGGCAATTTAATTTAAGCTGAAACATTATAAATGATTTTGTTTATGGCAAGAAGTTGACATTATTGATTTTCGAATAGTTGCACTTGCACTCATTTAATTTTATAATTTTGATGTATAAATTACAAATTGCTGCTATAATAAAGTTTATAATGGTTGCTATGAAAATTAAAAACATAAAATAAAATGAAGTTCTAATTCTAACTAAAATTTAATAAATGATTTTATTAAAGTTGCTGTGAAAATTAATAAAATAAATTTCTAATTGAAACTAAAATATAATAATTTATTTTATTAATGCCCGTATGACAATGGCTTGACAAAATCCAAAAAAAAACTAAAAAATGTCTCTTTGTGCGACTGCAACACAAATATTTTTCAATGAGAGACAACTATAGTGTCGTATTGATGCTGTCAAATATATTGTTTTTGTTTTTTAATCTGTCAAAGATATTTCGCTGCTCAAATACTTGTTTGCTTCATACGCCCCTGACATTTTCACTTTGCTCCATATGCACCCTAAATTTGCAACCTACAATTTACACATGTTCGACTTCTTGGTCCGTGTTTAAAGACGGGTCCCGAAGATAAATTGGATGTGGAGCATTGGATGTAGAGATAAGAAAAAACGAATTGCAGTTTTAAAAAGGGAATCTCCCAAACACTACAGATATGGTCCTAACTCAAAAAACTCTAAAATGGCGTATGAAGCAAACAAGTATTCAAGCGGCGATTTGTAATAAAATAATAAAAAAAATGCTTGAATATTGAAAAAAATCATGAATGTCAAAAAATATACAAAAAAAATCCAAAAAAATTTCGATTTTTTTTGACAGAAATGGTTTTGTTGCTGCTACACAGTGACAAATCATTAGCGACATGGATTTTTTTTGGATTTTTTTTTTATTTTTTTTTACTTTCAGGATTTTTTTCAATATAGCGTGTTACTCGCACTCATATCTTTTTCTCATATAAGAAATATTACCTCTCCCTCTAAATGGATAGTTTCTGAAAAATTGAAATTTTCAAGCCATTGTCATACCCGCATAATGGCAATTTCAATTGTAGAATTGATGTTAAAAATTTTACTTTGCTTTATTAATCAATTTTAGTTTAGTTGCCGTGTATATTAATATTGCTGTTAAAATAAATACAGTTGTTCTTTTACAATTTTAAAAATTGTTGCTGAAATTTATAAATTGCTCGGACATTATTGATATTCGAATAGTTGGACATTTTTATATTTCGAATAGTTGTGCTCTATCCTCTATCAATCGTAGAATTGATGTTAAAAATTTTAATTTGCTTTAATAATCAATCTTAAAATAATTGCAGTGTATAACAATATTGCTGTACAGTTGTACTTTTTCAATTTTAAAATGGTTGCTAAAATTGAAATTTATAAATTGGGTGCAATAGGTTCGTGGTAATCCAAATCACTCCTAATTTTAACATGCTGCTCTTTTTTGGTGGAGGTGGGGGTATATTTAGAAAACAAGCTCCATGCCTTCCGCGGGGGGCTAATTTAAAAAAATGAAAATATACTTTTTTAACAATGAAATTTTACACCTTGTATAAAAAAATCAGTCCCACCCCGTCAACCCTCTTTATGTCAGTTGTATTTGAATTTCGATATTTTCAAAGTAAAATTTTTGACATTCAAAAAGGTTAGAAAATGGTCCACATTTTATGTACGACAGGTACCATAATTTCAAACCTTTCGTAATCACTTAAAACTTAAAATTATAAACCGCCAGGTACCATAATTTCAAACCTTTCGTAATCACTTAAAATTATAAACCACCATTATATTAAAGTAGAGGAGGGGGTCTATTAATGAAATAAGAAATATACCCTACGCGGGGGACTATATCAAAAAAATTAAAAATTAGTTTCTTCATAATACTATTCTACACCTTGTACATAAAAACGAGACCTGTACCTTCAACCCTCTTCATTTTACAGGGGTAAAAATTTCGACATTTTAAAAATTAATATTATATTGGATATACAATTTCTAGTATTTATTTATTGAAACTTAGTAATAATTTCAAACTGTACAACATTGGTAGTTTTGAAACAATTATTACTTTTAATTTTATATATATTACGTGGTTCGTGAAATTCAAATTTATCGCAAAGGTCTTAGATTAGATATTACCTTTGAAATATAGTTATAGCGGACCCTTCTTTCAAAGATTTCCCCACCTACCTACGAAAAAAAAGCTGCCAAGTTGGAAGAGTGCTTCATATACCCTTTTGATCCACGTAGGATTTAGTGAAAAGGAAGATTTAAATAAAAATTATGATTTTTACAAAACTCCCAAAGTTTTGTGTTTATTCTATAAATTTCGAACTTTTTGTCTCTGTAAAATGAAGAGGGTTGAAGGTACGTGTCTCAATTTTGTATAGAAGGTGTAGGTGTGTATTTTTGAGAAAATAATTTCTAATTTTTTCAATCCAGTCCCCCGCCGAGGTATAGCACCCTGTTTAATAGATATACCCCCTCACCCATATGAAAAGGGAAAATATTCAATTTTCATAAACTATATAATAAATTTTGAAATGTAACATTTCTAAGTGATGTAGCTTAGAGGGGGTTGCAGGTAGGGAAATAAATTTTTGGCACAAGTTGTAAGATAGTATTTTTAAGAAAATAATTTCTCATTTTTTCAATCCAGTCCCCCTGTGAGGTGCTGCAGCCTCTTTCATAAAATTACCCCCTCACCCATAATAAAAGGGAAAGGGGTAAAAATTTTGGCGGACAGGGATGCTTTTTTGCTGATTCTGAATCCCTGACATCCAAAACGTCCAGAAAAATCAAAATCTCGAAAAAAAAATTTTCGAAATTTGAAACCGCACCACAAATTGTCTTATATCATAAATTCAACCATTCGATATAGATAAGAATTTGATCATTTTTACCATTCGTATAAATTTTATATAAATAACATCATAAGTTTTATATAAGAACATAAAATATTACTTTTAAATTGTGAAAAACACGTAGTTTTATAAAATATTATAACTTTTAGTTAATTCTTTGTTTTTATTAAAGCCTAGGTTGATCTAAAAGGGGATATGAAGGACTCTTCCAACTTGGCAGCTTTTTTAATTGCTGTGATAATAAATTTTTAAGCAGTTGTCACGAAGATGAAAATTAATAAAATGAAGCTCGAATTAATATAAAATGACAATTAATAAATAGAAGCCATAATTTAAACTTAAATATATTACTAATTTTGTTAATGGCAATTTAATTTAAGCTGAAACATTATAAATGATTTTGTTTATGGCAAGAAGTTGACATTATTGATTTTCGAATAGTTGCACTTGCACTCATTTAATTTTATAATTTTGATGTATAAATTACAAATTGCTGCTATAATAAAGTTTATAATGGTTGCTATGAAAATTAAAAACATAAAATAAAATGAAGTTCTAATTCTAACTAAAATTTAATAAATGATTTTATTAAAGTTGCTGTGAAAATTAATAAAATAAATTTCTAATTGAAACTAAAATATAATAATTTATTTTATTAATGCCCGTATGACAATGGCTTGACAAAATCCAAAAAAAAACTAAAAAATGTCTCTTTGTGCGACTGCAACACAAATATTTTTCAATGAGAGACAACTATAGTGTCGTATTGATGCTGTCAAATATATTGTTTTTGTTTTTTAATCTGTCAAAGATATTTCGCTGCTCAAATACTTGTTTGCTTCATACGCCTCTGACATTTTCACTTTGCTCCATATCCACCCTAAATTTGCAACCTACAATTTACACATGTTCGACTTCTTGGTCCGTGTTTAAAGACGGGTCCCGAAGATAAATTGGATGTGGAGCATTGGATGTAGAGATAAGAAAAAACGAATGTGGAGCATTGGATGTAGAGATAAGAAAAAACGAGTTTTAAAAAGGGAATCTCCCAAACACTACAGATATGGTCCTAACTCAAAAAACTCTAAAATGGCGTATGAAGCAAACAAGTATTCAAGCGGCGATTTGTAATAAAATAATAAAAAAAATGCTTGAATATTGAAAAAAATCATGAATGTCAAAAAATATACAAAAAAAATCCAAAAAAATTTCGATTTTTTTTGACAGAAATGGTTTTGTTGCTGCTACACAGTGACAAATCATTAGCGACATGGATTTTTTTTGGATTTTTTTTTTATTTTTTTTTACTTTCAGGATTTTTTTCAATATAGCGTGTTACTCGCACTCATATCTTTTTCTCATATTAGAAATATTACCTCTCCCTCTAAATGGATAGTTTCTGAAAAATTGAAATTTTCAAGCCATTGTCATACCCGCATAATGGCAATTTCAATTGTAGAATTGATGTTAAAAATTTTACTTTGCTTTATTAATCAATTTTAGTTTAGTTGCCGTGTATATTAATATTGCTGTTAAAATAAATACAGTTGTTCTTTTACAATTTTAAAAATTGTTGCTGAAATTTATAAATTGCTCGGACATTATTGATATTCGAATAGTTGGACATTTTTATATTTCGAATAGTTGTGCTCTATCCTCTATCAATCGTAGAATTGATGTTAAAAATTTTAATTTGCTTTAATAATCAATCTTAAAATAATTGCAGTGTATAACAATATTGCTGTACAGTTGTACTTTTTCAATTTTAAAATGGTTGCTAAAATTGCTGTAATAATAAATTTGAAAATAGTTGCCGTGAAATATAATTATTGAATTTATTTATGGCAATTTACTGACTCTTTTTTATTATTTTATATATATATGTAATTAAAAATTATAAAAGTGGACACTTGATTTTTTTCGAACAGTGTGGCTCTTGCTGTTCTAAAATTAATGTAAAATTATTAATTGTGAAAATTAATCGAATACAAATTAAATAGAATGAAGTTCTAATTTGAACCAAATGTAACAAATTATTATATTGGATTAGAGGACAAATTAACCTTTATTTTTTATTTTTTCATGTTACATATTAATACGTGTTATTGCCTAAATCATTCTTCTACTGATTACTATTTGCTTTTCGAATAGTTGCACTCTTTCTATTTTGAAATTTAAAATTATTATTACCATAATGTCTTCTAATAATTCAAATTGTATGGAATGCAATAAAGAAGTGCTCGTTAATGGTGTTTATTGCGATATATGCAACAAATGCGCACATTATAAATGTGCTAGTGGTTCTGTTGATTTTACTTTCCCTTTTATGAATTCACACTTCCAGTATATAAGTATTATATATATATGTATATATATATCTCCTCACCTGGCAATAACTCTTAAACGGCTTGACCGATTGAGCTCAAATTTGGAAGTTGAGCTCGTGTCATCAATGGCTTGGTACCATATATATTTGGGGCCTTTTTGATTAGGGTATGGGGGCGCGGAGGGCCGTTTAATTTTTGAATGTACCAAAAAAACCATGTGGGATATCAAATGAAAGGCCTTGACGAGTACATCTCATTGGACGGCGGTCCGGGGGGCGCCGTGGGTCATGTCGGGCCCAAAACGGGGGCAATGTTGGGCTCCATAATACAAAAAATCATGTGGAGTATCAAATGAAAGGTCTTGACGAGTACATATCATTGGACGGTAGTCCGGGGGGCGCCGTGGGCCACGTCGGTCCCAAAACAGGGGCAATGTTGGGCTCCATAATAAAAAAAATCATGTGGGGTATCAAATGAAAGGTCTTCAACAGTACATCTCAATGGGTAGTAACCCGGAGGGCGTCGTGAGTCATCTCGGGCCCAAAACGGGAGCAATGTGGGGCCCCATCATACAAAAAATCATGTGCGGAATCAAATGAAAGGTCTTGAAGAGTACATCTCGATGAGGGTAGTCCGTGGGGCACATTCGATTATACGGGGGCCCAAATGTGCGTCATGTGGGCTCATTATACAAAAATCATGTGGGGTATTAAATGAAAGGTCTTGAAGAGTATATTTAAATGAGCGTAGCCGTAAAGGCACACTGGGTTACACGAGGTTCCAAAAGGGGGTCATGTGGGTCAACAAGGCCTTAAATCATAAAAATATCGTGTAGGGTATCAAATGAAAGGTCGTGCAGAGTACATCTCGTTTCGTAGTGCGTGGGTCAAGTGGGCCCAAAATCTGTTCCGAGAGGTACTCTGGGTCTTGTGGGGCCCATAATGCAAAAAGACATGAGAGGTATCAAATAAAAGGTATTGAAAAATACATCTCATTGCGCAGTCCGTGGAGCTTCATAATTCATGTTAGGGCCCAAAACCTGTGTCATGTGGGGGCCCATCATAAAAAAATCAGTTGGGGCATCAAATAAAAGGTCTTGAAGTGTAGTCCGAGCAGTACCCTGGCTCATGTGGAGCCGATTATACAAAAAACATCAGCCACATGTGGAATTCCAAATCGTGGGCCATGAGTAGCCCAAACAAATCATTCCCAAGTTGTCAAAGTATTTAAATATTTTTAGTAGGTTAAATGAATAAATATTTGACCGACTAAAAAGTGTAAAATAAAAAATATAAATAAAAAAAGTTTTTTAAAAATACTTTCCCTTAAAGAAATATTCAACTAAAAAGTAATAAACAAGCAAATAATACCACATCAATGTACTTTCCCGTTGAATTTGAGCAACTGTCAACAATAGTAAGGGAAAGGTAGACCTCTTTATAAATGGCATTAATTCTGATAAGGTCTACTTTCCCTTACTATTGTTGACAGTTGCTCAAATTCAACGGGAAAGTACATTGATGTGGTATTATTTGCTTGTTTATTACTGTTTAGTTGAATATTTCTTTAAGGGAAAGTATTTTTAAACAACTTTTTTTATTTATATTTTTATGATAAGCTACAGTTAGATGATAATAGCAATTGGTTTTGCAAGAAGTGTAAAGTTATATTGAATGAATCGATTATGTTTGCTATTATTTTATCAAAATTTACGAAACTACAAACTTCAAACGAATCAGTACCAAAAAAATTTAAAAGCAATGGGGCGGAAAATAAGGCCATTAAATCTAACTTAATTAATTTGTCTAATGAGTTCGCAAAATTCAAAGAGTCATTGCCGCAGCGATAAGACTGTAGCTGAAAAAATTAGAAATTAATAAGACTGTAGCTGAAAAAATTAGAAACGTCAAGTCTGATGTAGAGCAAATAAAAAAGGAAATACTGATACTGGACATTAAAAATGAATTAAAAATTATTAAAATCTCCGATGATGCTGTTCTTTCTAATAGATTGAAGATCAAAGTGAACGTCAACTAAGACCTCAAACGTAACGATATATTAATATCAGGTGTTGCAAGTACCAGTATCAGTCCTGATCTTACGGCCTTGTTAGTGAAGATGTTCACTGCTTTATCCGTTAGTGTGACCCCCAGATGACATCTCGAATTGTTATTTTTTAAATAAAAATAAATCAGTCATTCTGGTTACACTTCAGTCACTTCATCAACGTAACCTCATTATGTGTAAATATTTTCAACACGGTGAACTCATTTTATCTGAATTTTTGCCAACCAAAATATTCATGGAAGTGTTTTTCTTAATGATAATTTACCACCTAAGCTGTCATACATGGCTAGGCACGCCACGGCAATTAAAAGGGTTGGATTGATTAACAGTTTTTGTTGGGCTGTCACACATACAGCTTAAATTTGAGGATAATACCAGTCGTATTTACGTTGGATGGCTTAGTTGACGTTCTCTTTGATCTTCAATCTTCTTCAATCTATGAGAAAGAACAGCATCATCAGAGATTTTAATAATTTTTAATTCATTTTTAATGTCCAGATGAATTAAATTTTTTTGTAATATTTTTCTCCAGTTACTTAATGAATTTGATACATTAATAATGTTATTTCTTTGTAGAATTTTTGAGGTGGGTTGCTGTCGTCGTCGTTGTGGTGTCTCTTTATGGATTTTAAATTTTGATGTTGGATAGTTAACCAGGTGCAATGGCAACCGATAACACATTTCTCTCTCGCAATAGTAGCTTAATTACAGTCAGTATTTTAATTTGGGGCATATTAATGCTCAAAGCCTTGGGCCTAAATACAAAGTCTCTAAATTTGATGAGTTTAAAAATTTACTAGATGGCGGTGCCCTAGACATTGTTGGGGTAACTGAATCTTGGATTAAACCTTATATCTCCAATTCGGCTATTGAAGTTGCTGGCTATATAGTTCATAGGAACGATAGAGAAGTTAGTAGAGGTGGTGGTGTTGCTGTCTATGTTAAAAGTGATCTTCATTCTAAAGTTATTGGATCTTATTCTGAGCTCGATGCTGAGGCTCTCTTTGTGCATGTCACACTTGGCACAACTCAATCAGTCATTGGTGTTATTTATTTTCCTGGCAGAAATTTTGGCAGGATTGAGGAGATCTGTGCTGATGTGTCCGCACGTTATTCTAATACTATTTCTGTTGGTGACTTTAATACCAATCCTTACAAATATAATTCTTACATCGAAATCTGTTCAAGGCTAGGATTAGAAATAATTTATAATAACGTTCCTACGCACTATGAGCTCAGGCATAATTCGATATCCCTTATAGATTATTTTTTGGTCAGTAGCTCTAAAAATGTAAAGGACAGTAACCAAGTTTGGGTGCCAAGCATCTCTCATCATGCTTTTATTTTTATCCATTGATATAGCGAAAAGATTAACGCAGCAAGAAATCGTGATTACAATAATATTAATCATCAAGCCCTTATTAGTGACATTAATCAAGTTGTTTTCAGTTTTATCTACGCTACCAATGATTTCAATAGGCAGGTTGAGTTTTTCAAAAATACTATTCTTAACGCTTTTAACGCACATGTACCCAATAAAAGAATTGCAAATAAAGCCTCTATTGATTTACAGCTTTCACTTGACATGCTTCACTTCAAGCGTCTAAGAGACTTAGCTTTTAAAGCATATTGTCAGCAATTCGGAATTCTGATAGATGGAATATTTACTGCTCTTATCGCAATCGTTATAAATCAATGGTGAGAAATGCTAAGCGGGCCCAAGGAGCTCGTATCTTTGAGGGTCAACACTCGTCTAAACAAATTTGGTCAAAACTGAAACAAATGGGTGCATCAAATGCTAGCCATGAAGTTGTACACTTAAACAACGATGACCTAGAGAAGCTTAATGACATATTTCTAACTTCAAATAGTTTTAATCCGTTACCACGTTTTGACAACTTTTTATTTAAGATAATAGTTTTTCGCTTACTAGCATTTCACTTGATGAACTTCACAAAGCTATTTGTTCCATACCATCAAATGCTATAGGGCTTGATAACATACCTCTAAAATTCCTAAAAATTCTTTTCCCATACCTTAGTCGTCATATCTTACACATTTTCAATACCATTTTAACTATCTCTATTTTTTCTTCAGTATGGAAGCAAGCTTTTGTTATTCCCATCCCATACCAAAAGGATTTGGAAATGAATTTCGCATATTACCGGTCATGTCAAAAATCTTTGAAACATTAGTTAAGGATTAAGGCCAGATTTTAGGCTATCTGGTTTTAGAAGGAAGCATAGCACCACTGATATAACTGATAGCATTAGAAAAAACACTGACAAGAAATATGTAAAGCCTTCGACTCGATTGACTTCAGTCTATTTCTTGGTAAACTTTAAACCCAGCTTTTCTAATAGTTCATGTAATCTTATGTTTTCTTATTGGTCTGAGCGATCTCAATGCCTGTCTTCTGTTAATCTAGTTTCAGCTACTTTATTTCGTAATAAAGGAGTACCTCAGGGCTCTATATTGGGTCCATTGTTATTTTCTCTTTTTATTAATGATTTATCTTCATCCGCAAGTTTATCTCGGCTTCAAATTTTTGCTGATGATGTTCAGTTTCTTCACTCTTTACCTGTGTCAAGTTATGCCCAATGTATTAATGAAATTAATATGGATCTGGCTTCCATTTTTAAATGGGCTAATGATAATAGACTTGTGCTACATCCTATCAAGTCTAAAGTTATTAGGTTTAATTATGTCGCAATGGGCCAATGCAGCAATATTGATATCAAATTAAATGGAATTTCGATACCGTTTTATTGATGCAAATTTAACCTGGGAGCCGCATATTAATAGCATTATACGTACAATCAACTTCACTTTACGCAAATTATACAGCATTAATTACCACCTGCCAATGGCTATTAAATTTAAATTAGCGCAGGCATTGCTTTTGGGTTGGGTACGGTAACCCAACTACAAAATCCCAAATTAAAAATCCCAATTGCAAAATCCCAAACTAAAAATTACTAAATTAAAAAATCCCAAATATCAAAATCCCAAATTCAAATCCCGTGCGCACGTTGTAAAAAATATTATTTTTAACTGGGATTTAATTTTTTCAAATACAATTTTTTAGTAATTTATATTTGCCGTTATTTTCTATTATTATATTGTTTATTATTTTTGCAATAACTGGAAATTGCAATACTCTTGAAACACAACACAATCAGTTTACTCAAAATAACGAAAGAGATTATTTAAAAGTTAAATTTAATTAAAAGAAATAATTATCAGTTCGTGTAGTAAATATTAGGCTGTTTGGTAGGTATACAAGAAATTCTACTTCGAAACTCGAAGATTTAAAAAATATCGCTCGTAATATTCAATATCAGTTAAGTTTGGTAGGTATACAAGAAATTCTACTTCGAAACTCGAATATTTAACAAATATCGCTCGTAATATTCATCTTAATCATTAACTATGAATCAAAAAATAAAATTATAATTCTTAAACTTTAAACTTTGTTTATTTGTTTTGTTAAGAGTTTATTGGTTTTTTAAATTGCTTTTGGGAATAACATTTTGGGATTTTCCTTTTTTGTTCTATTTCTAGGGATTTCTGTTTTTGGAATTTTTTGTTTTTGGATTGTGTTTTATGGGATTTATTTTTTTTTGGGATTTTTTCATCAACGGGATTTTTTTTCTTGGGATATCGCTACGCTCCCATTGCTTTTACCTAACTTAAACTATTGTATTGAGATTTTTTCTGGTTGTACTAACATTATATTAGTTCGACTTCAAAAAGCAATCAGCACTGGTATGAGGTTTATTTTTAACTTGCGCCCCAGAGATCATGTGGCATCTTATGTGTCTAAGTTATTGGGAACCTCTTTTAAATCTTACATCAATCTTAGACTCATTTTATAAAACTTTTATAAAATCGTGCAAAACCAAATTCCAGATTATCTTTTGTCTTTTTTTAATTTCTCTTCTAATAGTAGAGTTTTTCATATTACCATGCCAAGAACTTCAACTTCGATATTAGGAAAATCATTCTTTGTGCCTGTCTCCAGGCTGTTTAACACTATTGTTCCGGTGTATTTGTGTAGATTCAATTTATCTCCAACTCGATTTAAATCCCAATTGGTCATTTTACTTAATCCTTAATGCCTCTAGTTACTTATTTTAGTTAATTCTTTTCACAAACTTGTCATTATTTTGTCATATATTGTCATATTACTTATTAAATTTATTACATATGGTTATCACACTAGGAGTGTGTTATCACACTAGTTCACTGTTCCTACCTTTTATATCTTGTTCTTACTTTTTATTTGAACTCCATTTTGAGATGGGCAACGAAGACGGCAAGCAACGGGATACTTTAGTACATTTTTGAACTTATATTATCTTGAATTTAAATTAACTAAAATATATTACTTAGTCGTAAGTTTTTATTTTACTTAACAATCATTTTGTATATATCTGTAACAATCTTCATGGGCTATTTGTGCCTGATTGGATTAATAATAAAGACACATAAACAATTGTTGAAAAGGTAAGATGCTTGTTAATTGATGCAAAAATGTCGAAAAAATATTGGCCGGAAGCGGTTTTGACCGCTGCTTATTTAATTAATCGATTGTCTAGGAGATTTTTAAACAATATAAGAAATTCCAGTAGAAATGTGGTCAAAAAGGAAACCAAATTTAAACCATTTACGAATTTCCGGATGCGGCATACATTCCAAATCAAAAAACACAAAAGCTTGATTTAAAATCGATCAAGTGTGTAATGGTTGGTTGTAGTGAACATTCAAAAGAGTATAGACTAACCATCCTGAATCAAGAAAAATAATAATCAGTCGTGACGTTATTTTCTTCGAAGACAAAATGTTTTTCTCATTAAATACAAAAATTTCAAATAATGTTGTTAATTTATTCTTAGATAATTCATCGGAACCTGAAATTAATGATGAAACAATTTTAAATTCAAATTCTGATAACGAAATCGAAAATTTTACCATACTGGAAAATAATCCAGAAACATAAAATTCAACGGATGAAAAATTGCACTGCAACTGGTTATTGTGATTCTGACTTCGCTAGCGATATTGATGAACGAAAATCAGGCTATGGTTTTCAAATTGGTAATGGATCTGTAGCATGGCCTTCACGTAAGCAACCAACAGTAGCTGGGGCCTTTTTGATTAGGGGGACGGGGGCGCTTAGGGCCGTTTAATGTTTGAATGTACCAAAAAAACCATGTGGGATATCAAATGAAAGGCCTTGACGAGTACATCTCATTGGACGGTAGTCCGGGGGGCGCCGTGGGTCACGTCGGTCCCAAAACAGGGGCAATGTTGGGCTCCATAATAAAAAAAATCATGTGGGGTATCAAATGAAAGGTCTTGAAGAGTACATCTCAATGGGGGTAGTCGGGGGCCGACGAGGGTCATGTCGGGCCCAAAACGGGGGCAATGTTGGGCTCCATAATACAAAAAATCATGTGGAGTATCAAATGAAAGGTCTTGACGAGTACATATCATTGAACGGTAGTCCGGGGGGCGCCGTGGGTCACGTCGGTCCCAAAACAGGGGCAATGTTGGGCTCCATAATAAAAAAAATCATGTGGGGTATCAAATGAAAGGTCTTGAAGAGTACATCTCAATGGGGGTAGTCGGGGGCCGACGAGGGTCATGCCGGGGGCCATAACGGGGGCCATGTTGGACCCCATATTACCAAAAAAATTTGTATGTGTACATTTCAGTGTACATCTCAATGTGGTGTATTTCTTGGGGCGCCGTGTGTCATGTAGGGCTAAAACGGGGGCAATGTTGGGCCCCATCTTACAAAAACCATGTGGGGTATCAAATGAAAGGTCTTCAACAGTACATCTCAATGGGTAGTAACCCGGAGGGCATCGTGAGTCATCTCGGGCCCAAAACGGGAGCAATGTGGGGCCCCATCATACAAAAAATCATGTGCGGAATCAAATGAAAGGTCTTGAAGAGTACATCTCGATGAGGGTAGTCCGTGGGGCACATTCGATTATACGGGGGCCCAAATGTGCGTCATGTGGGCTCATTATACAAAAATCATGTGGGGTATTAAATGAAAGGTCTTGAAGAGTATATTTAAATGAGCGTAGCCGTAAAGGCACACTGGGTTACACGAGGTTCCAAAAGGGGGTCATGCGGGTCAACAAGGCCTTAAATCATAAAAATATCGTGTAGGGTATCAAATGAAAGGTCGTGCAGAGTACATCTCGTTTCGTAGTGCGTGGGTCAAGTGGGCCCAAAATCTGTTCCGAGAGGTACTCTGGGTCTTGTGGGGCCCATAATGCAAAAAGACATGAGAGGTATCAAATAAAAGGTATTGAAAAATACATCTCATTGCGCAGTCCGTGGAGCTTCATAATTCATGTTAGGGCCCAAAACCTGTGTCATGTGGGGGCCCATCATAAAAAAATCAGTTGGGGCATCAAAAGGTCTTGAAGCGTAGTCCGAGCAGTACCCTGGCTCATGTGGAGCCGATTATACAAAAAACATCAGCCACATGTGGAATTCCAAATCGTGGGCCATGAGTAGCCCAAACAAATCATTCCCAAGTTGTCAAAGTATTTAAATATTTTTAGTAGGTTAAATGAATAAATATTTGACCGACTAAAAAGTGTAAAATAAAAAATATAAATAAAAAAAGTTTTTTAAAAATACTTTCCCTTAAAGAAATATTCAACTAAAAAGTAATAAACAAGCAAATAATACCACATCAATGTACTTTCCCGTTGAATTTGAGCAACTGTCAACAATAGTAAGGGAAAGGTAGACCTCTTTATAAATGGCATTAATTCTGATAAGGTCTACTTTCCCTTACTATTGTTGACAGTTGCTCAAATTCAACGGGAAAGTACATTGATGTGGTATTATTTGCTTGTTTATTACTTTTTAGTTGAATATTTCTTTAAGGGAAAGTATTTTTAAACAACTTTTTTTATTTATATTTTTATGATAAGCTACAGTTAGATGATAATAGCAATTGGTTTTGCAAGAAGTGTAAAGTTATATTGAATGAATCGATTATGTTTGCTATTATTTTATCAAAATTTACGAAACTACAAACTTCAAACGAATCAGTACCAAAAAAATTTAAAAGCAATGGGGCGGAAAATAAGGCCATTAAATCTAACTTAATTAATTTGTCTAATGAGTTCGCAAAATTCAAAGAGTCATTGCCGCAGCGATAAGACTGTAGCTGAAAAAATTAGAAATTAATAAGACTGTAGCTGAAAAAATTAGAAACGTCAAGTCTGATGTAGAGCAAATAAAAAAGGAAATACTGATACTGGACATTAAAAATGAATTAAAAATTATTAAAATCTCCGATGATGCTGTTCTTTCTAATAGATTGAAGATCAAAGTGAACGTCAACTAAGACCTCAAACGTAACGATATATTAATATCAGGTGTTGCAAGTACCAGTATCAGTCCTGATCTTACGGCCTTGTTAGTGAAGATGTTCACTGCTTTATCCGTTAGTGTGACCCCCAGATGACATCTCGAATTGTTGTTTTTTAAATAAAAATAAATCAGTCATTCTGGTTACACTTCAGTCACTTCATCAACGTAACCTCATTATGTGTAAATATTTTCAACACGGTGAACTCATTTTATCTGAATTTTTGCCAACCAAAATATTCATGGAAGTGTTTTTCTTAATGATAATTACCACCTAAGCTGTCATACATGGCTAGGCACGCCACGGCAATTAAAAGGGTTGGATTGATTAACAGTTTTTGTTGGGCTGTCACACATACAGCTTAAATTTGAGGATAATACCAGTCGTATTTACGTTGGATGGCTTAGTTGACGTTCTCTTTGATCTTCAATCTTCTTCAATCTATGAGAAAGAACAGCATCATCGGAGATTTTAATAATTTTTAATTCATTTTTAATGTCCAGATGAATTAAATTTTTTTGTAATATTTTTCTCCAGTTACTTAATGAATTTGATACATTAATAATGTTATTTCTTTGTAGAATTTTTGAGGTGGGTTGCTGTCGTCGTCGTTGTGGTGTCTCTTTATGGATTTTAAATTTTGATGTTGGATAGTTAACCAGGTGCAATGGCAACCGATAACACATTTCTCTCTCGCAATAGTAGCTTAATTACAGTCAGTATTTTAATTTGGGGCATATTAATGCTCAAAGCCTTGGGCCTAAATACAAAGTCTCTAAATTTGATGAGTTTAAAAATTTACTAGATGGCGGTGCCCTAGACATTGTTGGGGTAACTGAATCTTGGATTAAACCTTATATCTCCAATTCGGCTATTGAAGTTGCTGGCTATAGAGTTCATAGGAACGATAGAGAAGTTAGTAGAGGTGGTGGTGTTGCTGTCTATGTTAAAAGTGATCTTCATTCTAAAGTTATTGGATCTTATTCTGAGCTCGATGCTGAGGCTCTCTTTGTGCATGTCACACTTGGCACAACTCAATCAGTCATTGGTGTTATTTATTTTCCTGGCAGAAATTTTGGCAGGATTGAGGAGATCTGTGCTGATGTGTCCGCACGTTATTCTAATACTATTTCTGTTGGTGACTTTAATACCAATCCTTACAAATATAATTCTTACATCGAAATCTGTTCAAGGCTAGGATTAGAAATAATTTATAATAACGTTCCTACGCACTATGAGCTCAGGCATAATTCGATATCCCTTATAGATTATTTTTTGGTCAGTAGCTCTAAAAATGTAAAGGACAGTAACCAAGTTTGGGTGCCAAGCATCTCTCATCATGCTTTTATTTTTATCCATTGATATAGCGAAAAGATTAACGCAGCAAGAAATCGTGATTACAATAATATTAATCATCAAGCCCTTATTAGTGACATTAATCAAGTTGTTTTCAGTTTTATCTACGCTACCAATGATTTCAATAGGCAGGTTGAGTTTTTCAAAAATACTATTCTTAACGCTTTTAACGCACATGTACCCAATAAAAGAATTGCAAATAAAGCCTCTATTGATTTACAGCTTTCACTTGACATGCTTCACTTCAAGCGTCTAAGAGACTTAGCTTTTAAAGCATATTGTCAGCAATTCGGAATTCTGATAGATGGAATATTTACTGCTCTTATCGCAATCGTTATAAATCAATGGTGAGAAATGCTAAGCGGGCCCAAGGAGCTCGTATCTTTGAGGGTCAACACTCGTCTAAACAAATTTGGTCAAAACTGAAACAAATGGGTGCATCAAATGCTAGCCATGAAGTTGTACACTTAAACAACGATGACCTAGAGAAGCTTAATGACATATTTCTAACTTCAAATAGTTTTAATCCGTTACCACGTTTTGACAACTTTTTATTTAAGATAATAGTTTTTCGCTTACTAGCATTTCACTTGATGAACTTCACAAAGCTATTTGTTCCATACCATCAAATGCTATAGGGCTTGATAACATACCTCTCAAATTCCTAAAAATTCTTTTCCCATACCTTAGTCGTCATATCTTACACATTTTCAATACCATTTTAACTATCTCTATTTTTTCTTCAGTATGGAAGCAAGCTTTTGTTATTCCCATCCCATACCAAAAGGATTTGGAAATGAATTTCGCATATTACCGGTCATGTCAAAAATCTTTGAAACATTAGTTAAGGATTAAGGCCAGATTTTAGGCTATCTGGTTTTAGAAGGAAGCATAGCACCACTGATATAACTGATAGCATTAGAAAAAACACTGACAAGAAATATGTAAAGCCTTCGACTCGATTGACTTCAGTCTATTTCTTGGTAAACTTTAAACCCAGCTTTTCTAATAGTTCATGTAATCTTATGTTTTCTTATTGGTCTGAGCGATCTCAATGCCTGTCTCTGTTAATCTAGTTTCAGCTACTTTATTTCGTAATAAAGGAGTACCTCAGGGCTCTATATTGGGTCCATTGTTATTTTCTCTTTTTATTAATGATTTATCTTCATCCGCAAGTTTATCTCGGCTTCAAATTTTTGCTGATGATGTTCAGTTTCTTCACTCTTTACCTGTGTCAAGTTATGCCCAATGTATTAATGAAATTAATATGGATCTGGCTTCCATTTTTAAATGGGCTAATGATAATAGACTTGTGCTACATCCTATCAAGTCTAAAGTTATTAGGTTTAATTATGTCGCAATGGGCCAATGCAGCAATATTGATATCAAATTAAATGGAATTTCGATACCGTTTTTAGGTCAGGTTAAAAGTTTGGGTTTAATTATTGATGCAAATTTAACCTGGGAGCCGCATATTAATAGCATTATACGTACAATCAACTTCACTTTACGCAAATTATACAGCATTAATTACCACCTGCCAATGGCTATTAAATTTAAATTAGCGCAGGCATTGCTTTTGGGTTGGGTACGGTAACCCAACTACAAAATCCCAAATTGAAAATCCCAATTGCAAAATCCCAAACTAAAAATTACTAAATTAAAAAATCCCAAATATCAAAATCCCAAATTCAAATCCCGTGCGCACGTTGTAAAAAATATGATTTTTAACTGGGATTTAATTTTTTCAAATACAATTTTTTAGTAATCTATATTTGCCGTTATTTTCTATTATTATATTGTTTATTATTTTTGCAATAACTGGAAATTGCAATACTCTTGAAACACAACACAATCAGTTTACTCAAAATAACGAAAGAGATTATTTAAAAGTTAAATATAATTAAAAGAAATAATTATCAGTTCGTGTAGTAAATATTAGGCTGTTTGGTAGGTATACAAGAAATTCTACTTCGAAACTCGAAGATTTAAAAAATATCGCTCGTAATATTCAATATCAGTTAAGTTTGGTAGGTATACAAGAAATTCTACTTCGAAACTCGAATATTTAACAAATATCGCTCGTAATATTCATCTTAATCATTAACTATGAATCAAAAAATAAAATTATAATTCTTAAACTTTAAACTTTGTTTATTTGTTTTGTTAAGAGTTTATTGGTTTTTTAAATTGCTTTTGGGAATAACATTTTGGGATTTTCCTTTTTTGTTCTATTTCTAGGGATTTCTGTTTTTGGAATTTTTTGTTTTTGGATTGTGTTTTATGGGATTTATTTTTTTTTGGGATTTTTTCATCAACGGGATTTTTTTTCTTGGGATATCGCTACGCTCCCATTGCTTTTACCTAACTTAAACTATTGTATTGAGATTTTTTCTGGTTGTACTAACATTATATTAGTTCGACTTCAAAAAGCAATCAGCACTGGTATGAGGTTTATTTTTAACTTGCGCCCCAGAGATCATGTGGCATCTTATGTGTCTAAGTTATTGGGAACCTCTTTTAAATCTTACATCAATCTTAGACTCATTTTATAAAACTTTTATAAAATCGTGCAAAACCAAATTCCAGATTATCTTTTGTCTTTTTTTAATTTCTCTTCTAATAGTAGAGTTTTTCATATTACCATGCCAAGAACTTCAACTTCGATATTAGGAAAATCATTCTTTGTGCCTGTCTCCAGGCTGTTTAACACTATTGTTCCGGTGTATTTGTGTAGATTCAATTTATCTCCAACTCGATTTAAATCCCAATTGGTCATTTTACTTAATCCTTAATGCCTCTAGTTACTTATTTTAGTTAATTCTTTTCACAAACTTGTCATTATTTTGTCATATATTGTCATATTACTTATTAAATTTATTACATATGGTTATCACACTAGGAGTGTGTTATCACACTAGTTCACTGTTCCTACCTTTTATATCTTGTTCTTACTTTTTATTTGAACTCCGTTTTGAGATGGGCAACGAAGACGGCAAGCAACGGGATACTTTAGTACATTTTTGAACTTATATTATCTTGAATTTAAATTAACTAAAATATATTACTTAGTCGTAAGTTTTTATTTTACTTAACAATCATTTTGTATATATCTGTAACAATCTTCATGGGCTATTTGTGCCTGATTGGATTAATAATAAAGACACATAAACAATTGTTGAAAAGGTAAGATGCTTGTTAATTGATGCAAAAATGTCGAAAAAATATTGGCCGGAAGCGGTTTTGACCGCTGCTTATTTAATTAATCGATTGTCTAGGAGATTTTTAAACAATATAAGAAATTCCAGTAGAAATGTGGTCAAAAAGGAAACCAAATTTAAACCATTTACGAATTTTCGGATGCGGCATACATTCCAAATCAAAAAACACAAAAGCTTGATTTAAAATCGATCAAGTGTGTAATGGTTGGTTGTAGTGAACATTCAAAAGAGTATAGACTAACCATCCTGAATCAAGAAAAATAATAATCAGTCGTGACGTTATTTTCTTCGAAGACAAAATGTTTTTCTCATTAAATACAAAAATTTCAAATAATGTTGTTAATTTATTCTTAGATAATTCATCGGAACCTGAAATTAATGATGAAACAATTTTAAATTCAAATTCTGATAACGAAATCGAAAATTTTACCATACTGGAAAATAATCCAGAAACATAAAATTCAACGGATGAAAAATTGCACTGCAACTGGTTATTGTGATTCTGACTTCGCTAGCGATATTGATGAACGAAAATCAGGCTATGGTTTTCAAATTGGTAATGGATCTGTAGCATGGCCTTCACGTAAGCAACCAACAGTAGCTGGGGCCTTTTTGATTAGGGGGACGGGGGCGCTTAGGGCCGTTTAATTTTTGAATGTACCAACAAAACCATGTGGGATATCAAATGAAAGGCCTTGACGAGTACATCTCATTGGACGGTAGTCCGGGGGGCGCCGTGGGTCACGTCGGTCCCAAAACAGGGGCAATGTTGGGCTCCATAATAAAAAAAATCATGTGGGGTATCAAATGAAAGGTCTTGAAGAGTACATCTCAATGGGGGTAGTCGGGGGCCGACGGGGGTCATGTCGGGCCCAAAACGGGGGCAATGTTGGGCTCCATAATACAAAAAATCATGTGGAGTATCAAATGAAAGGTCTTGACGAGTACATATCATTGGACGGTAGTCCGGGGGGCGCCGTGGGTCACGTCGGTCCCAAAACAGGGGCAATGTTGGGCTCCATAATAAAAAAATCATGTGGGGTATCAAATGAAAGGTCTTGAAGAGTACATCTCAATGGGGGTAGTCGGGGGCCGACGAGGGTCATGCCGGGGGCCATAACGGGGGCCATGTTGGACCCCATATTACCAAAAAAGTTTGTATGTGTACATTTCAGTGTACATCTCAATGTGGTGTATTTCTTGGGGCGCCGTGTGTCATGTAGGGCTAAAACGGGGGCAATGTTGGGCCCCATCTTACAAAAACCATGTGGGGTATCAAATGAAAGGTCTTCAACAGTACATCTCAATGGGTAGTAACCCGGAGGGCATCGTGAGTCATCTCGGGCCCAAAACGGGAGCAATGTGGGGCCCCATCATACAAAAAATCATATGCGGAATCAAATGAAAGGTCTTGAAGAGTACATCTCGATGAGGGTAGTCCGTGGGGCACATTCGATTATACGGGGGCCCAAATGTGCGTCATGTGGGCTCATTATACAAAAATCATGTGGGGTATTAAATGAAAGGTCTTGAAGAGTATATTTAAATGAGCGTAGCCGTAAAGGCACACTGGGTTACACGAGGTTCCAAAAGGGGGTCATGTGGGTCAACAAGGCCTTAAATCATAAAAATATCGTGTAGGGTATCAAATGAAAGGTCGTGCAGAGTACATCTCGTTTCGTAGTGCGTGGGTCAAGTGGGCCCAAAATCTGTTCCGAGAGGTACTCTGGGTCTTGTGGGGCCCATAATGCAAAAAGACATGAGAGGTATCAAATAAAAGGTATTGAAAAATACATCTCATTGCGCAGTCCGTGGAGCTTCATAATTCATGTTAGGGCCCAAAACCTGTGTCATGTGGGGGCCCATCACAAAAAAATCAGTTGGGGCATCAAATAAAAGGTCTTGAAGTGTAGTCCGAGCAGTACCCTGGCTCATGTGGAGCCGATTATACAAAAAACATCAGCCACATGTGGAATTCCAAATCGTGGGCCATGAGTAGCCCAAACAAATCATTCCCAAGTTGTCAAAGTATTTAAATATTTTTAGTAGGTTAAATGAATAAATATTTGACCGACTAAAAAGTGTAAAATAAAAAATATAAATAAAAAAAGTTTTTTAAAAATACTTTCCCTTAAAGAAATATTCAACTAAAAAGTAATAAACAAGCAAATAATACCACATCAATGTACTTTCCCGTTGAATTTGAGCAACTGTCAACAATAGTAAGGGAAAGGTAGACCTCTTTATAAATGGCATTAATTCTGATAAGGTCTACTTTCCCTTACTGTTGTTGACAGTTGCTCAAATTCAACGGGAAAGTACATTGATGTGGTATTATTTGCTTGTTTATTACTTTTTAGTTGAATATTTCTTTAAGGGAAAGTATTTTTAAAAAACTTTTTTTATTTATATTTTTATGATAAGCTACAGTTAGATGATAATAGCAATTGGTTTTGCAAGAAGTGTAAAGTTAAATTGAATGAATCGATTATGTTTGCTATTATTTTATCAAAATTTACGAAACTACAAACTTCAAACGAATCAGTACCAAAAAAATTTAAAAGCAATGGGGCGGAAAATAAGGCCATTAAATCTAACTTAATTAATTTGTCTAATGAGTTCGCAAAATTCGAAGAGTCATTGCCGCAGCGATAAGACTGTAGCTGAAAAAATTAGAAATTAATAAGACTGTAGCTGAAAAAATTAGAAACGTCAAGTCTGATGTAGAGCAAATAAAAAAGGAAATACTGATACTGGACATTAAAAATGAATTAAAAATTATTAAAATCTCCGATGATGCTGTTCTTTCTAATAGATTGAAGATCAAAGTGAACGTCAACTAAGACCTCAAACGTAACGATATATTAATATCAGGTGTTGCAAGTACCAGTATCAGTCCTGATCTTACGGCCTTGTTAGTGAAGATGTTCACTGCTTTATCCGTTAGTGTGACCCCAGATGACATCTCGAATTGTTGTTTTTTAAATAAAAATAAATCAGTCATTCTGGTTACACTTCAGTCACTTCATCAACGTAACCTCATTATGTGTAAATATTTTCAACACGGTGAACTCATTTTATCTGAATTTTTGCCAACCAAAATATTCATGGACGTGTTTTTCTTAATGATAATTTACCACCTAAGCTGTCATACATGGCTAGGCACGCCACGGTAATTAAAAGGGTTGGATTGATTAACAGTTTTTGTTGGGCTGTCACACATACAGCTTAAATTTGAGGATAATACCAGTCGTATTTACGTTGGATGGCTTAGTTGACGTTCTCTTTGATCTTCAATCTTCTTCAATCTATGAGAAAGAACAGCATCATCGGAGATTTTAATAATTTTTAATTCATTTTTAATGTCCAGATGAATTAAATTTTTTTGTAATATTTTTCTCCAGTTACTTAATGAATTTGATACATTAATAATGTTATTTCTTTGTAGAATTTTTGAGGTGGGTTGCTGTCGTCGTCGTTGTGGTGTCTCTTTATGGATTTTAAATTTTGATGTTGGATAGTTAACCAGGTGCAATGGCAACCGATAACACATTTCTCTCTCGCAATAGTAGCTTAATTACAGTCAGTATTTTAATTTGGGGCATATTAATGCTCAAAGCCTTGGGCCTAAATACAAAGTCTCTAAATTTGATGAGTTTAAAAATTTACTAGATGGCGGTGCCCTAGACATTGTTGGGGTAACTGAATCTTGGATTAAACCTTATATCTCCAATTCGGCTATTGAAGTTGCTGGCTATAGAGTTCATAGGAACGATAGAGAAGTTAGTAGAGGTGGTGGTGTTGCTGTCTATGTTAAAAGTGATCTTCATTCTAAAGTTATTGGATCTTATTCTGAGCTCGATGCTGAGGCTCTCTTTGTGCATGTCACACTTGGCACAACTCAATCAGTCATTGGTGTTATTTATTTTCCTGGCAGAAATTTTGGCAGGATTGAGGAGATCTGTGCTGATGTGTCAGTAGCTCTAAAAATGTAAAGGACAGTAACCAAGTTTGGGTGCCAAGCATCTCTCATCATGCTTTTATTTTTATCCATTGATATAGCGAAAAGATTAACGCAGCAAGAAATCGTGATTACAATAGTATTAATCATCAAGCCCTTATTAGTGACATTAATCAAGTTGTTTTCAGTTTTATCTACGCTACCAATGATTTCAATAGGCAGGTTGAGTTTTTCAAAAATACTATTCTTAACGCTTTTAACGCACATGTACCCAATAAAAGAATTGCAAATAAAGCCTCTATTGATTTACAGCTTTCACTTGACATGCTTCACTTCAAGCGTCTAAGAGACTTAGCTTTTAAAGCATATTGTCAGCAACGGAATTCTGATAGATGGAATATTTACTGCTCTTATCGCAATCGTTATAAATCAATGGTGAGAAATGCTAAGCGGGCCCAAGGAGCTCGTATCTTTGAGGGTCAACACTCGTCTAAACAAATTTGGTCAAAACTGAAACAAATGGGTGCATCAAATGCTAGCCATGAAGTTGTACACTTAAACAACGATGACCTAGAGAAGCTTAATGACATATTTCTAACTTCAAATAGTTTTAATCCGTTACCACGTTTTGACAACTTTTTATTTAAGATAATAGTTTTTCGCTTACTAGCATTTCACTTGATGAACTTCACAAAGCTATTTGTTCCATACCATCAAATGCTATAGGGCTTGATAACATACCTCTCAAATTCCTAAAAATTCTTTTCCCATACCTTAGTCGTCATATCTTACACATTTTCAATACCATTTTAACTATCTCTATTTTTTCTTCAGTATGGAAGCAAGCTTTTGTTATTCCCATCCCATACCAAAAGGATTTGGAAATGAATTTCGCATATTACCGGTCATGTCAAAAATCTTTGAAACATTAGTTAAGGATTAAGGCCAGATTTTAGGCTATCTGGTTTTAGAAGGAAGCATAGCACCACTGATATAACTGATAGCATTAGAAAAAACACTGACAAGAAATATGTAAAGCCTTCGACTCGATTGACTTCAGTCTATTTCTTGGTAAACTTTAAACCCAGCTTTTCTAATAGTTCATGTAATCTTATGTTTTCTTATTGGTCTGAGCGATCTCAATGCCTGTCTTCTGTTAATCTAGTTTCAGCTACTTTATTTCGTAATAAAGGAGTACCTCAGGGCTCTATATTGGGTCCATTGTTATTTTCTCTTTTTATTAATGATTTATCTTCATCCGCAAGTTTATCTCGGCTTCAAATTTTTGCTGATGATGTTCAGTTTCTTCACTCTTTACCTGTGTCAAGTTATGCCCAATGTATTAATGAAATTAATATGGATCTGGCTTCCATTTTTAAATGGGCTAATGATAATAGACTTGTGCTACATCCTATCAAGTCTAAAGTTATTAGGTTTAATTATGTCGCAATGGGCCAATGCAGCAATATTGATATCAAATTAAATGGAATTTCGATACCGTTTTTAGGTCAGGTTAAAAGTTTGGGTTTAATTATTGATGCAAATTTAACCTGGGAGCCGCATATTAATAGCATTATACGTACAATCAACTTCACTTTACGCAAATTATACAGCATTAAATACCACCTGCCAATGGCTATTAAATTTAAATTAGCGCAGGCATTGCTTTTGGGTTGGGTACGGTAACCCAACTACAAAATCCCAAATTGAAAATCCCAATTGCAAAATCCCAAACTAAAAATTACTAAATTAAAAAATCCCAAATATCAAAATCCCAAATTCAAATCCCGTGCGCACGTTGTAAAAAATATTATTTTTAACTTGGATTTAATTTTTTCAAATACAATTTTTTAGTAATTTATATTTGCCGTTATTTTCTATTATTATATTGTTTATTATTTTTGCAATAACTGGAAATTGCAATACTCTTGAAACACAACACAATCAGTTTACTCAAAATAACGAAAGAGATTATTTAAAAGTTAAATTTAATTAAAAGAAATAATTATCAGTTCGTGTAGTAAATATTAGGCTGTTTGGTAGGTATACAAGAAATTCTACTTCGAAACTCGAAGATTTAAAAAATATCGCTCGTAATATTCAATATCAGTTAAGTTTGGTAGGTATACAAGAAATTCTACTTCTAAACTCGAATATTTAACAAATATCGCTCGTAATATTCATCTTAATCATTAACTATGAATCAAAAAATAAAATTATAATTCTTAAACTTTAAACTTTGTTTATTTGTTTTGTTAAGAGTTTATTGGTTTTTTAAATTGCTTTTGGGAATAACATTTTGGGATTTTCCTTTTTTGTTCTATTTCTAGGGATTTCTGTTTTTGGAATTTTTTGTTTTTGGATTGTGTTTTATGGGATTTATTTTTTTTTGGGATTTTTTCATCAACGGGATTTTTTTTCTTGGGATATCGCTACGCTCCCATTGCTTTTACCTAACTTAAACTATTGTATTGAGATTTTTTCTGGTTGTACTAACATTATATTAGTTCGACTTCAAAAAGCAATCAGCACTGGTATGAGGTTTATTTTTAACTTGCGCCCCAGAGATCATGTGGCATCTTATGTGTCTAAGTTATTGGGAACCTCTTTTAAATCTTACATCAATCTTAGACTCATTTTATAAAACTTTTATAAAATCGTGCAAAACCAAATTCCAGATTATCTTTTGTCTTTTTTTAATTTCTCTTCTAATAGTAGAGTTTTTCATATTACCATGCCAAGAACTTCAACTTCGATATTAGGAAAATCATTCTTTGTGCCTGTCTCCAGGCTGTTTAACACTATTGTTCCGGTGTATTTGTGTAGATTCAATTTATCTCCAACTCGATTTAAATCCCAATTGGTAATTTTACTTAATCCTTAATGCCTCTAGTTACTTATTTTAGTTAATTCTTTTCACAAACTTGTCATTATTTTGTCATATATTGTCATATTACTTATTAAATTTATTACATATGGTTATCACACTAGGAGTGTGTTATCACACTAGTTCACTGTTCCTACCTTTTATATCTTGTTCTTACTTTTTATTTGAACTCCGTTTTGAGATGGGCAACGAAGACGGCAAGCAACGGGATACTTTAGTACATTTTTGAACTTATATTATCTTGAATTTAAATTAACTAAAATATATTACTTAGTCGTAAGTTTTTATTTTACTTAACAATCATTTTGTATATATCTGTAACAATCTTCATGGGCTATTTGTGCCTGATTGGATTAATAATAAAGACACATAAACAATTGTTGAAAAGGTAAGATGCTTGTTAATTGATGCAAAAATGTCGAAAAAATATTGGCCGGAAGCGGTTTTGACCGCTGCTTATTTAATTAATCGATTGTCTAGGAGATTTTTAAACAATATAAGAAATTCCAGTAGAAATGTGGTCAAAAAGGAAACCAAATTTAAACCATTTACGAATTTCCGGATGCGGCATACATTCCAAATCAAAAAACACAAAAGCTTGATTTAAAATCGATCAAGTGTGTAATGGTTGGTTGTAGTGAACATTCAAAAGAGTATAGACTAACCATCCTGAATCAAGAAAAATAATAATCAGTCGTGACGTTATTTTCTTCGAAGACAAAATGTTTTTCTCATTAAATACAAAAATTTCAAATAATGTTGTTAATTTATTCTTAGATAATTCATCGGAACCTGAAATTAATGATGAAACAATTTTAAATTCAAATTCTGATAACGAAATCGAAAATTTTACCATACTGGAAAATAATCCAGAAACATAAAATTCAACGGATGAAAAATTGCACTGCAACTGGTTATTGTGATTCTGACTTCGCTAGCGATATTGATGAACGAAAATCAGGCTATGGTTTTCAAATTGGTAATGGATCTGTAGCATGGCCTTCACGTAAGCAACCAACAGTAGCTTTGTCAACCACAGAAGCTGAATACATGACTCTAGCAGCGTCATTTGCACAAGCTCAAGAAATTCCACTTCGAAACTCGAATATTAAAAAAATATCGCTCGTAATATTCAATATCAGTTAAGTTTGGTAGGTATACAAGAAATTCTACTTCGAAACTCGAATATTTAACAAATATCGCTCGTAATATTCATCTTAATCTTTAATTATGAATCAAAAAATAAAACTATAATTCTTAAACTTTATACTTTGTTTATTTGTTTTGTTAAGACTTTATTGGTTTTTTAAATTGTTTTTGGGATTTTCTTTTTTTGTTCGATTTCTAGGGATTTCTGTTTTTGGATTGTGTTTTATGGGATTTATTTTTTTTTGGGATTTTTTTATCAACGGGATTTTTTTTCTTGGGATATCGCTACGCTCCCATTGCTTTTACCTAACTTAAACTATTGTATTGAGATTTTTTCTGGTTGTACTAACATTATATTAGTTCGACTTCAAAAAGCAATCAGCACTGCTGTGTGGTTTATTTTTAACTTGCGCCCCAGAAATCATGTGGCATCTTATGTGTCTAAGTTATTGGGAACCTCTTTTAAAACTTACATCAATCTTAGACTCATTTTATAAAACTTTTATAAAATCGTGCAAAACCAAGTTCCAGCTTATCTTTTGTCTTTTTTTCATTTCTCTTATAATAGTAGAGTTTTTCATATTACCATGCCAATAATTTCAACTTCGATATTAGGAAAATCATTCTTTGTGCGTGTCTCTCCAGGCTGTTTAACACTATTGTTCCGGTGTTTTTGCGTAGATTCAATTTAGCTCCAACTCGATTTAAATCCCAATTGCTCATTTTACTTAATCCTTAATGCCTCTAGTTACTTATTTTAGTTCATTCTTTTCACAAACTTGTCATATTACTTATTAAATTTATTACATATGGTTATCACACTAGGAGTGTGTTATCACACTAGTTCACTGTTCCTACCTTTTATATCTTGTTCTTACTTTTTATTTGAACTCCGTTTTGAGATGGGCAACGAAGACGGCAAGCAACGGGATACTTTAGTACATTTTTGAACATATATTATCTTGAATTTAAATTAACTAAAATGTACTACTTAGTCGTAAGTTTTTATTTTACTTAACAATCATTTTGTATATATCTGTAAAATCTTCATAATCCAGAAACATCAAATTCAACGGATGAAAAATTGCACTGGAACTGGTTATTGTGATTCTGACTTCGCCAGCGATATTGATGAACGAAAATCAGGCTATGGTTTTAAAATTGGTAATGGATCTGTAGCATGGCCTTCACGTAAGCAACCAACAGTAGCTTATCAACCACAGAAGCTGAATACATGGCTCTAGCAGCGTCATTTCAACAAGCTCTATGGTTAAGAGGTTTAGAAATAGAGTTACTTCAACCTGCCAAAAGGTTATTAATTTATTGCGATAATCAAAGTGCAGTCTGTTTAACAAAGTCGTCAACACATCATTCTCGAACAAAACATATATACATAATTTTATAAAAGATATCAACAAAGGAGGAGATATTTGCGTACAACCATAACAGTATATTGAAGTAAAAAAATATTAAAACTTAAATTAAAAAGTATGTTAAAAACATTTTGATATTTATGACTGTACGCAGGCTTTTTCTACCAAGTGTAAATGTTTTGTATCATATCAATTTTCATGCTGCTTATACATTTCTATTAATTTTTCAACACAATTTGTTGTAACAGATTCGTTGTAACAAATTCTCAGTAAAAAAAAAATATCGCCTGAAAAGTTGCCTGAGCATTAAAATTTTCATGCTATTGTAGTGGATACAAATTTGACATTATTAAAATGACATAAAAAGATATGTTTTTTCTCATTTTATCATTTTATGTGTCTTATTTTAAACATAAAAAGTAAAACTGAAGATCTATGCAGTAAATTCAAAATTTCACTGTGAAGAAACAATCTAATAGTATAAAAAAATAAATTTTAAGTTTAAATACATATATGTATATATATTGTTTATTAATTAATGTACATATTATGTAAGTTACGTGTCGTGCCAAACGTAACATTAATTCTTCCAACTTTGATAAATTTAAATTTACGTGTCGTGCCAAACGTAACATTAATTTTACCAATTTCGGGAAAATTAATTTTTTAGCAAAAAAAAATAAGTATTCAAATTTTTCTTCTAATTTTTATATAAAATTTATTTTTAACAATATTTAAATTTTACTGTTACAAATAATAATTTTTATTACTAAAGAAAATTTAAATTTACTTTTTAAGTTTTAAGTTTTACAAAATAATTATTCGACCGAACTATTTGAGTTTTATTCCTTAACTGAACTTTTTAGATTTTTATAAAAGAATCATGATTCCTTCTTTTACACAAGCTTCTGATAAAAAATGCTGTGTGACAATTTTTATATTTGAATTAGAAAATATTTTAATTCTTATTAAAAGGGATCATGTTTCTTATATATTTGTTTCTAACACAAGCTTCAATAAAAATATTGTGTTTGCAAAATTTTACTTGAATTATTTTTTACAATTATTATTTTAAATATCTTAATATTTATTATTTTAAAAATGAAAAATAATTCCTGTGAAATCAAAAACTGATTTCCTTAAAAATAATTTAATCTAATGAGAAAATCTGGTAAGTACAATATTTGATATTTTAAAATTATGTTCTATTTTATAATGAAAAATATTTTTTATAATGAAAAATATTATGGTTTTTAGGTTGTATAGTTGTTGAGGGCTGGTAGAACTCTTAACTTGTATATCTACAATTACAATTTTTAAACTATGATATACTTAATTACTTTATTTTGTTATTAAAAAAATTGGAATCACAAAAAACAAATTTTTTGTTATGTTTTTCTAATTTTTTATAACAATTTGAAAATTGCCGAAAAGTTGCTAGTAAATTTTTTTCGTGTACAACAACGTTCGACAATTAGCCCGAAAAAATCATTGACATTGTATATTTATAGTGCTCATCTATATACATATATATATTCTTCATTTATTTCCTATCCACATAGGATGTTGGCCATCATTGACCTAATTTGATCTCTGTCTTGCGCAGTTCTGAATAGTTCACTTATAGCATTGTTTATATATCTTATAGTTGTCCAATCAAGGCATTTTTTTGAGGTGTTGCGCCGAGATTAGAAAATTATAGAGGCAGCACCATCAATTAGTATTGGGTTGAAAACTCTGCTATCGATTTCACACATGTCCTTTCAAAAGAGCTTTAGAACATTTACTCTGTAAATCAATATAAAAAAATTTCGAATTTAAAATTTTTTTTTTCTTTTATCATCACTTAAATAATATATTATTTTTACATATTTGGAAAGGTTATTAATTTATCTATAGAAAAGTAGAAGTTAGTATATTGTTTAATCTCATATTTTATTAGTTATTAACGATAAATTAAACACACCTTTCCAAAAATTTTAAATTTATGAAAATTTTAAATTTATGAAAGTTTTCGCATAAGCTTGTCTGTACACAAAAACTGAATTTTTGAAGATCTTTAATATTTCCAGCCAGCAAAATTGTATTGTCAGCAAATCTAATATTATTAATAGCACTACCTATAGAGCGCTATTGTTGCAGACTAATTTATTATTAATAGCACTACCTATAGAGCGCTATTGTTGCAGACTAATTTGCCATTTAGTTTTACTCCTAGATCCGATTCGTATAAAGGTTCTTTAAAAATAAAATCTTAAATTTAATGCATTACACAATGTTGGTGATAAACTGCGTCCTGCCTAACTCCTCTCATAATTTCAATTTCATCTAAATTTCCATCCAGCATTCTTGTTGATGCACGTTGATTCCAGTATAGATATTTTACGATTCTGAGATCTTTTTCATGTAAATTTTTATTTTTCAACACGTCTATTAATTTTTCATGGTTCACCGTATCAAAACCATTTTCAAAATCTATAGAGCAAGCATGTACGTTAATATTCACCTCACTACATCTCTGTTTAAGAATATTCAGCATAAACAATGCTTCTCTTGTCCCTAAAGCGTTCCTGAATTCAAACTGAGATTCACTGATTCCATCTTTCATTTTCTTGAATATTCTTTTTGAATAATAATAATCTTGAATAATAATTATTTGATTTTTCTAATTATTTTTAGAAAAATTTTTAACGCGAGATTTATTAAGCTAATGGTTGTGTAATCTTCGCATTTTGTAGCATCTGGAAAAAAAGCAACAATAGCGCTCTACAGGTAAAGCTATTGTTGCTTTTTCCAGATTTTCTATCTCCAACCGTGGTTGTTCCCAGAATTTGACTTTAGCTTATCTTATTTTACATATTTCTAATTTCAAAGTTGAAGTGGAAAGACCATCTGAAAAGTAAAATAACAGAACTAAACTTCAAATACAGAAAGCTGTACTGGCTGATTGGTCGCAAATTAACAATAAAATTCAGATATGATCCAGAGATTCCAGAATAAAGTCATTCGTAACATGGTTAATGGTCCATGGTTCTCCCGTAACTCAGACATACATAGGGATCTAAAAATTAATATGGTAAACGATGAAATTACGAGATTCGCGAAGAAACATCGAATCAGATTAGCTACTCATATCAACGTAGAGGCCACAAAACTCCTAGATAACGTGAACACAGTCAGAAGATTAAAAAGGAAAAGATCGCTAGACCGAACATAAACTTCATAAATCTACTAACAGAACAATAATTTAATGCTTTAGCATCAACCTTGTACACTTAAGTAGAAATAAGAATTGCCAGCTTAAAGCCAATGGTTGGTCTACATGCGACCAGTTTTAGTTCCTATTATCTGCCCAAACAGATGTCAATAAAAAAAAAAAAAAAAAAAATATTTCTAATTCTTCTATTAATATTCCTGTAACTTTGTATATTTTTATCTTTATATTTTCTCCTTTCGTTCATTAGTAATAATATTTCGCCATCCATTCTTTTTTGCACTGATTTCTATAGGTTTCTTCAGTTTTTTAAATTTGTTCCATTTTTCATCAATATTATTTTCCTCACCTATATCATTTTCAGCATCTTTTATATTTTTTTTGTTGATTTCATTTGCTAATTCAGATTTTACTTCATTGTCTTTAAGTAACTGAAAATTCTCTTTAACTACTTCAAGTTTTTTGATGCATTTTTCAAACATACATATTTTTTTTGCCACTACAGGATTATCGTCTGACTGAATATCCGCGCCTGGGTATGTTTTCACGCTTTTTATTGAATTTCTGAACCAAAAATTACATATAATAAATCAATTTGATTTCTAATTACTCCGTTCTCATTATTCTTTGGTGAAGTCCATGTGTACAGCCGTCTATTTAGCAGTTTGAACCAGGTATTTGTAATGATTAATTTGTTATCAATACAAAATTCAATTAACTTATTACCTCTCTCGTTTCTTTGACCTAGACCATAATTACCAATAACAATATCCACAGCACCATTCCCGTCTTAATCTCCCATTAATACTAATAGTTCATTTTTGTTTATCAGATTTATTATTTCTTTTAAATCTTCATAAAATTCATTGCATTCATCCTCTTCACTATCTGCGGTCGGAGCATACACTTGAATAAAATTAATATAACTTGCTTTTGATTTAATTTGCACCAATAAAATCCTTTCTGATTTCATTATTACGCTATTTTTTTATTTTTTAAATTTTTTGCTAGTTAACATACCTACTCTTTTCCTACGCTGTTGTAAATGATCTGTGCCAGAATAAATGAAAATGTTGTTCTCGGTTATAATTTCTCCTTGCCCTTTCCAGTGAACTTCACTTACACCAATAATATCTAACTAGTCTATTTTTTTCCAATTCAAGATTTTTTAGTTTGCCAAACTCCTCACGTTCCAAGTTGCCACTTGTACGTTATTCTAACATTTACAAGTCAATGATGTATTACTACGGAACCAATTCATGAGATGGTTTCCCGTTGCCTTCCTCATGTTACCAATTTATTTTCGTATAATCTTCATCCGAGTCGTGCCTGTTCGTGCCAATAATCCTGCTTGTATTATATTTTATTGATTAATATTAACACTAGTTCCCATGAAATTTGTATTGATGTTTTCCATTGAATTTAATCTTCTCCTATTAACCCATTTTATCCCATAGTACCAATTTTGGCACAGAGATTTACATGTCTCTACTGCAAGCTATGAAATATATATTGGACTCAAACCACTAACATAATATTCTGTTAGATGCCGCCTACAATGTATATTGCGGGAATCCCAGATTTATTTTTTTCAGGCAAACGGAATAATTTTTTCTTTTTGAATAATTTTCAATTGTATAATGGAAATTGAAAAGTGTCTTTAAAAATAAAGTGTGGAGTTTTTATTTGGTATAGTTGTGTGTATTTACTTTTGAAAAGTTCAAATAATCCCAATGAAATAATTAAAGACAAATAAAAGTTGATTTTGGTAATTTTTTTCTATTTTAATGTTATCTTTAAAATTGAAATTTAAAAATTTTTTCTTTAAAATTGTTGCCGATTTTGTTTTTTTTATATTAAATTTTAATATTTTCATAAAAAAACTGATTTAATTCCAATAGGTTCTCCTTGGCATCTAATGGGTTAAAGCTTCTTGTTCTGGTCCTGGTAGTTTTTGGCTGTTACTTGGACTTTGGATTTTCTTTTACCTCAATTTTCAAACTTTTTGCTATTTCTTTTACATCTATTCCTTTTCCTTGCACAATTTTTCTCTGATTATTTCTACTTTTTCCCTTCCTTTTCCAGAATATTTGCAGATTCAAGTAATTTTCCTCTGTGGTTTCTTTAATTCCTATAGTGTAGTTACTCTTAATGGAAAAAGCTGATGCTACCAGAAGATTTACTTACTATATATTTAAGCTTATAAATAAATCATTTTCTTCTTTTTATATACCTATATAATATATCCCTGAAAATTATTTTAATATATGTATATATATATATTTGACACTAAAGCGCATGAAAATTCATGTTTTCACAATTTTTCATTCGTGATTAGCTATCTCGTTTCATGTTTAGTTGTAGAAAGAGAGAAAAAGAATTTGGCAACGTCTAAATCGAGAATGTCAAATAGCTTTCACTGTATTTAATTTAATGTCTTTCTGTAACACAAAGTCAAAGTAAAAAAAAAAATTAATTTAAGATTTTTTTCCTATTTTATTGTATAATAAGAATGCTCAGATAATTTAGCAGAACAATTTGTTTACTACCTTTTTCAATACAATTATATTTAAGACGAGGTAAAACAAATACAAAATTAATTCGTAAGGTCTAAATCAAAGATCTTCAACATTTGGAAAAAAACTGAAAACATTAGGTCGCCAATATGAGTTCCACTCACTGGTGAATATATATCTTTGTTAAGAAAGTTGAAATAACGAGTTTGTGGATAAGACGTAGAAATTGTATATAGACGGCGGAAGGCACATATATTTTTCGAGGTAAAATTTAATAATATGCGCTCTTTAATTTCTATATACAATAATAATAGAAAAAGAATAATGAAGAAAACAAAATTGACAAAGGGCAAAATATGTATGGGGTAGAAAGGGTTAGGAAATATGGTTCCACCCAATAAGAGCGAAAACAAAAACAGCGAATCCAAAACAGCGAAAAAATAAGAGCGAATACAAAATGAGCGAAATGCAAAATGAGCGAAAGATATAATTAACGAAATCCGACTTATGAAATGAAAAAAAATCGCGCGATTTTTTTCATTTCATAAGTCGGATTTCGTTAATTATATTTTGAAAATTTAAAAGCACTCTACAACAATTAAAATGTTAATACTAGTTGTTTTTATAAATTTAACAAGTATGCGATCAATCATAATGGTAATATTAAAAATATTTTTTTCATAAATATAATTTCGTGCAAGATATTTGTAATAAATATTTGTAATAAATTTTTTAAAAATGGCGCTTGAATATACGAGAAGCCAAAAAGGTTTTGTTCTTTTAAAAAATAATGGTTATCGTGATACAGCTAAAAAAATAGAAGACCTGGTTAATGATTACGAAAACCGTGACTTAATTGATTTTTTACGGGGTATTGCACACAACTTTAATCTCCAAATTTAATTCGTGTATTATAGTTTTATTCAATTATTTAATATTGTGGGTTATTTAAAATGCGAAAATTAAATTTATCGTTTGTTAATTAGAAAATTATTATACTTCTGATAATTTGTATGAGTTTTTGTCTATTTAATATATTATCAAAGTTATGGAACTTTCGCTCTTTTTTATCTTTCGCTCTTTTTATTATCGCCTTTTTTTCTTTCGCTTTTATTTTTTCGCTCTTATTAATTGGTTCTTTTTGGGTGATACCAGGAAATATATGTGTAATTCTGGTTATTTTCATCTATTCTAACAAAAATTTAGGAACTCATATTTGAAATGTTATATTTATTTTCAATTTTGTTTTGGAAAAAAATAATATACTTTATATGAAGCAAAAGTTCTACCTGTTTTGGCTTTTTTAAACCAAAGGATTTTAAAGGATACAAATTTCATTTATTTTTAGCACATTTCCAACCAATTTGGTAGAAATTTGTATATTAATGTCACTCTGTCTGTCCGTCTGTTCGTGCGTCTTTTTTCATAAACTTTATACATCTACATCTATTAAGATAGAGTAGATAGATAATAATAAAATAATAGGTCCAGTAGAACAAAATTTTGTTCTATCTCTTTTCTCCTCTGAGTTATTCCCCCTCCAAATTCGAAAATTGGCCATATTGAGCATCTAATAACCTTTGCTTTAAACCAGCAAAACGTTTTGCAGTCTGTAAAAGCTATACGATATGAAAATCTTTTATCTTTTTTCTGAAATTAACAAATCTTCATATGTACAACTTTTGTAAGTTTTTAACACCCTGTATTTCCAAAACGGTTTATTACGGAAGGCTGAAATTTATGTACCACAGAGATATCCTAAAAATAACTAGAGTCTCTCGAGAAATTGTATCCGTATCTCGCCTCCCCTTTCAGTTGTGATCCATCGAAAAACAAAAAATTACATTTTTGATTTACTTGGAAAATTATAACTGCACAATATTTTTAAAAACAAATATTGAGCAAACTTTTTAAAATCATATTTCTTTTAAATTATTTAAATTAATAAATTATAATCATTTGCACTCTTATAATCAATCAAAATTCTTAATCATGTAAAATTTAGCAAAAAACGAATATTTTGCTTATTAATGTAATCTTGGATATTATGTATTTCATATCATATTATGTTCAATTAAAAGTAAAATTAGAGAAAACTTCGGCTGTACTTCCGAATAACGGACCCGAGCTTTCAAGATGGCGTCATTACATAACGGTACTTTATGACGTCAGGACTTCGAATAATTATGTCATTTTACCCGCAAACGCCATCTAGTGGCCGAAAAATGTATTACAAATTTTTAAAAAAATGCTTTTTTTTGCCATTTTCTCCTTAACGGTAAATTTTTGGATCCCAATTTTTTTTTTGAAATTGTAGCTAATGAAATTCCCTATATTTTGAAAAAAAAAACTTTTAATTATTTTTTTAAGAAGTCGTCTAAAACTGCAAATTACTAGATATAGAGGTGTAGTGAGTATTTTACCGTTATTATCTTAAAGGTAAGCATTAAATGGTTTTTTTTTATTTAGTGTAATAGAACAAAGCTTCAGTATTTTTTTTAAATTAACTTGTTCTAACAAAAGTCTTCTAGAAAAAGGATAAAAAATAGGAAAAAATTTAAACTTTTTATTAAGATTTATTCTTTTTTTTCAACCACAATATAACATTTTAATATCAAAAATTTATTTTGAAAATATATCGAGATTTTTATTTTTTGCTTCTTTCCTCCACGCTGATTTATTTAAAAAAAAATCTGAAGCTTTGCTCTATTACACTAGCTAAAAAAAATCCATTTAATGCTTACCGTTAAGATAATAACGGTAAAATACTCTCTGCACCTCTATCTCTACTAATTTGCAGTTTTAGACGACTTCTTAAAAAAATAATTAAGTTTTTTTTCAGAATATAGGGAATTTTATTAGCTACAATTTAAAAAAAAAATTGGGAACCTACAATTTACCGTTAAGGAGAAAAAGGCAAAAATATACTTTTTTTTTAAATTTGTAATGCATTTTTCGGCCACTAGATGGCGTTTGCGGGTTATTATTATTATTATTATGAGCTTATAACACCCTTTTATTCAAAATTCATTTTTTTATATAATATAATTCATTATTATGCAAAAATTCAATTCATTAATATATGATTCTAAAATAATTTAATTATGTAATTCTAATTCAGTTTAATATTAATATTTAAGTTTAATTTAATTTAAATAATTTATTAGAGTTGCTTTGATTTTATATTAATAATAAAATTACTAATATTGTTATGTACTACGGGTAAAAGCCTCCCCCAGGTTTTTCCATTCAATTTTATCTTGGGCCACTATCGTCCATTGTCTGGACATTCCGTTTATTTCATCTACCCATCTTTTTTTCTGTCTACCAATTTTTCTTCTTTCATTTGGTTCCCATATCGTTGACAAGTTTGTCCATCTTAGATCTTGTAGTCTTGCAATATGGCCCGCCCAACGCCATTTTAACTCTCTAGATCGTTGAATTACGTCTACAAAGTTTGATCTTTCTCTGATGGTAGTGTTTCTGGTTCGAGTCCATCGGCTTATTTTTAACATAGATCTCTCCATTGACCTTTGACATACTTTTAGGTTTTCCATGTTTCTTACCGTAAGAGACCATGTTTGCGCACCGTGTGTTGAAACAGGTAAAATGGCAACGTCAAATATATATTTTATTTTTTCGATTGCTATGTCGTTGTTCATTAATTTTTTGATAGACCAAAACTGCCTCCATGCATTTGGAATTCTTCTATCTACTTCTTTATTTTGACGGTTATTAAACGATATTGTTTGTCCCAAATAGATAAAGTCATCCACTATATCAATCACTTCGTTATCTATACGAATTTCTGGCATATTGTAGTTTGAAATAATTTTTGTTTTCGTTTTATTTAAGTTCAGACCAACTTTTTTACTTTCGTCTTTCAATTCAGTTAACATGTTTTTTGTTTCGTGATATGTTTTCGAGAAGAGGGCAATATCATCTGCGAATCTAAGGTTATTTAGATTGTTATTATTTACATTTAGATTTATACCATAACTAGACCATTTTAGATTTTTAAAAATTTCTTCTAGTACTGCCGCGAATAGGGATGGCGATAAAGGGTCGCCTTGTCTAACACCCCTATTTATCTTAAAGTAATTACCTTCACGTTCTAGCATTATTTTTGCTTTACAATCACTATATATATTTTGTAGTAGCCTTATATACTTATGGTGCACATTTTGTGCCTTGAGTGCTCGCCAAATAAACACGTGATCTATACTGTCGAACGCCTTAAGATAATCTATAAAAGTTATAGCAATTGGTATTTGGTATTCTGAGCATTTTTCTATTATTTGATTTATGCTATGAAGATGATCGGTTGTTGAATAGCCAGATCTAAATCCAGCCTGATCTATTGGTTGATTAGCATTTAGAGGTATTATTATTCTTTTTAATATACATTTGGCAAAAACTTTATATAGCGTTGATAGTAGGCTGATTGGTCGGTAGTTATTAATGTCGTTTTTATTTCCTTTTTTGTGAATAAGAATTATTGTTGAGCATTTCCATTGATCTGGTATAATTTCTGTATTTATTATTTTATTAAAAGTTTCTGTTAAAATTGGTACGATTTCATCCGCGCTATACTTTAAATATTCAGCATTTATATTATCACTTCCTGCTGACTTTTCATTTTTTAATTGTCGAATTGTCTCTGAAACTTCTGCATTCGTTAGATGTGGTATAATCAAGGTGTCGTTTAGTTCTGGCATTAATTCTAATTTTTGTTCATCTGATAGTGAAGATGTATATAGATTTTCGTAAAAGTTCGTGGCTTCTTTTAATATATCATTTCTATTTGTATATTTAATATTGTTTTCGATTTATCGGTTATCCATTTTTTCCCTTTTGTAAAGCTTTCCTTGATTTTTTTCAACGAGCCGGTATCTTTCAGAGTCTCTCTAATAATATTATCTTTATGTTGTTTGATATCTTGCTTATATTTTTTCTTAATTTGTTTCCGTAGATTTTTTAATTCTACTTTTTCGTTTCCTGTTAGCAGTTCTTTAGCTCTCATCTCTTCTCTTTTATCAATAAGGTGTAATGTTGTATCAGATAATTTATTTATTTTTAATTTACCAGTTTTTAAAATTCTACTAGATGTAGTGATGCTTTTCTCAATAGAGTTGTATATTATTTGTATGTTTTCTGATGAGCTGTTTTGAATCATCTCTAGTTGTTCTGCTATATTTTCACGATAACTAGTTAAAATATGTGGTAAAATTTTATTTGGCAAAATTTTTGGCTGAGTAAATTTTCTTTTCCTATGGGTATTAATCTTGAATTTACTTCTTAGTAGTCGATGATCTGAATCGAATTTAAAATTTTTGAGAGTTGACACATCGCAGATACTATCTCTTCTATTTGTGAGTATAAAATCAATTTCATTTTTTACACTACCATTTGGCGACCGCCAGGTCCATTTGTCTTTTAATTTCTTTTTAAATAGTGTATTTCCTATAACTAGCTTGTGCTGCCAGATCCACTGGATCAATCTTTCTCCTCTTTTATTTCTATTACCATAGTTATGATTCCCATTATTAATTCTTCGCCTATTTCTTGTTTCCCGACTTTACTATTAAAATCACCCATTATTATTAAGAAATCGCTATTAATTTTGGATATGGCATCATCTAGCTTATCGTAAAAATTTTCTAGTATTTAATCGGATGCAGCTTCTGTTGGCGCATATATTTGTATAATTGCTATGCTTTTTGAATCAAATTTGAGTTTTAAGCCAATAATTCTTTCACTAATTAAAATTATTTCTTCTACGTGATTCTTAAGGTGTTTATTAATTAGTATACCAACTCCATGGAGACCTTTCGTTTCCCCTTTGTAACAAAAAATAGTTCCATCTTGTCTTTCAATAATTTTTTCGCCGTATATTCTTACCTCCGCGAGACCAACTATGTCCCACTTTATTTTGCTTAACGCGTTATCTAATTTTTCCATTTTATCTTCACCTAATAGTGATCTAGTATTATACGTACATATATTTAATTTATCAATTTTATTATTTACAATGCCATTATTATAGGTTTCAATTTCTTTTTTATTTAAATTTTGTTTATTTCTTGTTTTATTATTATTATTTATCTTGTTTTTATTTGTATCTAAATTGTTTATTTTCTTTGTAGTTTTTTTGGCTATTTTATTTGATTCTTTAATATAGTTAGTTATTTTCCTTGTAGTTTTTTTGATCATTTTATTTGAATCTTTAATATAGTTAATGTTGTTATCATTATTATGAAAACTTGGGGGGTTTTGGCCATAATTTCCCACGGTGGCTAACCGGGTTGGGAAATATAATTTCGTTTTAATTTTTTCTGTGTTATATTTCGTTAAATCATATTCATATCTATTTTCGAGTGCTGGGTTTTCGTTTATTGTAGTATTCATATATTGTTTATGTTCTATTTGCTACTGCATTGTATTAGTGTTGTTTGTACTTAATGATTTATTTGGTGAATTTTCATTTCTATTAATAATCGATTTTTTTAAGATGAGTGATTTTTGTTTTTTATTTTTTTGGTGAACTTTGTCTTCTAATTGAATAATATTTTCTTCGATAGATCTGTTTCTTTTGTTGTTATCGTTCTCTTTACTATTAGTTTGTTTTTGATTTTCTTTTAATTTTTTCTGTAATCTAATTTCTTTATTTCTTTCCACTAATTCTCTTGGTAAATCAACGACAAAGAATATTTTATATGGTAATTCTCTTAAATTACCTTTGTTTTTCATTATTAATTCTTTCTTTTTATATGTTGTTAAGCCTAACATTACAGGTCGAGTTTTATTTGTATCTTGTTTCCCCATTCTGTATATAAAATCAATTTCTGTATTTTCTAAATATATACCAATAGTTTTCGTAATAATATCTGAAACTATTCCTTCTAATAAATAATTGTTATCTTTTGTTTGATCTTCTGAAAGCCCATATATTATGATATTTCTTTTCTTTGCATCTTTTTCATTCTTAATAATTCGTCTTTCTAATCTCTTTTGGTTTTCTTTAATATTATTTATTTCAGAATCTACCAGCGGCGGCTCGTCATATTGGGCAGGGTGGGCTAAGCCCAACCTGAATTTACAGGATAATTCTACAAAATATTCATTTAAAATATATTATAAAAATGAGCAAAAAAAATTCAAATTTTTTTTCTAAATTTCTACTTTTTTTATGTCATATAATATGCGTGTATATAATTTTTGCCATCAAAATTCGTACACCACCGCTGCGAAATATAATATGTATGTATATAAAAATATAATCTAAATCTAAATATGAATATGAACGCTGAAATACAAATATATTATACTAACACTACATAACTTTTTCATTATAAAACTATAACTACTCTTTTCTCTTTACTTCAGGGGCTAATTGAAATTTGCCCACCTTATTATACTAATTTTATATAAAACAATTTTGCGTATGTGTTGAATTTTGTATGGATCAGGCTGGACTAATTTAAACTAGCCCACGAAGACCACGTGTTCCTCATAGAAATGCGAAATATTTGTAATTGCTATATGATTTTCACAATTTAATTATTTCTATGGAAGAAAATTATTAGCAAATTTCCATTATATGAGGAAGCAAATTTCTGTCCATAAGAAGAAAATAATAATTTTTATACCAATTTTTAAATTATTTAAACCAAAATACCAGGCGCGCATATTTTATAATGAACACTATTGAGTTGAGTTTAGTTATTTATTTCCTTCTCTTATATGAAATTACTTTTCTATTAAAAAATATATATTAAGTAGGTATACGAATAAAAATATATCATGGGATAGAAAATCTCTCTCCATAGAAGAAATATTCCTATACTGAAAATTTGCATGAAATATTTATTTCGTTATATAAATATTTTTCATTAAAAAAAAAGAGAAATATATCATCGTGGGCAAGAAAATCGCAGCCCCTAGAACAGCGATGGCGAACCTTTTTTGGCGGTGGGTCAAAATTAAATTAAAAAAAAAAATTAACGTCGCGGGTCACATATTTCAATTAAGTATATTTAATATTAGACCAATTTTTATATTCACTTCTTTTTATTAAAAAAAATTACAAAATATTCAGTAAATAATTTTCGGACAGCATATGTGTTATTTAATAATACAAATTTACACATTGTACTTTTGAGACAACCTCTTATTATTTTTAAGGGCTTTCCCGAATTATGTATAATTATCGACATTTTGGACTTACTTTGAATCAATGCCCCACATATCAATAAGTAGATATTTAAAACGTATTTTATGACCTTTTTTTACGTGGAGACATCTAGTTTTTAGTAATAGATATTATTATTTTACATATATTTTGAGATTGCATTTTCTATTAGAAAAAAATATTTTAGTAAATCAATTCTAGTTTATTCCAATATTTTAGGATTGGTTTGAAAAAAGATTCAAAATCTACAATTTTCTACAATTTTAGAGAGAATTTCTGAACATTTTCGCGGGTAACTAAAAATGATCCATCGGGTCACTCCTTGACCCACGGGTCATAGGTTCGCCATCACTGCCCTAGAACGAATAATTCTTATTACTAAAAATTTGCATGAAATATTTATTTTGTAATAAATATATTTCTTTAAAAAAAGAAGAAATATATCATCATGGGCTAGAAAATCGCTGCCCACAGCAATAATTTTATAGCTCAACTTAAATTTCCACAAAAATTATTTAATTATAGCACACATTCGAATAAAAATTTCAAATTTAATACCAGGGGATCATAAATTTCAGAAAGTAAGAATAATTTTCTTCTAACTTGATAAAACTTAAGACAATTGCATACAAATATAACTATTCAAATATGTACGGAGTGTGCCATGATTTTCGTTTATTTCGCTCGATTTTTTTGCATGTGTCTAATTTTTTTCGTGTATAATATGTAATTTATTTTTCTTGTGTGCATATGCATAATGATTTTTTTTATTGTAAAGAAAATGAAAAGCATTTAGATGCCAATGTGATTAACTCACTAATGATTAGCTTAGATGCCAATGTGATTAACTCACTAAAACGAAAAATTCAAAAGGTTGTATATTTTGTAATCTCAAATCTTTGCTTTTCATAACAAAACTTTTTCCTTTAGCCCACCCAGAATTTTTGATCACGGTCCGCCACTGGAATCTACGAATTGGTTTCTCGAATTTATATTTTCGTTAATACTTTTAGTGTTTTCTTGCATCTCTAATCTTAAATTTGCAATTGCTTCCAAAATTTTATTTTCATTCATTTTTATATATTTATTTGATTTTAATAAACACCTGTCAGTATGCAAATTTTTATATAATAACTTTTTGAGGTCTATTTTAAATTAATCTATATTTTAGTAGATGGCGCTTTCAATAGTATTTTGTTTTTATTAGTTTTTATGTATAAACTATGTTTTGAGGTACTCTAGTCCAATATTGTTAATAAATACGTCAAATATCAATATCAAATAATGATGTGTTTTTGATATGGACTTTGGACTTTCATATGAATTACTTATTCAATAATTTTTATCTCTCAAATAATTTTATTTGCACCAATTTAGACATTTATAAAATAGTGACTTACTTGTCTCCAATATATGTTATATAGAATTGATCAAAGTTTCCACCTTTACCAAATTTGTCTCATATATCACTATATTATTCGATTTATTAATTAATCTTTTATTTAACACACTCTACAATCAACTTCTATCCAGCACGGCACTATACAAAGGAGGCGTTTGCGGGTAAAATGACATAATTATTCGAAGTCCTGACGTCATAAAGTACCGTTATGTAATGACGTCATCTTAAAAACTCGGGTCCGTTATTCGGAAGTATCCCCAAAACTTCAATGAAAAGTTTATAAATATTTTCCTGGAATAATAAACTTGAAATGAAAAAAAATTAATAAAATCGTACAGGGACACATTTTTTACCTATATTTACCATTTCATTTTTTTATCTTTCCTAAGTATAGTACATTGAAAATACTATTAAAAAATACTATACTTTAATTATAATTTAAATAATATTTAATTTGTTGTTAGAAAGCAATAAAAAATTTGCAAACCTGAATGACGTCACGACTTCCATTATTACACCAAATAGTACATAGCTTAATTATTGAATTTATATCCGCCAACTGTCATTTTACCCCAGCATCACTGTCAGATGTTGGGACCAATCATTTATATGAAAACATAACCTCTTCAGGCTTCTATATTATATAGTTCGTTGGTTCTACATGACGAGATTTTGAATAAATGTGCTTTTGACAAACCCAGGGTTTGCTTTTCATATTTTTCAAATTTCAATTTGGTATTTTTTCTTATTTTTGGTTAAACATCAACGAACTTGCGATCGTAGTAAAATTATAAATGATATTAAGTTTATAGGAAATATTGACAATAATTGTATAATGATTTTTTGTTCAATATTAGCCCTGTTTTTTTGTGGATAGGTATACTACACTGCAAATTTTTACATTGAAAACAACAACAATTTGTTGGCAATAAAATGAGAATTACAGTACTCATTTATCCCTGACAATTGAATGGTAATGGATAAATAAACGAACTATATATTATAGAAGGCTTAACAGGTTAGAATTCGGGGTCCAAGATGTGACAGCGACGCTGGGGTAAACTGACAGTTGGCGTATATAAATTTTATGCTTAAGGCATGTCCTATTTGGTGTAATAATGAAAGTCGTGACCCCAGCGTCACTGTCAGATGTTGGGGCCAATCATGTATATGAAAACTTTTATAATATATAGTTCGTTGGGATAAATAGTTAATAATATGACATTGGACAAAAAAGCCATAGCCTATGTTCTTTTTCCCTTAAAAAATAGCAATTTATTAAAGAAAAAAAGGAACTTTTGTATTTTTAATTATATTTAATGATTTTTGTTTTTACGTTTATAATACTCAAAGCTAATGTGATTTAAAAAAAAATTATCAGCTGATAAATTCAATTGTGATTGAAATAAAAAAAATGGTGGCCGATGTGCAGTGAATAGTTTTTTTGCAAAAAATTTGCAGTGTAGTATACCTGTCTACAAAAAAACACAGCTATATTGCACTATTTGTCTTTACGTATTTAGTATTTTTAGCGCGTTTATATATATCATATTTTGATTTTTATATAGTTTTGTAATTTATTTTAGTAGAAATAAATTAAATATGAAGCAAATTTAACTTTGTGATTCTATATAATTGTAGCGGTTGTGGCAGTTGGTATTTGGTCGTAATTGTTAATTACAATAACCCCACAAAAATATTAACTGCAACAACCATACAATAAACATCACATGATGTATTTCTTATTTTACTCTTTTCGATTGTTTATCAATTGTCCAATCAGAAATTTGGTAATATTCCATTACCAAATTTCTTATAACAATTAATTGTAATTATTAGTAATTATTATTATAAATTTGCACTTCAGTTTTAATAGTCGTCAGAGTCGGTCATTTAATACCCGGGACACACAGCACCGAAAACTCAGTTTTCGTGTTTTCAAAGTTCAAAAATGGAAATTCATAAGGTTTAGTACAGTTTTCAGGAATAAATTGAAAACACGAAATCTACAATTTTTTAAGGATTTCACGAAAATACATTTTAGTGCCATCTATTACAAAATAGAAGATATGTATTTTTGAAGTAGGCATAGCTAAGTTTCCATACAAAAGTAGCCATTTTTGTGAAAAATCAAAAAAAAATCGAAATTTTTTTTAAAAAAAATAGAAAAATTAAATTTTATTAAATAATTTTTAATATAATTAAATCAAAATTTGACATTAAAAACAAATAGTTACTATTTTTAATTTTTTTGGTTTTTACGTAGAGTTGTTTAAATAAATAATTTTCATAATTTGACATTCGATAACGAAATCGCGCTCCATTTTTGGTGTGTCACTATAAAAGTTTTTAGATCTAGTTTTCGCGAAAACTTAGGTTTTCAATTTTGGTGTGTCCCGGGTATAAGTAAAAATTCAGTTTAAAAATAAAATAAAAAGTACAGTCGTGATTTTAAAATAAACTAATTTTGATAAAAATAAAGGTTATTGAAATAAATAAATAAAATATTAAATAAATAAAATAATTTGTAATAAATAGCAAAAATATTAAAATAAATAAATAAATTATGATGTTAATAGTAAAACATAAGATAAATAAATAAATTAGAATCTTAAATAAATATTTTTAATTATATGATAAATAATATTAAACTTAAGTTTGGACAAATAAATTTAAAATAATATAACATTATAAAATAATATTAAACTTAAGTTTGGACAATAAATTTAAAAATGTGGATTATTTTGAAAATCAAAAAGATGTTTTTCTTTATTGGAATAACCCCACATATTGGTGACCCCGAGTATTTTTTTTAATATAAATATTTAAAAAAAAGTTGAACATAAAAAAAAATTAAAAAAAAAATTAATATAACATATTAAAATTTAATATATTTTGTTTTTTTTTGGTAAAAGAAAAACACAAAACAAACTTAAAACCAGCGAATATAAAACTTTTGGTTGTTTCAATATACAACAACCTAATAAAATTGTTTTGTTATAAAAGAACATAAAACTGTTCCACAACACAATAGTACATCAAGAAATTGATGACTATTTCAACAATTTTCAACGCACGTTTCAACAGTTTTCCACCGATTCTCATCATTTTCACGAAATAATTTTATTTCAACATTTGAACATGAACATCATTCAACATTCCATGGAAAACGTAGAGAAACAGAAAACAACATACATACAGAAAACAACATACAAAATAAAATACATATATTTACATTTATTATAAATATAACAAAAAAAATTGTATTTAAAAGTTAAAATTTAAAATTTTTTTTTGTTCTTTATTAATAACAAAATTTTCAAATTTGTACATATAGAGACTATTGTTATCAAACATTTTCTCTCAAACAGTAGAGGCTATGGTTCTCAAACATTTTGGTTCTAAAACATTTTTAATTACATTTATTTTACAGTAGAGTAATTTTTCTGCAGAAACAATTTTTATAATTTTTTTTAAATATTAAAATTTTAATAAAACTAAATAAAGCTTTACAAAAAAAATACATACATTAAAAATATAAATATATATTTTTGAATTATATAATAAATTAATTAAATAACATTAAAATATTATTAAAGAATAAAATTTATTATAACATTTTTTTTATAAAACAAACATACATGTACAAAACGTGCTATACTATTACTATTCAAATACTTTTATTTACATATATCACATTTACCTTAAATACTTTTTATTTTATTTAAAAAAAAAAAAACAATTTACAATTTACATTTATTTTATTTTTTTTTAATTTACGCAAGTTCAATTAAATTATATCATACTGTATTTTAAAAATTTATTTTCATTGACTTTCGCACAATTTAACTTTCGCTCATCTTGTGGTACTTCCTTTTTGTAATTTCGATTTTTTTATTTTTCTCCTCGTTTTATAAGACACATTCACAATTGTTTAAAAAACAAAATGTCTGAAACAGAAGAAAAAACGACAGGACACCACACAAGGACTGAAGGCAGCACAAATACCAGACACACGACAAGAGACGTAGACAGCACTGTACACACTGACGCAATCGATTTTACTAAAGTACGATTACCTTCATTTTGGCCTAGCAATCCAGCGACTTGGTTCATACAAGCTGAAGCACAATTTTCAGTTTTCAAAATCAGGAAAGACGAAACCAAGTACTCCTTAACTATCGCCGCTTTACCTGGAGAAACATGCGAATCAGTAATCGACATTATTGCAGAACCACCCACTGATAACAAATATTTACTATTAAACTCGACACTTATTGCACGACATTCGGGCTCGGAGAGTAAAAGACTTGAAAATTTAATAAAAAGAGTAGATCTTGGCGATCGAAAACCATCAGCACTCTTCCGTTCCATGAAACAAACAGCTGGTGGCACGTTCGATCAAGAGATAATTAAAAAATTATGGTTACGTCGGCTACCGCAGGCATTAAACATCGTTTTAGTTTCTGTGGGCGACAAACCTACAGAAGAACTGATTACGATCGCTGACAAAATTTTTGAAGCGACCGAGGCGTCTTCAGCATCCATAAATAGCCTTTCTAATAAATTTTCAAACGATACAAATAAAACTGATACAACCAACAATTTAGAATACAGACTTACAAAAATAGAACAATTGCTTTCAAAATTAAATTTTAACGACAACAGTCGACCCGGACAATATGCACGAAACCGATCAAGATCACGATCAAAGGGACGGACGGAGAAAAATTGTTATGTTATTACCACAAAAAATTCGGTGAAAAGGCGCGAAAATATGCATGCACCAAAGTCATAAGTAATTCAAAAATTCAACCACTTAACAATAGTTCCCCAAACTAGAAAACCCTGTGGGTGCAACGGCACAGTCACAGGTCGACCCGTCAAGCCGATAATTTATAAAAGACTATATCTCCAAACAAAATTTTTTAATCGACACCGGTGCAGATCTATCGGTTATACCTAAGCAAAAATTTTGCACCGAAAAATCCTCCAAAAATGATTTAATTTTGACAGCGGCTAACGGATCATTAATCAACACATTCGGCTCAAAATTGCTAAACCTAAATCTTGGCCTGCGAAGAAACTTTACTCATCCTTTTATAGTTGCTGCTGTGCAACACCCTATACTTGGTGCGGATTTCCTCCATAAATTTGGCCTGCTGGTTGACGTGAAGCAGAAACGATTGGTCGATCCAAAAACCCTACTCCACGTTTCCACTTTAACAGATGCCGACATTCCATTAGCAACTAATAAAATGTCGCTATCTATCAAGCAATATTCCTGTACTAACAAATTTACCAAATTATTAACTAAATTTCCAACATTAACACAACCCACCAGTTATTTTCTCCCTGTAAAACACAATGTTGTGCATCACATTGAAATAGACGGTCAACTATCGTTCGCCAGACCACGACGTCTTGACCCAACGCGTCACAAAATTGCTCAAACCGAATTCCAACATATGGTTGACATAGGTATTTGTAGACAGTCCGATTCTTCAGTTTCGTCTCCATTCCACATGGTAAAAAAGAAGAACAATTCCGATTGGCGGCCATGTGGCGATTGCAGACGGTTAAACAACATTACTGTTCCAGATAGATACCCCATACCGTACATACAAAATTTTTCAATGAACTTACAGGGTTGTACCATTTTTTCAAAGGTAGATTTGGTCAGGGCTTACCACCTTATCCCGGTAGCTCCGGACGACATCCATAAAACAGCTATAACAACCCCTTTTGGATTGTTTAAGTTTTATCGGATGCCCTTCGGTTTACGAAACGCGGCTCAAACATTGCAGCGATTTGTCAGTGCAGTCTGCAAGGATCTTGAGTTCGCCTTCGCTTATATCGATGACATTCTTATCGCTTCCAAGTCAGAAGACGAACACATGCAGCACTTAGAAAAACTTTTTCAACGCCTCTCAGAATTCGGCATTACAATTAATGTGTGTTTGGAGTTGAATCCATCGATTTCCTCAGCCACAAAATCAATTCCGCTGGCATTTTTCCTGCACATGATCGAATTAAATTAATCAGGGAATTTCCAAAACCTAAGGCAATACAACGTTTTATCGGCATGATAAATTATTATCACCGCTTTTTACCAAAACTTGCTGAACTTTTAGCACCAATACACTCACACTTAACGCTATTACTTAAAAAGCCAAAATCACCCAAAAACTTCTATTGGCCCTTTGAGCTAGACCAACATTTCGATAGGGTCAAGGAAGCTCTGGCCAACGCTACAATTTTGGCACACCCTCAAATCGACGGGCAGTACAGCATTGCGACTGATGCGTCTGACACAGCCGTGGGAGCAGTCCTACAACAATTTAATACAGACCACTGGGAGCCTATCTTATTTTTTTCCAAAAAACTTTCCCCAGCAGAACGGAAATACTCCACATTTGATAGAGAACTTTTGGCTATTTATTTAGCGATAAAACATTTCCGATATTTTGTTGAAGGAAGACAATTTCAGATCCTCACCGATCACAAACCTCTGACTTTTGCTATTAAATCAAAAAGCGAACGTAGCCCCCGTCAAACACGACATTTAGATTTTATCGCTCAATTCACAACAGACATTATCTACGTAAAAGGCACAGACAATTCAGTCGCGGACAGTCTGTCACGTATTTCAGAGATTTCCTCTAAAGACAATTTCAGCCTTGATAAAATAGCAAAAGATCAGATAAACGACACCGAACTACAGAGACTTTTAACAAAACACAATGATCCATCAACAAAATTCAGACTACAGTTTTTCGAATTTCCTGACACAAAACTCTATTGCGATACTTCCACCGGACATAATCGACCATACATACCAACACAGCTTCGGCGATCTGTATTCAATGCATTGCACAACCTGTCACATCCAGGAATTCGTACCTCTCGTAAATTAATTGCTTCACGTTATTTCTGGCCCGGCCTAAATAAAGATATCGCCCAATGGAGTAGAAACTGTGTCGAATGTCAGAAATCAAAAATACATCGTCACACAAAAAGTCCGTTGGGTACATTTCCTCTTCCTAATTGTCGTTTTGAAAACATCCATATGGACATCGTTGACCCATTCCCACCGTCGGAAGATTTTAGTTACTTGCTCACCATAATTGACCGCTTCACACGATGGCCAGAAGCGTACCCTATGAAAGATATGACCGAAGTGTCGGTAGCCAAAACATTCGTTGAAAACTACATTTCACGTTTTGGTGTTCCTGCTACGATCACTACTGATCAAGGCAGACAATTTCAGTCCAATTTATTCGACGAATTGAACAAAATGCTTGGCACGCATAGAATACGTACTTCTCCATACCATCCGCAATCGAATGGATTGGTCGAACGACTTCACAGACAACTAAAATCTTCATTACGAGCTCGTTGCAACCATCGCAACTGGACTACTGAACTACCAATCGCCCTATTAGGAATGAGAGCAGCAGTCAAAGAAGATCTTAAAGCTTCACCCGCCGAAATGGTTTACGGCCAATGTCTAAAATTACTCGGCGAGTTTTTCATTGACAAAACCGACAATACCAAAATAGACCAAGACGCTCTGATTATTAGGTTGAAACAAACAATGAACGAACTTCAACCAACACAGACAAGACAAAACCATAAATCAATTTTCTTCCCATCAGACCTTAAGAATTGTGAATTTGTGTTCGTCAGAAATGATACCATAAAATCGAGTTTAACAAATCCATATACTGGTCCACATAAAGTCATACGACGCCTAAGGAACAACTACGTTATCGACATTAATAACAAACACACGTCGATTTCCTTAGAACGTCTGAAACCAGCTTTTATCGAAAAGGTCGAAAATATTTGAAGGGGGGTAATGTAGCGGTTGTGGCAGTTGGTATTTGGTCGTAATTGTTAATTACAATAACCCCACAAAAATATTAACTGCAACAACCATACAATAAACATCACATTTTTATTTATTTATTTATTTATTTGTGTTTAAATCAAACAACTTACAAAATTCTTAAAATATATAAAATTACAAAATTCTTAAATTAAAATAGTAACTATGAGTAATCAAATATAGATAAAATATATACAATACTAATATGTATATAATAAAAATATTAATTCTATATAAAAAATAGAATATTGTCAAGTATTTAATTGATTTTACTCATATTAATTAACTAGCTATAAATTCCAATTTAAAAGTGTTTACAAATTACTAATTAAGTATAGTAATAAACAAAAGATTTAATTAATAACAGTAATAACAATCATAGCAATTATTATAGCAGAAACAATTCAGTTACTTAATATTAACTTTTTTAAATTATTTTTAGAAGTTGAACTTCTTATTTGATTTTGATATTTATTACATAATATCATCCGATTAATAGGTTCAAACTTTCCATATGAAGTTCTATGGAAAGCTATTCTGAACAAATTAGGCGATCTACAGCGATAATTATTAGCAAATTGAATTTTATTTAAAATGAACAATGAATCAATTTGCAAATTTATTACTTCTGTTAAAAAGATCATGTCAGCCAATTCCCTTCTCTTTTCTAATGTTGTCAAATGGATGAGATTCAACCTATCTAAATATGGTGGTAAAATGTATGGGTTCAACCATTGAAATTGACGAAGAGCAGATCTAATAAAATTTCTTTGGATTGCTTCTATTCGGCGAACATGAATATCGAAGTATGGATTCCATACTTGACTGGCATATTCTAGATTAGGACCAACAAGACAAGTAAATAGTGACTTTAATATATAAGAATCCGCAAATTCTTTTGACCACCGTTTTATAAAACCTAACATTGTATTTGCTTTATTGATAATATAATTGTAATGCAACTTGAAGTCCAATTTCGGATCGAAATAAACACCCAGGTCTTTAAAGGATTCAACTCTTGAAACAGTTTTTTAGTGGAGTTTATATGAAAATTGATTGGGCGAATGTTGACGTGAAAACGTCATTATTACACATTTATCAACATTAAGTTTTAGAAAATTTGAGTTACACCACATTGAAAAACGATCTAAATCATTTTGAAGCAAATATGAGTCTTTCAAAGAAGTAATCTTTTTATATATCTTCATATCGTCTGCGTATATACCTATACTGCTATTTTTAATTATAGACACTACATCATTTATCGAAATAATAAATAATAATGGTCCAAGATGGCTACCTTGAGGTACCCCAGAATTAGCTTTAAACGATGACGATATAGCTGTTCTAAATCGAATACTATAAGATCTATTAGATAAATAAGATTCAATCCATTTAACAAAATAAGGGGGAGAACCCAATTTTTCAAGCTTAAATAATATAATACTATGGGGTAATAGATCAAATGCTTTACTAAGGTCACTATATAATACATCCGTTTGAAATCCTGCTTCCATATTATTAATAATATTGGAAGAAGACTCAACCAAATTAGTTACCGTCGATCTATGTTTCATGAACCCATGTTGATTAGGTACTAAGAAACCTACACAGTGTTCATAAATTGAATCAAAGACCATTAGTTCAAATAACTTCGGTATACTAGATAGTTTAGCTATAGGACGATAGTTAATAACATCTATTTTAGACCCTTTCTTATGTATTGGTCTAATATACGATTTTTTCCATATGTCTGGAAATATGCCCGTCGATAGAGAGTGTCTAAATAAAATAGATAGCGGTACATTTAATGAAGTAGAACAATTTTTCAGAATAATGTCCGGTATGCCATCAAGTCCAGCAGACGAGTTATCACCAAGCTTATCCAGATAGGACTTAGTAAGAGAGTCATCAAAACTAATATCCTGAAGTGTAGTCTTAGGAAAAGTGTCTAAATGATTAAAATAAGTCTCATTTAATTGAAAATCAGAATTACCGTATGAATCAGAAAAATGGTCATGAAAGTAATTAGATATCACAGAAGGATCATTACTTAAGTGACCATTGAAACTCATAAAGGAAGGGAATCATCTGATTTTCTTTTAGAATTAACAAAATTCCAAAATAATTTAGGATTATCAATAAGCTTAAATGACATGTCGTCAACATAATTATTGTATTTAATATCTACTTTTTGTTTAAAAGTATTAAATAAATCTACAAAATTAATATAATCAATATTATTTTTAGATTTGAGATATTTTCGCCATGCTTTATTTTTAATATTTCTCAGCTTTCTGAGTTCATGACAAAACCACGGCGGACTATTATTGGTCCCTTTGTTAATAATTTTCGGCACAAAAATATTAAAACCATATAGAATAATGTTATAAAAATTTTCTATGGTTGAATTAAATTCTACATTATTAAGCAATCTATCATAGTCTATAGAATTTAAGAAAGTATTAAGGCCATGAAAGTCAGTTTTTTTTAAATTAAATCTATATGACGTAGCATTTGTTACTAACGGAGGCACGTTATAACAGTAAGAGAACGAGATAGGTGGATGAAATTGATCGATATTAACTAGAGAAGTCTCAAATTGTGAAATCATTAAATTATCCCAATCAGATGTAAAAATAAGATCTAGTTGTCTAGACTGGAAGTTTTTAATATCTGATATTTGTTGTAGGTAATTAACATTAATATTATCACAGAAGGAACATTCTATTTCACTAGTTACATTTGTTGGAAGAAGATAAGATTCTTCATCATGCTGGACCCAATTAATATTAGGGTGATTGAAGTCACCACAAATGATTAATTCATCTGAAGAACTCATTTCCGAAGATATACAATCAATTGCCTTGTTAAAATTCGAATAAACATCATTATTTGAATTAGGAGGAATGTAACAACAAATAAAAATTAGTTTTTTCGAGATCAGATTAATTTGAATACCTATTATTTCTAATGATTCCGAAAATGGAATAGAAATTTCTGAAACGTTAAAGTTGGATTTAATTGCAATTAAAACTCCTCCTCCTTTAGCTGTTTGCACAGGAATTAGTGGGTCTTGGAGGTGATATCTATCTTTTCTAAAAACTGAGTAAGATTGGTTAAATAATTCAAGACTATTAATTATTGGATTCAACCATGTTTCAGTTAAAGCATAGATATCAAAATCCATAGATAAAGAATTAGAATGAACAAGTTTAGTCTTAGTGCGAAGTCCCCTAACATTTTGATAGTAAATTTTTAAGTCAGTAAACTTTAACTTATTAATTGAGATTAAATTAGAATTACTTGACTTGGCACAGTTTTCGTCAATGTTGTTATTAGGAACAATGGCTTAAAATACTTGTAATCTGTTTCACGTACTCTTTGAAGATCTTCCCTTCTTCTATTATTGACATGGCTACGGAAAGCTTTCAGATCTGCTAATATATCGGCTTGAGATAAACCCAGATCTTCATTATATTTCATGTAAAGCTTACTAAGTTCTTTCTGGTCTAAAGGTAGGCCTTGCGACTTAATAAAGGCTTTAATGCTAGTTTTAGTATGACCAAGTACACAAGTTGAACTAGGTTCCTCATATAAGTAAGCAAGAAAGAGCCTAACATTATCATAAATTTTATGATCTCTAAAACGACTCATAACATACAGATTATCACCATTCGCAACTGAATTTAATGTCATCCTAATGATTGGCGAGACTAGTGGATTAGCAAAGTTAGGAGAGGAAGTGGGAACAGTAGTATTAGGATTAGAATTAATATGAAGAGGGTATTGGTTAGTTTGGTTAGTACTAGAATTAGTGCAAATGGTACTAGTAGAATTAGTATTAGTACAAAGAGTACTGGAAATAACAGGAAGGGAATTTGAAGTAACAGTAGGGCACATCACTGTATCAGAATTTAACGGACCAAAATTAATATTGTCTAAATTTTGATAATTTAAAAAATTATTACCGTTAATATTTTGATATTTAGGGTCAGCTACCAGAAAAGTATCGCCTTGTACAAAGTTTGGATATCTAAGTATATTTCTAAATGAAATATCGCTCGGATTTCCAAATGACTTATCAGTAGGAGGAAGACTACGTGATCTATTATCGCTTCCATGTACAATTTTTTGACTAAGATTCTTAGTAGTAGGTCCAGATATATTATTAGTATTATTACTAGGTATTCTATTAAATTTATTTAAATTATTCCTAGTATCATTGCTAATATTATTATTACTATTATTATTATTGGAATTTGGATTCTTTTGAGATTTTTTAGTTCTACTTTTATTTTTATTTTTAATTTTATTATTAATAGTAAAAGAATCACTCTTATTGTCAACCTTTTTCTTATTATTAATCGAACTATTAAATTTCCAATTTTTATTTTTTTTATTGATAATATTCTTATTTATCTTAATATTATTTTTATTTTTACAACTACAATTACAATAACAGTTGTTTTCAATTTTATTTTTATTTTTAACATCTTTACTTATATTTTTAATATTTACATTACTAATTTTAATATTTTTTTTATCAACAAACTTACTTTTTTTACTTCTTTGTTTTTTGTTTTTATTGTTAATAGACTAAGTGTTAGGTTTCAAATTTTTACGTTCAGTACCTTTATTGTTGATTGTGGTATTTGAAGAATTTTTATTTAATTTTTCGATCCAAATGGAGGCAGATGCATTAATACTCTCCCAAAATGAATGCTTTTCAATTAACGTAGTTACATCATCAACTGTAACGTCAACCTTAAAGCTTGAAAATTTTAGTTTCTTGTTACTTAAATAACGTGGAGATACTTTTCTGCAATCAACATTAAAAATCCCGAATGTTTTAGAAATCAAATTTTTAAGCCATTCCGCATCTATTAACGCTGGTGTTCCTTTAATAAATATAGAACTTCGTATAGAATCAGGATTAGCAGAAGTTGAAGCTCTTATATGATCTTGATCTACAATAGTTTCATCACTAATAGAAAGTTGATTTCTATCCGGAGACATATCAGGGATAGTATTGACACAATTAATTATGTTTTTACATTTAATCTCATCTGTAGCGACGTGAAGAAGTAATTTAGCTGAAGCGAATTCTTCACCATAATGAACAAATTTCGCTTGTAAATCAGCCATGTCAGTAATGCAATTTAAATTCTTTATTTCATTGATTATTTTACAAGGTTATTCGTGTTATCAGATAAACACTTGTCTACCTATGAATCAAAATTTTGGGCATTAGCATCAACAATAAACTTTAGCTTCTTTATAGAGGAGAAAATGTTGTCTAGATTATATTGTAATTTAACAATAATCGAATCATTACTAGTTGATATATTATTTGAGAATAATTCGAAATTATTATAATATTTATCAACTTTTTTTGAAACATTATCGATACTTGTTGATTGAGCTTTATATGTTTTTACAATTTTATCAATCTGACAACATAACTCATCAACATGTTGCAGTATTGATTTGTTATTCTCTTCCAACTTTATAGCTTTTTGTTCAGCTAAGATAGATTTTTTATTTAATGTTTCGATCTTGTTGGAGATATATTTTAATAAATCATTATTTGACTTAATTGCTAACATTATGTGAGAGAGGTTTATTTCTCTACATTCGCTGCAATAAAACACAAAAGCTTTTTTGTGCTCTTTAAAATATTTAAAGCCAGATCGTGAAAGGCCAATACACTGAGGATGGTATTGTTTTGCACAAATACCATTGCAGGCAATTATATCACCTGGATCTGAGCTATCATTTGATGTACAATGCACACTATTACACTTATGCATTTTTTATACTAATAATTAATTAATAATATGAATTAAAGGTATATTATAGGTAAATAATCAATTTTAATTATTAAAGAAATTAACACAGTTTAGTATATAAAACAAAAAAAATGTAATAAGACACCTTGCACAATAAGTTCAGTTTTTTATTTGTTATAATGCTAATTTTAAAGTTAATTATTTAGGTTAATTTTATTTGAATAAAATTAAATTTAAATGTACAAATTGTAATATAACACCAAAAAAACTTATTTATTTATTAATTACGGGTTATTATAGGTCAATTAATTCTCACAAACGAATTTATATAAAAATAAAAATTAAGGTAAATGACTTAAGTAAAATATAATTAACTTAAAAATGAATTAATTGAAGAACTATTTTAAACACGTCCGAATAGGTTGACAATTAATTTATCGATGTGATGATGTATTTCTTATTTTACTCTTTTCGATTGTTTATCAATTGTCCAATCAGAAATTTGGTAATATTCCATTACCAAATTTCTTATAACAATTAATTGTAATTATTAGTAATTATTATAATTATAAATTTGCACTTCAGTTTTTATAGTCGTCAGAGTCGGTCATTTAAGTAAAAATTCAGTTTAAAAATAAAATAAAAAGTACAGTCGTGATTTTAAAATAAAATAATTTTGATAAAAATAAAGGTTTTTGAAATAAATAAATAAAATACTAAATAAATAAAATAATTTTTAATAAATAGCAAAAACATTAAAATGAATAAATAAATTATAATAAATAAATTATGATTTTAATAGTAAAACATAAGATAATTAAATAAATTAGAATCTTAAATAAATATTTTTAATTATATGATAAATAATATTAAACTTAAGTTTGGACAAATAAATTTAAAATAATATAACATTATAAAATAATATTAAACTTAAGTTTGGACAATAAATTTAAAAATGTGGATTATTTTGAAAATCAAAAAGATGTTTTTCTTTATTGGAATAACCCCCACATAATTTTTAGAAAATATATACATACATAAAACATTTGTTACACGAATATAATCTTCAATTAGCTAAATATAATTTATAATACATAATCTGGCCTATGCTAAACTCCGTCGGAATCGAATTTTTCCGTCGGACAGTCCAAAAGCTATTCTATACTCCCTCGGAATTTCGAAAGTAATTCCTTCGGAATTTTCTTATTCGAAACTCCGAATGAATAGAAAAATATCTCCGAAGCAAATAGTGTGTCGGAATTTTTTTAAATATAGAAAAGAATACATGAAACTAGTATATTTTTTGCAATTTCTTTAATAATAATGTAAACTAAAATTTGGTAAACACATTCAAATTAGTAGTCTGGATGAAATGATGAATGGCCATATTTTCATCTGATGGGATTTTCTCTGATACCTCTGGATGGATTGGGCTCATATTTGGTATAGATACATTCAAATTAGTAGTTAGCTTTCAGTCTATAAAGCTAGCTTTTAGTCTATAAAAACAGAAAACAAATCTGCATAAAAAAATTAGACTGGAGTGAGTACCTACACTATAGAGACTAAAATTGCTATCAACTGAACCGTATTTGAACCGCCGGCGGTCTTTTATAAAATAAAATAATACGGTACTAGTTTGTTTACAAAATGTACACAAAATTAAAATTTTGTCAAAATTTGGAAATTTAACCAATTTAGACAGGGCCTTATTAATTTAAATTTATTATTTTTTTTAATAAAGAAAAATCAATATCAACCTTTATTGTGGACAGAGAAATGCGTTACTGTTTCATATACCAAATTCATTTATTTTTATATGAATTTATTGAAGGTAAAATTATTTTTAAAATAAATATATATAACTAAATTTAAAAATAAATAAGATTCCCAATATAATACTTAGTACGTATAAAATTTTCACAATTGAACATATTTAGGAAAATACGAAGTGAGCCTTTAATAAAATAAAATAATGTCCTTAAATTCAATATAATTTTAGCTATATTTATAATAAAATATCAATTTATAAACAAAATTAAATTTACCCGTATAATATTTTTTTTGTACTTCAAATATTTCAATTGTACCTTTTACGTTTTTTTATATTAATTTTATAATAACTTAATTTATATTGAGACTCTTAAAATTAAAAAAGTAAGCCAGCCCTGTAAATCTAAAATCAGCTGTTATAATATTTTTCATATTATTAATTTGACAGTTCGGTGGTGAAAAGAAAGAGAACCTTTGAGTATATAGAACAGGAGAAGCTATAATATAAATTTGCCCCTACAAGCTATTGTTTTTGACAATTTTTAGAGCATTACTTGTCAAAAATTTGCAAATGATTGTCCAAAATTTGCACATTTTATATAGAAATATATGAAATATTTTATTTTAATAAAAGAAAGAGACTACCCCTTTATGCAAATTCCCAGCTCAGTTTTTCTGATTCCAAATTGAGACAGATGGAGACAACTATTTTCTTGACATATCCAAAAAGTATTTCGTTTTTGTAATTTAAAAAATTATTACCGTTAATATTTTGATATTTAGGGTCAGCTACCAGAAAAGTATCGCCTTGTACAAAGTTTGGATATCTAAGTACATTTCTAAATGAAATATCGCTCGGATTTCCAAATGACTTATCAGTAGGAGGAAGACTACGTGATCTATTATCGCTTCCATGTACAATTTTTTGACTAAAATTCTTAGTAGTAGGTCCAGATATATTATTAGTATTATTACTAGGTATTCTATTAAATTTATTTATATTATTCCTAGTATCATTGCTAATATTATTATTACTATTATTATTATTGGAATTTGGATTCTTTTGAGATTTTTTAGTTCTACTTTTATTTTTATTTTTAATTTTATTATTAATAGTAAAAGAATCACTCTTATTGTCAACCTTTTTCTTATTATTAATCGAACTATTAAATTTCAAATTTTTATTTTTTTTATTGATAATATTCTTATTTATCTTAATATTATTTTTATTTTTACAACTACAATTACAATAACAGTTGTTTTCAATTTTATTTTTATTTTTAACATCTTTACTTATATTTTTAATATTTACATTACTAATTTTAATATTTTTTTTATCAACAAACTTACTTTTTTTACTTCTTTGTTTTTTGTTTTTATTGTTAATAGACTAAGTGTTAGGTTTCAAATTTTTACGTTCAGTACCTTTATTGTTGATTGTGGTATTTGAAGAATTTTTATTTAATTTTTCGATCCAAATGGAGGCAGATGCATTAATACTCTCCCAAAATGAATGCTTTTCAATTAACGTAGTTACATCATCAACTGTAACGTCAACCTTAAAGCTTGAAAATTTTAGTTTCTTGTTACTTAAATAACGTGGAGATACTTTTCTGCAATCAACATTAAAAATCCCGAATGTTTTAGAAATCAAATTTTTAAGCCATTCCGCATCTATTAACGCTGGTGTTCCTTTAATAAATATAGAACTTCGTATAGAATCAGGATTAGCAGAAGTTGAAACTCTTATATGATCTTGATCTACAATAGTTTCATCACTAATAGAAAGTTGATTTCTATCCGGAGACATATCAGGGATAGTATTGACACAATTAATTATGTTTTTACATTTAATCTCATCTGTAGCGACGTGAAGAAGTAATTTAGCTGAAGCGAATTCTTCACCATAATGAACAAATTTCGCTTGTAAATCAGCCATGTCAGTAATGCAATTTAAATTCTTTATTTCATTGATTATTTTACAAGGTTATTCGTGTTATCAGATAAACACTTGTCTACCTATGAATCAAAATTTTGGGCATTAGCATCAACAATAAACTTTAGCTTCTTTATAGAGGAGAAAATGTTGTCTAGATTATATTGTAATTTAACAATAATCGAATCATTACTAGTTGATATATTATTTGAGAATAATTCGAAATTATTATAATATTTATCAACTTTTTTTGAAACATTATCGATACTTGTTGATTGAGCTTTATATGTTTTTACAATTTTATCAATCTGACAACATAACTCATCAACATGTTGCAGTATTGATTTGTTATTCTCTTCCAAATTTATAGCTTTTTGTTCAGCTAAGATAGATTTTTTATTTAATGTTTCGATCTTGTTGGAGAGATATTTTAATAAATCATTATTTGACTTAATTGCTAACATTATGTGAGAGAGGTTTATTTCTCTACATTCGCTGCAATAAAACACAAAAGCTTTTTTGTGCTCTTTAAAATATTTAAAGCCAGATCGTGAAAGGCCAATACACTGAGGATGGTATTGTTTTGCACAAATACCATTGCAGGCAATTATATCACCTGGATCTGAGCTATCATTTGATGTACAATGCACACTATTACACTTATGCATTTTTTATACTAATAATTAATTAATAATATGAATTAAAGGTATATTATGGGTAAATAATCAATTTTAATTATTAAACAAATTAACACAGTTTAGTATATAAAACAAAAAAAATGTAATAAGACACCTTGCACAATAAGTTCAGTTTTTTATTTGTTATAATGCTAATTTTAAAGTTAATTATTTAGGTTAATTTTATTTGAATAAAATTAAATTTAAATGTACAAATTGTAATATAACACCAAAAAAACTTATTTATTTATTAATTACGGGTTATTATAGGTCAATTAATTCTCACAAACGAATTTATATAAAAATAAAAATTAAGGTAAATGACTTAAGTAAAATATAATTAACTTAAAAATGAATTAATTGAAGAGCTATTTTAAACACGTCCGAATAGGTTGACAATTAATTTATCGATGTGATGATGTATTTCTTATTTTACTCTTTTCGATTGTTTATCAATTGTCCAATCAGAAATTTGGTAATATTCCATTACCAAATTTCTTATAACAATTAATTGTAATTATTAGTAATTATTATTATAAATTTACACTTCAGTTTTTATAGTCGTCAGAGTCGGTCATTTAAGTAAAAATTCAGTTTAAAAATAAAATAAAAAGTACAGTCGTGATTTTAAAATAAAATAATTTTGATAAAAATAAAGGTTTTTGAAATAAATAAATAAAATATTAAATAAATAAAATAATTTTTAATAAATAGCAAAAACATTAAAATGAATAAATAAATTATAATAAATAAATTATGATTTTAATAGTAAAACATAAGATAAATAAATAAATTAGAATTTTAAATAAATATTTTTAATTATATGATAAATAATATTAAACTTAAGTTTGGACAAATAAATTTAAAATAATATAACATTATAAAATAATATTAAACTTAAGTTTGGACAATAAATTTAAAAATGTGGATTATTTTGAAAATCAAAAAGATGTTTTTCTTTATTGGAATAACCCCCACATAATTTTTAGAAAATATATACATACATAAAACATTTGTTACACGAATATAATCTTCAATTAGCTAAATATAATTTATAATACATAATCTGGCCTATTCTAAACTCCGTCGGAATCGAATTTTTCCGTCGGACAGTCCAAAAGCTATTCTATACTCCCTCGGAATTTCGAAAGTAATTCCTTCGGAATTTTCTTATTCGAAACTCCGAATGAATAGAAAAATATCTCCGAAGCAAATAGTGTGTCGGAATTTTTTTAAATATAGAAAAGAATACATGAAACTAGTATATTTTTTGCAATTTCTTCAATAATAATGTAAACTAAAATTTGGTAAACACATTCAAATTAGTAGTCTGGATGAAATGATGAATGGCCATATTTTCATCTGGGATTTTCTCTGATACCTCTGGATGGATTGGGCTCATATTTGGTATAGATACATTCAAATTAGTAGTTAGCTTTCAGTCTATAAAGCTAGCTTTTAGTCTATAAAAACAGAAAACAAATCTGCATAAAAAAATTAGACTGGAGTGAGTACCTACACTATAGAGACTAAAATTGCTATCAACTGAACCGTATTTGAACCGCCGGCGGTCTTTTATAAAATAAAATAATACGGTACTAGTTTGTTTACAAAATGTACACAAAATTAAAATTTTGTCAAAATTTGGAATTTTAACCAATTTAGACAGGGCCTTATTAATTTAAATTTATTATTTTTTTTTAATAAAGAAACATCAATATCACCCTTTATTGTGGACAGAGAAATGCGTTACTGTTTCTTATACCAAATTCATTTATTTTTATATGAATTTATTGAAGGTAAAATTATTTTTAAAATATATAATATATATAACTAAATTTAAAAATAAATAAGATGCCCAATATCATACTTAGTACGTATAAAATTTTCACAATTGAACATATTTAGAAAAATACGAAGTGAGCCTTTAATAAAATAAAATAATGTCCTTAAATTCAATATAATTTTAGCTATATTTATAATAAAATATCAATTTATAAACAAAATTAAATTTACCCGTATAATATTTTTTTTGTACTTCAAATATTTCAATTGTACCTTTTACGTTTTTTTATATTAATTTTATAATAACGGCTACTCTTCTAGTCAACCATATTTATATTTAGAGGTCAGACCTAACGAATTTGAAATATATGGAAAGAGCATAAATGTTCCCTCTCTTTTTAACACATTAGAATTTTAGTAATATTGAAAAATTGTTTATGAAGCCACGATTTCGATAGTTCTCTTCTTAGAGTAAATAGAACAGGAGATGATATAGTTAAAATAAAGTGAAGCCTTTTTTTGTTGGGGGTAAAGAGAAATATTTCATATATTTCTATATAAAATGTGCAAATTTTGGACAATTATTTGCAAATTTTTGACAAGTAATGCTCTAAAAATTGTCAAAAACAATAGCTTGTAGGGGCAAATTTATATTATAGCTTCTCCTGTTCTTTATACTCAAAGGTTCTCTTTCTTTTCACCACCGAACTGTCAAATTAATAATATGAAAAATATTATAACAGCTGATTTTAGATTTACAGGGCTGGCTTACTTTTTTAATTTTAAGAGTCTCAATATAAATTAAATATATTAACTAGCTAAAGAAAATTACTATATTTTACTTTCCGTTTGTATAATTATCGTTGCAGAAAAATACAGAATATTTTAAAATAAAAATTTATATATCGTAAATGAACCAATTTCTATCTCATAAATGTCTCCATTTTATCTCATGAATGCGAACCCAAATTTATATTTCGTAAATGAACTAATTTCTATCTCATAAATGTCTCCATTTCATATCGTTTTAGCGGCATAACTGATAGAATTTTTTTAATTATTTTTTATTTAAATTTTTTTTTTCAATTTTACAAAACATATAACTACGGTAAATTTTTAAAATTAAGTATACCTGTTTTGTCATTGTTCTTAGAAAGTAATTATTTTTTAAGGATACAGTAACAAAACAGGTATAATTTTAAAAATTTATAATGAATAATTGAATTTTAAGCCTACATCTAAAAACCTATCTTTTAGGGCTGCATAACTATAATATATTTCTAGGCATAGGCATATTTTATAATAGAAACATGAAATTATGAGATATGTAATATAAATTAATATGTAAATTTATTTATAAAAATATTGAATTTTAATTAACATTTTTAATAAAATGATGTGATAATAATAAATAATATTATAAACTAATCTTTGCTATTTCATTTTCACTTTTTGAATAAATTTAGGTTTCAAATTTAATTCTAATTTTCTGTCTCAATTTCACTTCGCTTTTCTGATACTCTTTGGAGATGTAAATATGAGCCGCAGATGTTTCACTATTAAGTTCGCAAACGTATCAATTTTGAAGAATATACTGTCTCAATTTCAATTCGCTTTTTTGATACGTTTCTGAGATGTAAATATGAGCCGCAGATGTTTCACTATTAAGTTCGCAAACGTATCAATTTTGAAGAATGTACTGTCTCAATTTCATTTCGCTTTTTTGATACGTTTCTGAGATATAAATCTGAGTCGCAGACGTATCAATTTTTGTTCGTAAACGATTCAATTTCGATGTACTAATTTTGAAGTTTAATATCGCTTCGAGTCTAATTATCATACACGAATGATTCGTAGATGATACGTTTTTATCCCAGAAAAACGAATCAGAAATGAGATTCGCTATATATAGCGGACTTCTTTTTTGACTCATTTTGGACTCACCTTGCTCAAAGGGTTTTCTGTTTATATTGTCGGTTGTACCGTCTTGTGTTCTTACCTCTGCTGTCTGATTCCAGTATAAATACTCAATTATTCTGATGTCTTTTTCATCGATGTTTTTACTTTTAAAATTTCTAGCAACTTATCGTGCCTCATCTTATCAAACGCCTTTTCAAAATCAATAAAGCATGAATGAATATTGACATTCATTTCGTTCGTTCTCTGGCTAAGAATGTTTAGTGTGAACAATGCTTCCCTCGTACCTAATGCTTTTCTGAAGCCAAACTGGGTTTCACCAATACCCTCTTCTAATTTTTTATATATACGATTATGTATTATTTTTAAGAATATTTTTAATCCGTGACCGTGACTCATCAAACTAATGGTACGGTAGTCACCACACACTGATGCATTGGTTTTCTTTGGCAACGTTATAAACGTTGATTTCAGCCATTCTTTTTGTATACGATCAGATCTATACATTTTATTAAACAAATGTGTTAAAATTCTTACAGCTTCTTCATCCATTAGTTTGTAAATTTCATTCGGGATTTGATCAGGACCAGTAGCTAGATGGTTTTTTGAATTCTTGATTGCTAATTGTACTTCGTCCTCTAATATATCATATCCTTCTACATTAGCCGAAGCTGACATTTCATTTCTTGTATCTTCAAACAAATCAATTAAATATTTCTCCCACATTTCCAGCCTTTTTTCAGCTTCTAGTACGATTTTTCCATTATTATCTTTCAATGTACCATAGTTTTTCTTCCTCACTGTATTTGTTATTTTTTTGACTTTTTTATGTAGTTGTAGTATATTATTTTGCTTTTCTAAATTTTCAATTTCTATACATTCATCTTTCCAGTACTTACTTTTTGCTTCTTTAATTTTATTCTTTATTATTCTATTTATAATCTTATAATTTTGGTGATTTTTGTTTTTGTGTTGCCTTCTTTCGTTCATTATAACGAATATTTCATTTGTCATCCATTGTTTTTTCGCCGTATTATTAACATGATTGTTCAACAATTTGCATGCATTCATTAGTGGTGCTTTAAAATGATTCCATTTTTTATCAATATCTTCTTCTATTTTAATGATTCCTTCCATGTTTTTTAAATCTGCATTTATGATACTCTTTATTGTATTACAAGTTTCAGGATTACCCACCGCTTGCCTGTTGATATTACGATTTAAGGCCCAGGTCCATTAGTCTTTTTTAAAAGTCGTCACCACTTTTTTCTAGAAGAAGTTATGCAAGATACAAAAAAGCATGCGTGCGATAGAGAGGGAACAACGACTTTTTATCGAAAAAAGTGGTTGTATCCGAAAAAAAAGTCGTCGAATCCAACAAAAAAGTCGTCGAATCCAACAAAAAAGTGGTTGTATTCGAAAAAAAGTGGTTGCATCCGAAAAAAAGTTGATAATTAACAACTTTTTTTAATAAAAGTTGGCGTTGGACATATACTTTAAAATATTTGTCATAATTTTGTTGAAAAAATTCTACATTTTTTGAATGGCAATCTATTTTTTTAAATTTTATATTTTTTCAATAAAGTTTATTTTTAATAATAATAATGAATTTTCAAAATATTTCAATTAAAAAAGGTACATACTTTATATATAAAAATTCATTGTGTCTAATTTAATGCTAACTAGACCTAGAAATCAGAAATATAAAAACAAATTCAATTTTCTGTGTTGTGTGTGAAAACTATTTTCAAATAAAAAAAAAATTCGAAATGTCAAAAATATTTCGAAATTTTGTTAAAGAGTGGGAATTTTTATCTCTCTCTGTACTGTATAATTTTACATGTTATCTCTTTTCTTTTTTGCTAGAAAAAAGTGGTGACGACTTTTAAAAAGTCATCACAACTTTTAACAAGACTAATGGACCAGGGCCTTTACGCTTTTCTTTTTCAATTTTTACATTTTTATTTCGACTTTCGCTACTACTGAGTTGTGGTCCGACTGGATGTCCGCACCAGGATATGTCTTAACATTTTTTATTATATTTTTGTACCTGTCATGTACTAAAATATAATCTATTTGATTTTTGATCACCCTATCATCTTCATTTCTTGGTGATAACCACGTGTACAGACGTCTCTTCGGTAGTTCATACCATGTGTTATTATCAATTTTTTTTCTATACAAAAATCCACTAACCTTGTTCCTCTATTGTTTCTCCAGCCTAATCCATATTTCCCTGTTACGTTCAGTACTGGCTGTACTTCCGACTTTGGCATTGAAGTCACCTAATATTATTGTGATTTCTTCTTTTTTCACTAATGTGTATATTTCTTTTCTAGATCGCTATAGAACTCTTCACAGACTTGGTCTTCACTATCAGCTGTAGGAGTAGGACCATATATTTGTATTAAATTGAATTTACCTGTTTTTATTTTGAATTGCACCATTATAATTCTTTCGTTTTTCCTTACAATATTTAATACCGCAGCTTTCAAATGGTTACTCATAAATATACCAACTCCTTTTCTATGTGGTTCATTGCTATCCACTCCAGCATATACTAAATAATTTTTTTCTGTGTTTAATTCACCCCAGCCTCTCCAATGCATTTCGCTAATACCAATTATGTCAATTCCTAATCTGCTTTTTTCCAATTCCAAATTCTTTAACTTACCAGTACCGAGATTTAGCTAACAAAGCGAAAGTGAGTTAGTGACATTATTTAAATATTTCTATATTTCTCCGTAAATTCAAGAAAGGAAAGCGCAATTTCAAGAAAAAAAAAATGAAATTTTGACAACTTATTTTATGTTTGTTCTGTATGTCGGTGGCAAGAAAAAACTAAAAAAACATATGATTATTTTTACAATTTACTTCAAAAATGATTTCGAAATTTTTTTCGAAGTTAGTCGAACTCACTTTTTTAGCTAAATCGCTTTTTTTTCAAGTGAGTAGAATTAGTGAGTAAAGTGAAACCAACACACTTTATTAGCTAAATCTCGGTACAGGATTCAACAGGCTTCTCACATTCCATGTAGCTATTTTACATTTACTAATTTTCTTGTTGTTATGTCTGACATTTGTATTAATGATTTTATTATTGTTGTTTCTGTTATTTAACATATTGTTTTTGTTTGTGTTGTTGTTGTTTTTGTTGTTTATGTTGTTTACGTTGTTTACGTTGTTGTTTTGATGTTTCTTTGATGATGTTTTACTTGGGAAGTGATACATTATACATAGAGTGGTTTCCCGTTGCTCAATAAACAACAAATATGACAGTTGCCAAATTCTCGAAAGGAAATTCTCGAAATAAATATCAATAAACAACAAATATGACAGTTGCCAAATTCTCGAAAGAGATTTTTTTTTACGTGGAGATAACTTAAAGTATAGAAACAGGAGATGCAATAGTTATAAAAAAGTGTCCCTTTTTTGTGGGGGGAAAAGAAATTTTTTTGCAGTGACGGCTTTAAATTGCTATTGCCAGTGACAAAAGCGCTTTTTTTAACTAAAAAGCATTTTTTATAAATGTTATTTATATTTTTAAAAAAAGTTAAATATTTGATATTTTTAATAAAATTAATTAAATGTTATTATTTTTACATATAATAATTACATTTACAATAAAGTCCGTCAAATGCCCATATAAAATTTTCAACGATGTCCGTAAATTTCAGTACATTTTTTAAATTTTCAACGTGCTTATTTGACGTCAAAAGAACGTTTAACTCTAAACGTTAAATTTACGTGGAACACTAAACGTTAAATTTACTTGGAACATTCAACGAACTAAAATAGTTTGTATTGCGAATTTTGTACTTCAGAAAATTGATTTTAAAATAAAATAACACAAAATTATAATTTTCATTAATATATTTAATTATTTACAAAGTTTACAATAAAAATAAATACTTAGAAAATAAAATATAATTAAAAAAGTTAACAAAAATTACAGTCTTTCAAAATTCTTTTTGACTTATTTTACTTCAAAAATAATTTTAATAAAAAGCTAACAAATATTTCAGTGTTTAAATCAATTTCGACTGATTTTACTTAAAAAATAATTTTAATAAAAAGTTAAAAAAAAATTACAGTCTTTAAATCCATTTCGTTAATTGTCGCCTTTTTAACTCTTTGAAAACGCCTCTGCCGAGCAGCCAGCATTTGGGTTCTCATTGATGTGGCATATCCCTTTTTGCAATTATACCAAGCACCTGCAAATTAAAAAAAAAATAAAATTAGGTTGCTATAACAAATATTGGAAAAAGTTACCCATATAATTTAAGCTTTTCAATGAAGAAAAGTCTTCGGCCATGCGAACCGTCCCAATTCTATTAGGCCAAAATATTGTCAGGAATTTATTTTGCTAATCCAGCAGTATTTGGGATTTGGGCAGTAATTTTGCGTTGGTTTAAATTGTTTAAGTTTCTTTTCCTAAAAATAATATTTTTAAAAGCTTTATAATAACATTAATTATGTACATACCAAATATGATGCATCATTTTCAATTTTCAATAACAAAAAATCACGTTCACAAATTAACTAATTTGAACAAAGAACAAAAACAAACAAATATGACAGTTGCCAAATTGCCGTAATATTCAATTTGACAAAGAACTTTGCAAAAACAGTAAACCGAAACTCGTCATCGTCAAATTATCAACGTTCATTTGACGTGAAATAAGCAAGTCGAAACTACGTCGAACATTTTATGTAAAATGTTTTTTCGCTGGGACGCGTTGGTATATAAGTTGGGTCGACGTTGGTATAAACAATTAATTATAATTATTATTGAGTGACGATTGCTCAATAGTAAATTGTATTATTATTATTGAATCAAAGTTCGTTTACATTTTTATGTAAACAAAGGCCGGTAAATTAATATTTGCCTATAAATACGTTGGTTTTTTGGTAATTCAGAGAGTTGAAATTTGTTCAGCTTTGTTTAAACAACTCTCGAAACAATAAAGTTTTGTACAGAGTTAATGTTTAATAATAAAGCTATTCTGAACAAATAAAGTCTAAAATATTAAATTTGGAAATCAAGCAGAGAACAATTTTATAAAGCAGCCTACAACGAGTACGTCAGTATCAAATACAACGAAACACAAAAAATATACAAATAAACAACCTTCCACTTCGCGTGAAGCGAACAAGGGATAAGCACGACGCATTTTTTGCGTAGCTTCTGTTTTAAATTGTATAATTATTATTATTTTTTTGTATAAAAATTATAGAATTTTTGTTGTTTTTTTTCCCGGATTATTATTGTAATTTTTTTTTAGATGTATAATTGATTTTGAAAAAAAAATTGTCTTAAATTTTTTTTAACATACAAATAGATGTAAAATTAGTCTTTTTTTTCAAAAAAAAAATATTGTTTAAAAATAATTTTTTAATATGTATAATGTTTAATTAGTTTTCTCTCTTGTTTTTGCAAAATATATTCATTTTCGAAAAATTTCTTTTTTACATAAGAAAAAAATGTAAGTTACATTAAAAATTGTCATACACAATTAGTTATGTTTTTTATGTATAATTTTTTTAGGGTTGTTGCATTGTCATTTTTTTTCGGTATTTGAAAAAAAAAATTTTTTTTTAAATATGTTTTTTGGCTAGTTAATAAAAAAAAGTATAAAAAAAATGTTAGTAAATAGGAATATTTATTTTATCTTAAGAGTCTCGCGTTTTTTAAGGAAATTTCTCTGTATAATTTCTTTTAGTTTGGTAATATGGGGTTTTCCAAAAATTTTATGTGTTTAATGTAGCTTTCATTTTTTATAAAAAATGTCTTTTAGCGACGGAATGCTGTCCGCCACTGAGACATTTGAAACTTTTTTAGTACATGTACCAGTATTTTCAGGGTCAGGGGAGAACCCGACTCTGGATTTACAAAATTTTCTATATCTGGCTGAAGAAGCTTATTATGTAACTGAATTTAGGGGAAGAAGTTTTGTCCTAAACAATCTTATAAGAAGTAAATTAAAAGGAAAAGCGAATGCTCTTTTCCAACATAGAAATATTATAGATTTTGAGGAATTTAAAAATGTTTTGTGTGATTACTTTGTACCTTATAAGGACCTTCCTCAATTAGCCAGGGAATTGGAGGAATGTTATCAGGGACAGGATGAAACAGTAGAAAATTTTGGAAGTAGACTCTTGAAAAAGCTGGAGGCCTACACAATTATGGTAGAAAACACTTACCCAGGTGAGGGTAGGGTTCTAAAAGAGGAAATGATGAAAGTAGCGAAAATAACTTTTATAAGAGGATTACTTTCGGAACCATTAAAATTTTATGTGAGATCACAAAATTGCTCAAATTTAAATATAGCAATATAAAAGGCGATCGAATACGCCAGGGAAAACTACACAAGGAGCAATTTAACAGAAAATCTGCCTAATGATAATGATATTTCCACATTATTAAGGAAATTATTAATGAAAATGGATGATCAAAAGACAGGTTATCATAAAAATAAAAATAATGACTCGGTACCAAATAACAAAATAGATTACAGGAATAATATAAATAGCTACAATAGCTATAATAGCAATTTTAGAACAAATATTAAAAATAATTATAGAACTAATACAAATAATTTAAAATGTTACAGTTGTGGGGAACTAGGTCATACTAGCCGTTTTTGTACAACATATAGAGAAAATTTAGTGGCGCAAAATTGTGACTGGTGCGACAGCCCCGGACACAGTATATTTCACTGCCCTGCTAAGCAAAAATACGAATCGCGTGCTTTAGTAAGGGATGAATCAAAACGCCCTGATTCATCCCCCAACATTATGTTATTAAGAAGACAAAATTTACAGGAAAAAATTTATAAAGGAAATATTCAATTACCACTGAATATATCAAAAATAGATGAAGAAAAGCTTTCAAAGGACAATGGAGCTCAGGTTATCATAATGAATAGAAATTCATTAAAAATTGAGGAAAAAAGGAGTCAAAATATTGCATATAATACGCCACAAGGGCATAGTAAAACATTGAGAAATAGTAATGAAGATTTTTGTAATAATAATGAAGTAGAAAGTAATAATGAAGTAATTAATATGGAGAAAAGAATACCCAAAGATGGTAGTTCTATTTATAATAATTTATATAAAAAATGCAATATTCAGTGTACGTCAAAATTACAGGAAATTTCGAGTACCATAAATGAGCAAAAGCCGATAGAAGTTCCTTTTGTTAAAACCCCAATTAGGAAACCTGAAGCAAATTTATGTTCATTCCAACCTTGTAGTAGTACCACGCTTGGGTACTACCCAAACTATTTAGTATTGATGCATTCGGCATTCAAAAAACCAGAATTAAAAGAAATGGAAAATGAATTAAATCCAGTAAATTTTTGTGGAGAAAATAAATTAAAAGATAACAACGTAATAAATAAAATGAAGCAATCCGAAGTAATAGAAGAATATAATGTAGTAGAAGAGAGTAAAAACTTGGACGTAGAAAAAATAGAATATGGAAATGTTATAGAAATACAGGATGAAAGAACTAAAACTATAAGCAATGTAAAAAAACAATGTAGAAAAAACAAAAGTGAGGATAAAAAGATACATAAATATGAAGAAAATTCGGAAGAAGCATTAAGTCATATTAGACTTTTATATAACAATGAAGAAGTACAGGATAAAAACGAAGAAATGTTAATTTCGGAACTTAAACCGAGTATAGTTCCACAGCAGGAAAATTATCAAATAATACAATTTAATGAAAATACAGAAAAGTATATCGAAAAGCACGTAGAAAAAATAGAAGCAGAATTTATTCAACAAAAGGAAAAGAGCCAAAAAGGGACAAACTTGAATACAAATTTTATGGAAAAAGTAAATAATTTAACCCAATATCCTGAAATAAAAATAGTAAAGGAAAAATTTAATAAAAATTATTCGCTAGTAAATGCGCACAAAACTCATAAATATAGTCTTAGAATAATTCCACGGAATTATAAATATTTTAGGAAACATGCATAAAATTAAGAAACTCGAAAAAAATAGAAAAATAATATATTAAATTCTAAAATTAGTTTCATTTAAAATAAAAAAAAAAAAATAATTATTTGGGAAAACTATTTAAGTAACTTAGTTAAATAAGTACTCGGAAAATAGTTTAGCATTAATCAGAAAAACTATATAGAACGAAAGACAATACACTATACTTATATGTACAATACACTATTGTCTTTGATATAATAATTAGTTTATTTAAGTGCATATTTTTAGGGAAAAAAATTTAAAATCAAATTAATTTTTTTATATAAATTAATGTAGTTTTAGTAATATGTACAACATAATAAATATAATTTTAAGTTTTGGGGGTATAATTGTCAGTTTAAAAATTTTTTGTTAGTACTTAAAATTAAACTTTTAGTACATTTATTATTAAAAATTTTAACTTTTAGAGAATCATAATTAACTAGCCAATTACAGTTATACCGTATATAAAAAAAAAAAAACAAAAGAAAAATAATTATTCCATTATTTAATTATATCGTAAAGAAGATAATTACACAGAAATAATATACTAATACACACATTAAAAAAATTAATATTAAAAATAAAAGAAAAATATAGTAAAATAAATGAATATATTTAAAAGAAACTGTTTATTGGATTAATAAATTATGGAATTGTTAATAAAATAGAAAAGAATTAATAAATTATAGAAAATGAATGTCTTATAGAAAATGAAAAAAAAAATAATATATAAAAAATATGATAAGTAAAGAACATAAAATAAGCTTAAACAAAATAAGCTAATTATTATATTTTAAAGTTAATTTTAAAAAATTTAAAGGTAAAATATTAAAAAAAAATATAATAAAATTGAAAAATTGTTGAAAGATAAAAATTAAAATAAAAAAATTATTGAAAATATATAAAATATTGGAATTGTATAAAAATAAAAAAAAATTGTTGAAAATGTATAAAAATTATAATTCAAATTCAATTATAGTTTTGTAAAATGGTTCAATTTTCAAAATTGTTTATATGAGATAAAATTAAAATTAAATAAAAAGGAATTAGAATAGAATTTATTAATAAAAATTAAGAAATGTATAAATGAATGGTATATTGAAGAAATTGAAAAAAAAATGTATAAGGTAAATATTTATAATTTAAAAGGAAAAGTTAAAAGAAAACGAAATAGTATAATAATTTGTATATTGATATAAAAAATTATTAATGAAATTTTAAAAGGTATAAATAATTATGTAAAAGTAATTAATGAAAAATGATAACGAAATTTAAAAATGAATAAATAAATATGTAAAAGAAATTTATATAAAAAAAAAAAATGTTTAATAAAGAAAATTATATTGTTTAAAAAATATGTAAAAGTATAAATATATAAATATAAAAAGAAAAAGATTTGGATTGTATAAAATTAGAAAAAAAATTGATATAAAATTATACTAATTTCAAAAAATTTTTACACTGTGATATATGAAAATAAAATGTATAGAAAATAAGATTTAAAAATTGTATAAAGGGAAAAGCTGAATAAATTGAACAACTCTGAATTGCCCAATATTCAAAAAATGTATCCATTTTTTGTACTTTAAAGGGGGAGGTGTTGTGGAATAAAAACACCGTCCTAGTAATAAATAATGTATTTTATTTTTATACCACAAAATATATTTGCACACGTACAAAACGAAACACAAAAAATATACAAATAAACAACCTTGCATTTCGCGTGAAGCGAACAAGGGATAAGCACGACGCATTTTTTGCGTAGCTTCTGTTTTAAATTGTATAATTATTATTATTTTTTTGTATAAAAATTGTAGAATTTTTGTTGTTTTTTTTCCCTGATTATCATTGTAATTTTTTTTTAGATGTATAATTGATTTTGAAAAAAAAATTGTCTTAAATTTTTTTTAACATACAAATAGATGTATAATTAGTTTTTTTTTTAAATATTGTTTAAAAATAATTTTTTAATATGTATAATGTTTAATTAGTTTTCTCTCTTGTTTTTGCAAAATATATTCATTTTCGAAAAATTTCTTTTTTACATAAGAAAAAAATTTAAGTTACATTAAAAATTGTCATACACAATTAGTTATGTTTTTTATGTATAATTTTTTTAGGGTTGTTGCATTGTCATTTTTTTTCGGTATTTGAAAAAAAAAATTTTTTTAAATATGTTTTTTAGCTAGTTAATAAAAAAAAGTATAAAAAAAATGTTAGTAAATAGGAATATTTATTTTATCTTAAGAGTCTCGCGTTTTTTAAGGAAATTTCTCTGTATAATTTCTTTTAGTTTGGTAATATGGGGTTTTCCAAAAATTTTATGTGTTTAATGTAGCTTTCATTTTTTATAAAAAATGTCTTTTAGCGACGGAATGCTGTCCGCCACTGAGACATTTGAAACTTTTTTAGTACATGTACCAGTATTTTCAGGGTCAGGGGAGAACCCGACTCTGGATTTACAAAATTTTCTATATCTGGCTGAAGAAGCTTATTATGTAACTGAATTTAGGGGAAGAAGTTTTGTCCTAAACAATCTTATAAGAAGTAAATTAAAAGGAAAAGCGAATGCTCTTTTCCAACATAGAAATATTATAGATTTTGAGGAATTTAAAAATGTTTTGTGTGATTACTTTGTACCTTATAAGGACCTTCCTCAATTAGCCAGGGAATTGGAGGAATGTTATCAGGGACAGGATGAAACAGTAGAAAATTTTGGAAGTAGACTCTTGAAAAAGCTGGAGGCCTACACAATTATGGTAGAAAACACTTACCCAGGTGAGGGTAGGGTTCTAAAAGAGGAAATGATGAAAGTAGCGAAAATAACTTTTATAAGAGGATTACTTTCGGAACCATTAAAATTTTATGTGAGATCACAAAATTGCTCAAATTTAAATATAGCAATAAAAAAGGCGACCGAATACGCCAGGGAAAACTACACAAGGAGCAATTTAACAGAAAATCTGCCTAATGATAATGATATTTCCACATTATTAAGGAAATTATTAATGAAAATGGATGATCAAAAGACAGGTTATCATAAAAATAAAAATAATGACTCGGTACCAAATAACAAAATAGATTATAGGAATAATATAAATAGCTACAATAGCTATAATAGCAATTTTAGAACAAATATTAAAAATAATTATAGAACTAATACAAATAATTTAAAATGTTACAGTTGTAGGGAACTAGGTCATACTAGCCGTTTTTGTACAACATATAGAGAAAATTTAGTGGCCCAAAATTGTGACTGGTGCGACAGCCCAGGACACAGTATATTTCACTGCCCTGCTAAGCAAAAATACGAATCGCGTGCTTTAGTAAGGGATGAATCAAAACGCCCTGATTCATCCCCCAACATTATGTTATTAAGAAGACAAAATTTACAGGAAAAAATTTATAAAGGAAATATTCAATTACCACTGAATATATCAAAAATAGATGAAGCAAAGCTTTCAAAGGACAATGGAGCTCAGGTTATCATAATGAATAGAAATTCATTAAAAATTGAAGAAAAAAGGAGTCAAAATATTGCATATAATACGCCACAAGGGCATAGTAAAACATTGAGAAATAGTAATGAAGATTTTTGTAATAACAATGAAGTAGAAAGTAATAATGAAGTAATTAATATGGAGAAAGGAATAACCAAAGGTGGTAGTTCTATTTATAATAATTTATATAAAAAATGCAATATTCAGGGTACGTCAAAATTACAGGAAATTTCGAGTACCATAAATGAGCAAAAGGCGATAGAAGTTTCTTTTGTTAAAACCCCAATTAGGAAACCTGAAGCAAATTTATGTTCATTCCAACCTTGTAGTAGTACCACGCTTGGGTACTACCCAAACTATTTAGTATTGATGAATTCGGCATTCAAAAAACCAGAATTAAAAGAAATGGAAAATGAATTAAATCCAGTAAATTTTTGTGGAGAAAATAAATTAAAAGATAACAACGTAATAAATAAAATGAAGCAATCCGAAGTAATAGAAGAATATAATGTAGTAGAAGAGAGTAAAAACTTGGACGTAGAAAAAATAGAATATGGAAATGTTATAGAAATACAGGATGAAAGAACTAAAACTATAAGCAATGTAAAAAAACAATGTAGAAAAAACAAAAGTGAGGATAAAAAGATACATAAATATGAAGAAAATTCGGAAGAAGCATTAAGTCATATTAGACTTTTATATAACAATGAAGAAGTACAGGATAAAAATGAAGAAATGTTAATTTCGGAACTTAAACCGAGTATAGTTCCACAGCAGGAAAATTATCAAATAATACAATTTAATGAAAATACAGAAAAGTATATCGAAAAGCACGTAGAAAAAATAGAAGCAGAATTTATTCAACAAAAGGAAAAGAGCCAAAAAGGGACAAACTTGAATACAAATTTTATGGAAAAAGTAAATAATTTAACCCAATATCCTGAAATAAAAATAGTAAAGGAAAAATTTAATAAAAATTGTTCGCTAGTAAATGCGCACAAAACTCATAAATATAGTCTAAGAATAATTCCACGGAATTATAAATATTTTAGGAAACATGCATAAAATTAAGAAACTCGAAAAAAATAGAAAAATAATATATTAAATTCTAAAATTAGTTTAATTTAAAATAAAAAAAAAAAAAAATTATTTGGGAAAACTATTTAAGTAACTTAGTTAAATAAGTACTCGGAAAATAGTTTAGCATTAATCAGAAAAACTATATAGAACGAAACACAATACACTATACTTATATGTACAATACACTATTGTCTTTGATATAATAATTAGTTTATTTAAGTGCATATTTTTAGGAAAAAAAATTTAAAATCAAATTAATTTTTTTATATAAATTAATGTAGTTTTAGTAATACAACATAATAAATATAATTTTAAGTTTTGGGGGTATAATTGTCAGTTTAATAATTTTTTGTTAGTACTTAAAATTAAACTTTTAGTAAATTTATTATTATAAATTTTAACTTTTAGAGAATCATAATTAACTAGCCAATTACAGTTATACCGTATATAAAAAAAAAAAAAACAAAAGAAAAATAATTATTCCATTATTTAATTATATCGTAAAGAAGATAATTACACAGAAATAATATACTAATACACATATTACAAAAATTAATATTAAAAATAAAAGAAAAATATAGTAAAATAAATGAATATATTTAAAAGAAACTGTTTATTGAATTAATAAATTATGGAATTGTTAATAAAATAGAAAAGAATTAATAAATTATAGAAAATGAATGTCTTATAGAAAATGAAAAAAAAAATAATATATAAAAAATATGATAAGTAAAGAACATAAAATAAGCTAAAACAAAATAAGCTAAATATTATATTTTAAAGTTAATTTTAAAAAATTTAAAGGTAAAATATTAAAAAAAAATATAATAAAATGGAAAAATTGTTGAAAGATAAAAATTAAAATAAAAAATTTATTGAAAATGTATAAAATATTGGAATTGTATAAAAATAAAAAAAAATTGTTGAAAATGTATAAAAATTATAATTCAAATTCAATTATAGTTTTGTAAAATGGTTCAATTTTCAAAATTGTTTATATGAGATAAAATTAAAATGAAATAAAAAGGAATTAGAATAGAATTTATTAATAAAAATTAAGAAATGTATAAATGAATGGTATATTGAAGAAATTGAAAAAAAATGTATAAGGTAAATATTTATAATTTAAAAGGAAAAGTTAAAAGAAAACGAAATAGTATAATAATTTGTATATTGATATAAAAAATTATTAATGAAATTTTAAAAGGTATAAATAATTATGTAAAAGTAATTAATGAAAAATGATAACGAACTTTAAAAATGAATAAATAAATATGTAAAAGAAATTGATATAAAAAAAAAAATTTTAATAAAGAAAATTATATTGTTTAAAAAATATGTAAAAGTATAAATATATAAATAGAAAAAGAAAAAGATTTGGATTGTATAAAATTAGAAAAAAAATTGATATAAAATTATACTAATTTCAAAAAATTTTTACACTGTGAAAAATAAATAATATGAAAATAAAATGTATAGAAAATAAGATTTAAAAATTGTATAAAGGGAAAAGCTGAATAAATTGAACAACTCTGAATTGCCCAACATTCAAAAAATGTATCCATTTTTTGTACTTTAAAGGGGGAGGTGTTGTGGAATAAAAACACCGTCCTAGTAATAAATAATGTATTTTATTTTTATACCACAAAATATATTTGCACACGCATTGGCATTGCGCAATAATATTAAATATATTATTTATATTAATTAACTATGTCATAAAGTTAATAAACTTAACAAATAATAAATAATGCTTAGTGCGCATTTATGCAGTGTATGCAAATTTTGGGTATGAACAATTACAATTAATTATAATTATTATTGAGTGACGATTGCTCAATAGTAAATTGTATTATTATTATTGAATCAAAGTTCGTTTACATTTTTATGTAAACAAAGGCCGGTAAATTAATATTTGCCTATAAATACGTTGGTTTTTTGGTAATTCAGAGAGTTGAAATTTGTTCAGCTTTGTTTAAACAACTCTCGAAACAATAAAGTTTTGTACAGAGTTAATGTTTAATAATAAAGCTATTCTGAACAAATAAAGTCTAAAATATTAAATTTGGAGTTTTATTCAAACAGGATATTATTTAACTGGCAAAAGCCAAAATAATATATCAACGTTCCCAGTTCAATAGGAAAATATATTATATAGATTGGCTATAGCCAGAATAATAATATTTCCATAAACTTTTGAACACAACAGGCCCAACATTGCCCCCGTTTTAGCCCTACATGACACACGGCGCCCCAAGAAATACACCACATTGAGATGTACACTGAAATGTACACATACAAACTTTTTTGTTAATATGGGGTCCAACATGGCCCCGTTTTGGCCCCCGGCATGACCCTCGTCGGCCCCCGACTACCCCCATTGAGATGTACTCTTCAAGACCTTTCATTTGATACCCCACATGATTTTTTTTATTATGGAGCCCAACATTGCCCCTGTTTTGGGACCGACGTGACCCACGGCGCCCCCCGGACTACCGTCCAATGATATGTACTCGTCAAGACCTTTCATTTGATACTCCACATGATTTTTTGTATTATGGGGCCCCACATTGCGCCGATTTGGGCCCGTCATGACCCACGGCGCCCCCCGGGCCACCGTCCAATGAGATGTACTCGTCAAGGCCTTTCATTTGATATCCCACATGGTTTTTTTGGTACATTCAAAAATTAAACGGCCCTCCGCGCCCCCGTCCCCAAGCCATTGATGACACGAGCTCAACTTCCAAATTTGAGCTCAATCGGTCAAGCCGTTTAAGAGTTATGGCCAGGTGAGGAGATATATATATATATATATATACCTATAATACTGGAAGTGTGAATTCATAAAAGGGAAAGTAAAAGTGTGATAATTATATCAGAAAAAATTCAAATATTTATATAGGAGATTCAATATAAATTTTTTACAATTGATTTTAAATTATACAATTTGCAATTAATATTTAATTGCTGATTTTAAATATAATAGTTGAAATGATTTATTATTTTTTTAAATAAAATTCTACTGCCATTCAACAGTGCCATCTGTGATCTGTACGGAGATAATCAGCCATTTTATATTCCCTTGTCAAAAAATAAATTCCCTTCTGCAGCGATCTACTTTTTTCTCATATAAAAATATAATATACTATCTCGTTCTATTTTTCCTGCACAAGCGGCAGATTTTTATCATTAAAACCCAGCATTATAAATTTAGTGAAGTACTTTTGCATACATAGAAATTTGACTGCTTATGAAGTGGTTTGCGCATTGAAGTAGAATAATTGCAGAAAGGGGAGTTATAAAGGGGGACAAGTGGCTGGAATACATTTTAAAAAATATTAGTATTAGTATCTTTAATAAAATTGTATATTATTAATCACAATTTGATTTTTTATTTAAGAAATATTTCATAAACATGAACTTTACTATCTATTTAACAATTCAGTTCTTTAAATACAACAATTTCTGTTAAAAAAATTTCTATATTGGCTCCCAATATCTCCTTAATTTATTTCTTTACTATTTTCCCATGCATAATTTCGCTATTTTCTTTTTGGAAATGTTAGAATAAACAATAAAATTATATAAAAATTATGCTCATAATTTATAACGCACTCCCTCGTAAACGAAAAACGCATGTCACTGAAAACTGCCCTAGCCTAATTCTGATTGGTTAAAATTTTCATCACAAAAAAATATAAAATATATTTTTTAAATTTATTAACTTTTCTAAAATAAACTTTAACTTATGTTTCAAGAAATAGTTTAATATGGTTTTTACCAATTAAATTGATATATTTCTATAATCATAAATCACCTATAAAGAGATATTCCAGTAGAATGAAGATTTGCTTTGTATTCACATAATTAAACACTACGCTTGATATTTATTTTAAGATTAATAATTCCACTTCTCTATTACTTTAGTAATTTTTAATTATCACTCTTAATTTCTCTTCAAAAACAAATTTTTAATTAATAAATTTCAATTTTTTCAAAAACAAAATTATTTTTCATATCAATTTGAAAAATTTAAACAGTTGCCGTTCTAACAACAAAAATAGTAAAATAAATTGTACTGTTATAAAATAATAAGGTACTAGTTTGTTTACAAAATGTAAACAAAATTAAAATTTATTAATTTTTAATTATTATAACAAGAAAATTAATGTTTTTAATAAAGAAAAATCAATATCAACCTTTATTGTGGACAGAGAAATGTGTATTACTATGTTTCATATAACAAATTAATTTATTTTTATATGAATTTATTGAAGTTAAAATTAATTATACCGTTTTCATCATTATTTATATTTTACCTGCGGTAATTATAAAATATATTATTCCAAGAATAATAGCTATAACTAAATTTAAAAATAAATAAGATTCCCAATATATTTGTCAATATAAAATTTTTACAATTGAACATTTTTAGGAAAATACGAAGGGCGACTTCAATAAAATAAAATAATGTCCTTAAATTCAATATAATTTTAGCTATATTTATAATAAAATATCAATTTAGAACCAAAATTAAATTTACCCATATAATATTTTTTTTTTACTTCAAATATTTCAACTGTACGTTTTACAATTTTTTATATTAATTTTATATTAACGGCTACTCTTCTAGTCAACCATATTTATATTTAGAGGGAGTGAGACAAACCTATGCGGGCTTTTTCAAGTGGGAAAGAGCAAAACAAGTACTTCAATAGAAAATTCATTTTATAGTGTAAAATTACTAATACAGCGCATCCTTATATTCTATTATCTAAGACTAGCAGTCCATATATTATATAGTCAAAGGAAAAACCCCTTATCTTGGAATGAGAAAAAATTACCGTGAACAGGACGTTAACATCACGTCAAAACGGAACGTCAACATTTTTATATAGGCAAGTCAACTCGTAATTAAAAGTATATGTTAAAAAAATTAACGATGTCCTACGAATCTTTTAGTGTTTTAACGTGCAATGTTTCACGATAAATTGACTAACAATTTATGACGTTAAATTGACTAACAATTTATGACGTTAAATTGACTTACAATTTATGACGTAAAATTGACTTACAATTTATGACGTTAAATTGAGTTACAATTTATGACGTTAAATTGACTAACAATTTATGACGTTAAATTGACTAACAATTTATGACGTTAAATTGACTTACAATTTATGACGTTAAATTGACTTACCAAGTTATTGGCATAAATGATGAAATGTTAAATGTTAAAATATCATATTTTAATTTCTGGAAGAATATAATATTGCGAGTTATTGGCATAAATGATGAAATGTTAAATGTTAAAATATCATATTTTAATTTCTGGAAGAATATAATATTTGTAGAATATTACATACAATATAATAATTCATCATATTTGCCAGTGACGGGCACATTACCTTATGGGGAAAGCCATATGAAGAATTGTAATAAAAAAATTAGTACTGACTGTAAAGTACGGTGGTGGTAGGGTCATGGTCTGAATGTCACCTGCTGGTGTTGCGGATTTTATTAGGGGATGAATGTCACCTGCTGGTGTTGCGGATTTTATTTTTATGGAAAATACAATGGATTAGCATCAATATTTGCAGATTTTGAAGGTACATTTAAACCAAAGTGCAGAAAAAATGGGTATAAAATACAATTTTCATTTGTATCAGGATAACAATCCGGAGCATAAGGCACATCATGTTCGTCTCTGGTTATTATACAACTGTCCCGAACTAGTGGAGACACCTAGTCAATCCCTAGCCCAAAACCCCATTGAGCATCTTTGGTTATACTCCTCAAATATGAAACCTAGAAACCTCAAATATGGTACAATCGATGCCAAGGAGACTAAAGACGCTAATTACAGCAAAAGGATGTCATACCAAGTATCAAAATTTAATTTTTTAATTTTATTTAAAAAAATAAATTGTTTGTCCCATGACTTTTGTGAGCTAAATTTCGCTACTAATAGAATATTTTTTAATTTTTTAAGTAATATTTAAGTCCAAATGATCTAATACCCTATCTAACTTATTAATGAAATAAAGAACTAAAAAACATATTTTATTGTTTTTAATTATTAGTTACTAATTTTGAATAATTATACATAATAAAATTTTTTTAGTACTGTACCTTAGTACCTTATCAGAATTAATGCCATTTATAATTTTTTTAGTACTGTACCTTAGTACCTTATCAGAATTAATGCCATTTATAAAGAGGTCTACCTTTCCCTTACTATTGTTGACAGTTGCTCAAATTCAACGGGAAAGTACATTGATGTGGTATTATTTGCTTGTTTATTACTTTTTAGTTGAATATTTCTTTAAGGGAAAGTATTTTTAAAAAACTTTTTTTATTTATATTTTTTATTTTACACTTTTTAGTCGGTCAAATATTTATTCATTTAACCTACTAAAAATATTTAAATACTTTGACAACTTGGGAATGATTTGTTTGGGCTACTCATGGCCCACGATTTGGAATTCCACATGTGGCTGATGTTTTTGTATAATCGCCTCCACATGAGCCAGGGTACTACTCGGACTACGCTTCAAGACCTTTTATTTGATACCCCAACTGATTTTTTTATGATGGGCCCCCACATGACACAGGTTTTGGGCCCTAACATGAATTATGAAGCTCCACGGACTGCGCAATGAGATGTATTTTTCAATACCTTTTATTTGATACCTCTCATGTCTTTTTGCATTATGGGCCCCACAAGACCCAGAGTACCTCTCGGAACAGATTTTGGGCCCACTTGACCCACGCACTACGAATCGGGATGTACTCTGCACGACCTTTCATTTGATACCCTACACGATATTTTTATGATTTAAGGCCTTGTTGACCCACATGACCCCCTTTTTGAACCTCGTGTAACCCAGTGTGCCTTTACGGACTACGCTCATTTAAATATACTCTTCAAGACCTTTCATTTAATACCCCACATGATTTTTGTATAATGAGCCCACATGACGCACATTTGGGCCCCCGTATAATCGAATGTGCCCCACGGACTACCCTCATCAAGATGTACTCTTCAAGACCTTTCATTTGATTCCGCACATGATTTTTTGTATGATGGGGCCCCACATTGCTCCCGTTTTGGGCCCGAGATGACTCACGACGCCCTCCGGTTTACTACGCATTGAGATGTACTGTTGAAGACCTTTCATTTGATACCCCACATGGTTTTTGTAAGATGGGGCCCAACATTGCCCCCGTTTTAGCCCTACATGACACACGGCGCCCCAAGACATACACCACATTGAGATGTACACTGAAATGTACACATACAAACTTTTTTGGTAATATGGGGTCCAACATGGCCCCCGTTTTGGCCCCCGGCATGACCCTCGTCGGCCCCCGAGTACCCCCATTGAGATGTACTCTTCAAGACCTTTCATTTGATACCCCACATGATTTTTTTTATTATGGAGCTCAAGATTGTCCCTGTTTTGGGACCGACGTGACCCACGGCGCCCCCCGGACTACCGTCCAATGATATGTACTCGTCAAGACCTTTCATTTGATACTCCACATGATTTTTTGTATTATGGAGCCCAGCATTGCCCCCGTTTTGGGCCCGACATGACCCACGGCGCCCCCCGGACTACCGCTCAATGAGATGTACTCGTCAAGACCTTTCATTTGATACCCACATGATTTTTTGTATTATGGGGCCCCACATTGCCCCGATTTGGGCCCGTCATGACCCACGGCGCCCCCCGGACCACCGTCCAATGAGATGTACTCGTCAAGACCTTTCATTTGATATCCCACATGGTTTTTTTGGTACATTCAAAAATTAAACGGCCCTCCGCGCCCCCGTCCCACTAATCAAAAAGGCCTGAAATGTTAAATGTTAAAATATCATATTTTAATTTCTGGAAGAATATAATATTTGTAGAATATTACATACAATATAATAATTCATCATATTTGCCAGTGACGGGCACATTACCTTATGGGGAAAGCCATATGAAGAATTGTAATAAAAAAATTAGTACTGACTGTAAAGTACGGTGGTGGTAGGGTCATGGTCTGGGGATGAATGTCACCTGCTGGTGTTGCGGATTTTATTTTTATGGAAAATACAATGGATTAGCATCAATATTTGCAGATTTTGAAGGTACATTTAAACCAAAGTGCAGAAAAAATGGGTATAAAATACAATTTTCATTTGTATCAGGATAACAATCCGGAGCATAAGGCACATCATGTTCGTCTCTGGTTATTATACAACTGTCCCGAACTAGTGGAGACACCTAGTCAATCCCTAGCCCAAAACCCCATTGAGCATCTTTGGTTATTCTCCTCAAATATGAAACCTAGAAACCTCAAATATGGTACAATCGATGCCAAGGAGACTAAAGACGCTAATTACAGCAAAAGGATGTCATACCAAGTATCAAAATTTAATTTTTTAATTTTATTTAAAAAATAAATTGTTTGTCCCATGACTTTTGTGAGCTAAATTTCGCAACTAATAGAATATTTTTTAATTTTTTAAGTAATATTTAAATCCAAATGATCTAATACGCTATCTAACTTATTAATGAAATAAAGAACTAAAAAACATATTTTATTGTTTTTAATTATTAGTTACTAATTTTGAATAATTATACATAATAAAAATTTTTTAGTACTGTACCTTAGTACCTTATCAGAATTAATGCCATTTATAATTTTTTTAGTACTGTACCTTAGTACCTTATCAGAATTAATGCCATTTATAAAGAGGTCTACCTTTCCCTTACTATTGTTGACAGTTGCTCAAATTCAACGGGAAAGTACATTGATGTGGTATTATTTGCTTGTTTATTACTTTTTAGTTGAATATTTCTTTAAGGGAAAGTATTTTTAAAAAACTTTTTTTATTTATATTTTTTATTTTACACTTTTTAGTCGGTCAAATATTTATTCATTTAACCTACTAAAAATCTTTAAATACTTTGACAACTTGGGAATGATTTGTTTGGGCTACTCATGGCCCACGATTTGGAATTCCACATGTGGCTGATGTTTTTGTATAATCGCCTCCACATGAGCCAGGGTACTACTCGGACTACGCTTCAAGACCTTTTATTTGATACCCCAACTGATTTTTTTATGATGGGCCCCCACATGACAAAGGTTTTGGGCCCTAACATGAATTATGAAGCTCCACGGACTGCGCAATGAGATGTATTTTTCAATACCTTTTATTTGATACCTCTCATGTCTTTTTGCATTATGGGCCCCACAAGACCCAGAGTACCTCTCGGAACAGATTTTGGGCCCACTTGACCCACGCACTACGAATCGGGATGTACTCTGCACGACCTTTCATTTGATACCCTACACGATATTTTTATGATTTAAGGCCTTGTTGACCCACATGACCCCCTTTTGGAACCTCGTGTAACCCAGTGTGCCTTTACGGACTACGCTCATTTAAATATACTCTTCAAGACCTTTCATTTAATACCCCACATGATTTTTGTATAATGAGCCCACATGACGCACATTTGGGCCCCCGTATAATCGAATGTGCCCCTCATCAAGATGTACTTGACCCTCATCAAGATGTACTCTTCAAGACCTTTCATTTGATTCCGCACATGATTTTTTGTATGATGGGGCCCCACATTGCTCCCGTTTTGTGCCCGAGATGACTCACGACGCCCTCCGGTTTACTACGCATTGAGATGTACTGTTGAAGACCTTTCATTTGATACCCCACATGATTTTTGTAAGATGGGGCCCAACATTGCCCCCGTTTTAGCCCTACATGACACACGGCGCCCCAAGAAATACACCACATTGAGATGTACACTGAAATGTACACATACAAATTTTTTTGGTAATATGGGGTCCAACATGGCCCCCGTTTTGGCCCCCGGCATGACCCTCGTCGGCCCCCATTGAGATGTACTCTTCAAGACCTTTCATTTGATACCCCACATGATTTTTTTTATTATGGAGCCCAAGATTGCCCCTGTTTTGGGACCGACGTGACCCACGGCGCCCCCCGGACTACCGTCCAATGATATGTACTCGTCAAGACCTTTCATTTGATACTCCACATGATTTTATGTATTATGGAGCCCAGCATTGCCCCCGTTTTGGGCCCGACATGACCCACGGCGCCCCCCGGACTACCGCTCAATGAGATGTACTCGTCAAGACCTTTCATTTGATACCCACATGATTTTTTGTATTATGGGGCCCCACATTGCCCCGATTTGGGCCCGTCATGACCCACGGCGCCCCCCGGACCACCGTCCAATGAGATATACTCGTCAAGACCTTTCATTTGATATCCCACATGGTTTTTTTGGTACATTCAAAAATTAAACGGCCCTCCGCGCCCCCGTCCCCTTAATCAAAAAGGCCCCAAATTTATATGGTACCAAGCCATTGATGACACGATATATATATCTCCTCACCTGGCCATAACCGTTTAAGAGTTATGGCCAGGTGAGGAGATATATATATATATATATATACCTATATACTGGAAGTGTGAATTCATAAAAGGGAAAGTAAAAGTGTGATAATTATATCAGAAAAAATTCAAATATTTATATAGGAGATTCAATATAAATTTTTTACAATTGATTTTAAATTATACAATTTGCAATTAATATTTAATTGCTGATTTTAAATATAATAGTTGAAATGATTTCTTATTTTTTTAAATAAAATTCTACTGCCATTCAACAGTGCCATCTGTGATCTGTACGGAGATAATCAGCCATTTTATATTCCCTTGTCAAAAAATAAATTCCCTTCTGCAGCGATCTACTTTTTTCTCATATAAAAATATAATATACTATCTCGTTCTATTTTTCCTGCACAAGCGGCAGATTTTTATCATTAAAACCCAGCATTATAAATTTAGTGAAGTACTTTTGCATACATAGAAATTTGACTGCTTATGAAGTGGTTTGCGCTGCGCATTGAAGTAGAATAATTGCAGAAAGGGGAGTTATAAAGGGGGACAAGTGGCTGGAATACATTTTAAAAAATATTAGTATTAGTATCTTTAATAAAATTGTATATTATTAATCACAATTTGATTTTTTATTTAAGAAATATTTCATAAACATGAACTTTACTATCTATTTAACAATTCAGTTCTTTAAATACAACAATTTCTGTTAAAAAAATTTCTATATTGGCTCCCAATATCTCCTTAATTTATTTCTTTACTATTTTCCCATGCATAATTTCGCTATTTTCTTTTTGGAAATGTTAGAATAAACAATAAAATTATATAAAAATTATGCTCATAATTTATAACGCACTCCCTCGTAAACGAAAAACGCATGTCACTGAAAACTGCCCTAGCCTAATTCTGATTGGTTAAAATTTTCATCACAAAAAAATATAAAATATAATTTTTAAATTTATTAACTTTTCTAAAATAAACTTTAACTTATGTTTCAAGAAATAGTTTAATATGGTTTTTACCAATTAAATTGATATATTTCTATAATCATAAATCACCTATAAAGAGATATTCCAGTAGAATGAAGATTTGCTTTGTATTCACATAATTAAACACTACGCTTGATATTTATTTTAAGATTAATAATTCCACTTCTCTATTACTTTAGTAATTTTTAATTATCACTCTTAATTTCTCTTCAAAAACAAATTTTTAATTAATAAATTTCAATTTTTTCAAACACAAAATTATTTTTCATATCAATTTGAAAAATTTAAACAGTTGCCGTTCTAACAACAAAAATAGTAAAATAAATTGTACTGTTATAAAATAATAAGGTACTAGTTTGTTTACAAAATGTAAACAAAATTAAAATTTATTAATTTTTAATTATTATAACAAGAAAATTAATGTTTTTAATAAAGAAAAATCAATATCAACCTTTATTGTGGACAGAGAAATGTGTATTACTATGTTTCATATAACAAATTAATTTATTTTTATATGAATTTATTGAAGTTAAAATTAATTATACCGTTTTCATCATTATTTATATTTTACCTGCGGTAATTATAAAATATATTATTCCAAGAATAATAGCTATAACTAAATTTAAAAATAAATAAGATTCCCAATATATTTGTCAATATAAAATTTTTACAATTGAACATTTTTAGGAAAATACGAAGGGCGACTTCAATAAAATAAAATAATGTCCTTAAAAGTCAATATAATTTTAGCTATATTTATAATAAAATATAAATTTAGAACCAAAATTAAATTTACCCATATAATATTTTTTTTTTACTTCAAATATTTCAACTGTACGTTTTACAATTTTTTATATTAATTTTATATTAACGGCTACTCTTCTAGTCAACCATATTTATATTTAGAGGGAGTGAGACAAACCTATGCGGGCTTTTTCAAGTGGGAAAGAGCAAAACAAGTACTTCAATAGAAAATTCATTTTATAGTGTAAAATTAGTAATACAGCGCATCCTTATATTCTATTATCTAAGACTAGCAGTCCATATATTATATAGTCAAAGGAAAAACCCCTTATCTTGGAATGAGAAAAAATTACCGTGAACAGGACGTTAACATCACGTCAAAACGGAACGTCAACATTTTTATATAGGCAAGTCAACTCGTAATTAAAAGTATATGTTAAAAAAATTAACGATGTCCTACGAATCTTTTAGTGTTTTAACGTGCAATGTTTCACGATAAATTGACTAACAATTTATGACGTTAAATTGACTAACAATTTATGACGTTAAATTGACTTACAATTTATGACGTTAAATTGACTTACAATTTATGACGTTAAATTGAGTTACAATTTATGACGTTAAATTGACTAACAATTTATGACGTTAAATTGACTTACAATTTATGACGTTAAATTGACTTACCAAGTTATTGGCATAAATGATGAAATGTTAAATGTTAAAATATCATATTTTAATTTCTGGAAGAATATAATATTTGTAGAATATTACATACAATATAATAATTCATCATATTTGCCAGTGACGGGCACATTACCTTATGGGGAAAGCCATATGAAGAATTGTAATAAAAAAATTAGTACTGACTGTAAAGTACGGTGGTGGTAGGGTCATGGTCTGGGGATGAATGTCACCTGCTGGTGTTGCGGATTTTATTTTTATGGAAAATACAATGGATTAGCATCAATATTTGCAGATTTTGAAGGTACATTTAAACCAAAGTGCAGAAAAAATGGGTATAAAATACAATTTTCATTTGTATCAGGATAACAATCCGGAGCATAAGGCACATCATGTTCGTCTCTGGTTATTATACAACTGTCCCGAACTAGTGGAGACACCTAGTCAATCCCTAGCCCAAAACCCCATTGAGCATCTTTGGTTATTCTCCTCAAATATGAAACCTAGAAACCTCAAATATGGTACAATCGATGCCAAGGAGACTAAAGACGCTAATTACAGCAAAAGGATGTCATACCAAGTATCAAAATTTAATTTTTTAATTTTATTTAAAAAAATAAATTGTTTGTCCCATGACTTTTGTGAGCTAAATTTCGCAACTAATAGAATATTTTTTAATTTTTTAAGTAATATTTAAATCCAAATGATCTAATACCCTATCTAACTTATTAATGAAATAAAGAACTAAAAAACATATTTTATTGTTTTTAATTATTAGTTACTAATTTTGAATAATTATACATAATAAAATTTTTTTAGTACTGTACCTTAGTACCTTATCAGAATTAATGCCATTTATAATTTTTTTAGTACTGTACCTTAGTACCTTATCAGAATTAATGCCATTTATAAAGAGGTCTACCTTTCCCTTACTATTGTTGACAGTTGCTCAAATTCAACGGGAAAGTACATTGATGTGGTATTATTTGCTTGTTTATTACTTTTTAGTTGAATATTTCTTTAAGGGAAAGTATTTTTAAAAAACTTTTTTTATTTATATTTTTTATTTTACACTTTTTAGTCGGTCAAATATTTATTCATTTAACCTACTAAAAATATTTAAATACTTTGACAACTTGGGAATGTATTGTTTGGGCTACTCATGGCCCACGATTTGGAATTCCACATGTGGCTGATGTTTTTGTATAATCGCCTCCACATGAGCCAGGGTACTACTCGGACTACGCTTCAAGACCTTTTATTTGATACCCCAACTGATTTTTTTATGATGGGCCCCCACATGACAAAGGTTTTGGGCCCTAACATGAATTATGAAGCTCCACGGACTGCGCAATGAGATGTATTTTTCAATACCTTTTATTTGATACCTCTCATGTCTTTTTGCATTATGGGCCCCACAAGACCCAGAGTACCTCTCGGAACAGATTTTGGGCCCACTTGACCCACGCACTACGAATCGGGATGTACTCTGAAGACCTTTCATTTGATACCCTACACGATATTTTTATGATTTAAGGCCTTGTTGACCCACATGACCCCCTTTTGGAACCTCGTGTAACCCAGTGTACCTTTACGGACTACGCTCATTTAAATATACTCTTCAAGACCTTTCATTTAATACCCCACATGATTTTTGTATAATGAGCCCACATGACGCACATTTGGGCCCCCGTATAATCGAATGTGCCCCACGGACTACCCTCATCGAGATGTACTCTTCAAGACCTTGCATTTGATTCCGCACATGATTTTTTGTATGATGGGGCCCCACATTGCTCCCGTTTTGGGCCCGAGATGACTCACGACGCCCTCCGGTTTACTACGCATTGAGATGTACTGTTGAAGACCTTTCATTTGATACCCCACATGGTTTTTGTAAGATGGGGCCCAACATTGCCCCCGTTTTAGCCCTATATGACACACGGCGCCCCAAGAAATACACCACATTGAGATGTACACTGAAATGTACACATAGAAACTTTTTTGGTAATATGGGGTCCAACATGGCCCCCGTTTTGGCCCCCGGCATGACCCTCGTCGGCCCCCGACTACCCCCATTGAGATGTACTCTTCAAGACCTTTCATTTGATACCCCACATGATTTTTTTTATTATGGAGCCCAAGATTGCCCCTGTTTTGGGACCGACGTGACCCACGGCGCCCCCCGGACTACCGTCCAATGATATGTACTCGTCAAGACCTTTCATTTGATACTCCACATGATTTTTTGTATTATGGAGCCCAGCATTGCCCCCGTTTTGGGCCCGACATGACCCACGGCGCCCCCCGGACTACCGCTCAATGAGATGTACTCGTCAAGACCTTTCATTTGATACCCACATGATTTTTTGTATTATGGGGCCCCACATTGCCCCGATTTGGGCCCGTCATGACCCACGGCGCCCCCCGGACCACCGTCCAATGAGATGTACTCGTCAAGACCTTTCATTTGATATCCCACATGGTTTTTTTGGTACATTCAAAAATTAAACGGCCCTCCGCGCCCCCGTCCCCTTAATCAAAAAGGCCCCAAATTTATATGGTACCAAGCCATTGATGACACGATATATATATCTCCTCACCTGGCCATAACCGTTTAAGAGTTATGGCCAGGTGAGGAGATATATATATATATATGTATATACCTATATACTGGAAGTGTGAATTCATAAAAGGGAAAGTAAAAGTGTGATAATTATATCAGAAAAAATTCAAATATTTATATAGGAGATTCAATATAAATTTTTTACAATTGATTTTAAATTATACAATTTGCAATTAATATTTAATTGCTGATTTTAAATATAATAGTTGAAATGATTTATTATTTTTTTAAATAAAATTCTACTGCCATTCAACAGTGCCATCTGTGATCTGTACGGAGATAATCAGCCATTTTATATTCCCTTGTCAAAAAATAAATTCCCTTCTGCAGCGATCTACTTTTTTCTCATATAAAAATATAATATACTATCTCGTTCTATTTTTCCTGCACAAGCGGCAGATTTTTATCATTAAAACCCAGCATTATAAATTTAGTGAAGTACTTTTGCATACATAGAAATTTGACTGCTTATGAAGTGGTTTGCGCTGCGCATTGAAGTAGAATAATTGCAGAAAGGGGAGTTATAAAGGGGGACAAGTGGCTGGAATACATTTTAAAAAATATTAGTATTAGTATCTTTAATAAAATTGTATATTATTAATCACAATTTGATTTTTTATTTAAGAAATATTTCATAAACATGAACTTTACTATCTATTTAACAATTCAGTTCTTTAAATACAACAATTTCTGTTAAAAAAATTTCTATATTGGCTCCCAATATCTCCTTAATTTATTTCTTTACTATTTTCCCATGCATAATTTCGCTATTTTCTTTTTGGAAATGTTAGAATAAACAATAAAATTATATAAAAATTATGCTCATAATTTATAACGCACTCCCTCGTAAACGAAAAACGCATGTCACTGAAAACTGCCCTAGCCTAATTCTGATTGGTTAAAATTTTCATCACAAAAAAATATAAAATATAATTTTTAAATTTATTAACTTTTCTAAAATAAACTTTAACTTATGTTTCAAGAAATAGTTTAATATGGTTTTTACCAATTAAATTGATATATTTCTATAATCATAAATCACCTATAAAGAGATATTCCAGTAGAATGAAGATTTGCTTTGTATTCACATAATTAAACACTACGCTTGATATTTATTTTAAGATTAATAATTCCACTTCTCTATTACTTTAGTAATTTTTAATTATCCCTCTTAATTTCTCTTCAAAAACAAATTTTTAATTAATAAATTTCAATTTTTTCAAACACAAAATTATTTTTCATATCAATTTGAAAAATTTAAACAGTTGCCGTTCTAACAACAAAAATAGTAAAATAAATTGTACTGTTATAAAATAAAATAAAATAATAAGGTACTAGTTTGTTTACAAAATGTACACAAAATTAAAATTTATTAATTTTTAATTATTATAATAAGAAAATTAATGTTTTTAATAAAGAAAAATCAATATCAACCTTTATTGTGGACAGAGAAATGTGTATTACTATGTTTCATATAACAAATTAATTTATTTTTATATGAATTTATTGAAGTTAAAATTAATTATACCGTTTTCATCATTATTTATATTTTACATGCGGTAATTATAAAATATATTATTCCAAGAATAATAGCTATAACTAAATTTAAAAATAAATAAGATTCCCAATATATTTGTCAATATAAAATTTTTACAATTGAACATTTTTAGGAAAATACGAAGGGCGACTTCAATAAAATAAAATAATGTCCTTAAATTCAATATAATTTTAGCTATATTTATAATAAAATATCAATTTAGAACCAAAATTAAATTTACCCATATAATATTTTTTTTTTACTTCAAATATTTCAACTGTACGTTTTACAATTTTTTATATTAATTTTATATTAACGGCTACTCTTCTAGTCAACCATATTTATATTTAGAGGGAGTGAGACAAACCTATGCGGGCTTTTTCAAGTGGGAAAGAGCAAAACAAGTACTTCAATAGAAAATTCATTTTATAGTGTAAAATTAGTAATACAGCGCATCCTTATATTCTATTATCTAAGACTAGCAGTCCTAATATTATATAGTCAAAGGAAAAACCCCTTATCTTGGAATGAGAAAAAATTACCGTGAACAGGACGTTAACATCACGTCAAAACGGAACGTCAACATTTTTATATAGGCAAGTCAACTCGTAATTAAAAGTATATGTTAAAAAAATTAACGATGTCCTACGAATCTTTTAGTGTTTTAACGTGCAATGTTTCACGATAAATTGACTAACAATTTATGACGTTAAATTGACTAACAATTTATGACGTTAAATTGACTTACAATTTATGACGTTAAATTGACTTACAATTTATGACGTTAAATTGAGTTACAATTTATGACGTTAAATTGACTAACAATTTATGACGTTAAATTGACTAACAATTTATGACGTTAAATTGACTTACAATTTATGACGTTAAATTGACTTACCAAGTTATTGGCATAAATGATGAAATGTTAAATGTTAAAATATCATATTTTAATTTCTGGAAGAATATAATATTTGTAGAATATTACATACAATATAATAATTCATCATATTTGCCAGTGACGGGCACATTACCTTATGGGGAAAGCCATATGAAGAATTGTAATAAAAAAATTAGTACTGACTGTAAAGTACGGTGGTGGTAGGGTCATGGTCTGGGGATGAATGTCACCTGCTGGTGTTGCGGATTTTATTTTTATGGAAAATACAATGGATTAGCATCAATATTTGCAGATTTTGAAGGTACATTTAAACCAAAGTGCAGAAAAAATGGGTATAAAATACAATTTTCATTTGTATCAGGATAACAATCCGAAGCATAAGGCACATCATGTTCGTCTCTGGTTATTATACAACTGTCCCGAACTAGTGGAGACACCTAGTCAATCCCTAGCCCAAAACCCCATTGAGCATCTTTGGTTATTCTCCAGAAAAAATAAGAAAACATAACGTAGTTCAAGAAAAAAGCCTAATACTAGTTATGTTGGAAGAATCGAGAACTATTACCACCCAAGAAACCTCAAATATGGTACAATCGATGCCAAGGAGACTAAAGACGCTAATTACAGCAAAAGGATGTCATACCAAGTATCAAAATTTAATTTTTTAATTTTATTTAAAAAAATAAATTGTTTGTCCCATGACTTTTGTGAGCTAAATTTTGCAACTAATAGAATATTTTTTAATTTTTTAAGTAATATTTAAATCCAAATGATCTAATACGCTATCTAACTTATTAATGAAATAAAGAACTAAAAAACATATTTTATTGTTTTTAATTATTAGTTACTAATTTTGAATAATTATACATAATAAAAATTTTTTAGTACTGTACCTTAGTACCTTATCAGAATTAATGCCATTTATAATTTTTTTAGTACTGTACCTTAGTACCTTATCAGAATTAATGCCATTTATAAAGAGGTCTACCTTTCCCTTACTATTGTTGACAGTTGCTCAAATTCAACGGGAAAGTACATTGATGTGGTATTATTTGCTTGTTTATTACTTTTTAGTTGAATATTTCTTTAAGGGAAAGTATTTTTAAAAAACTTTTTTTATTTATATTTTTTATTTTACACTTTTTAGTCGGTCAAATATTTATTCATTTAACCTACTAAAAATATTTAAATACTTTGACAACTTGGGAATGATTTGTTTGGGCTACTCATGGCCCACGATTTGGAATTCCACATGTGGCTGATGTTTTTGTATAATCGCCTCCACATGAGCCAGGGTACTACTCGGACTACGCTTCAAGATCTTTTATTTGATACCCCAACTGATTTTTTTATGATGGGCCCCCACATGACACAGGTTTTGGGCCCTAACATGAATTATGAAGCTCCACGGACTGCGCAATGAGATGTATTTTTCAATACCTTTTATTTGATACCTCTCATGTCTTTTTGCATTATGGGCCCCACAAGACCCAGAATACCTCTCGGAACAGATTTTGGGCCCACTTGACCCACGCACTACGAATCGGGATGTACTCTGCACGACCTTTCATTTGATACCCTACACGATATTTTTATGATTTAAGGCCTTGTTGACCCACATGGCCCCCTTTTGGAACCTCGTTTAACCCAGTGTGCCTTTACGGACTACGCTCATTTAAATATACTCTTCAAGACCTTTCATTTAATACCCCACATTATTTTTGTATAATGAGCCCACATGACGCACATTTGGGCCCCCGTATAATCGAATGTGCCCCACGGACTACCCTCATCGAGATGTACTCTTCAAGACCTTTCATTTGATTCCGCACATGATTTTTTGTATGATGGGGCCCCACATTGCTCCCGTTTTGGGCCCGAGATGACTCACGACGCCCTCCGGTTTACTACGCATTGAGATGTATTGTTGAAGACCTTTCATTTGATACCCCACATGGTTTTTGTAAGATGGGGCCCAACATTGCCCCCGTTTTAGCCCTACATGACACACGGCGCCCCAAGAAATACACCACATTGAGATGTACACTGAAATGTACACATACAAACTTTTTTGGTAATATGGGGTCCAACATGGCCCCCGTTTTGGACCCCGGCATGACCCTCGTCGGCCCCCGACTACCCCCATTGAGATGTACTCTTCAAGACCTTTCATTTGATACCCCACATGATTTTTTTTATTATGGAGCCCAAGATTGCCCCTGTTTTGGGACCGACGTGACCCACGGCGCCCCCCGGACTACCGTCCAATGATATGTACTCGTCAAGACCTTTCATTTGATACTCCACATGATTTTTTGTATTATGGAGCCCATCATTGCCCCCGTTTTGGGCCCGACATGACCAACGGCGCCCCCCGGACTACCGCTCAATGAGATGTACTCGTCAAGACCTTTCATTTGATACCCACATGATTTTTTGTATTATGGGGCCCCACATTGCCCCGATTTGGGCCCGTCATGACCCACGGCGCCCCCCGGACCACCGTCCAATAAGATGTACTCGTCAAGGCCTTTCATTTGATATCCCACATGGTTTTTTTGGTACATTCAAAAATTAAACGGCCCTCCGCGCCCCCGTCCCCTTAATCAAAAAGGCCCCAAATTTATATGGTACCAAGCCATTGATGACACGATATATATATCTCCTCACCTGGCCATAACCGTTTAAGAGTTATGGCCAGGTGAGGAGATATATATATATATATATACCTATATACTGGAAGTGTGAATTCATAAAAGGGAAAGTAAAAGTGTGATAATTATATCAGAAAAAATTCAAATATTTATATAGGAGATTCAATATAATTTTTTTACAATTGATTTTAAATTATACAATTTGCAATTAATATTTAATTGCTGATTTTAAATATAATAGTTGAAATGATTTCTTATTTTTTAAATAAAATTCTACTGCCATTCAACAGTGCCATCTGTGATCTGTACGGAGATAATCAGCCATTTTATATTCCCTTGTCAAAAAATAAATTCCCTTCTGCAGCGATCTACTTTTTTCTCATATAAAAATATAATATACTATCTCGTTCTATTTTTCCTGCACAAGCGGCAGATTTTTATCATTAAAACCCAGCATTATAAATTTAGTGAAGTACTTTTGCATACATAGAAATTTGACTGCTTATGAAGTGGTTTGCGCTGCGCATTGAAGTAGAATAATTACAGAAAGGGGAGTTATAAAGGGGGACAAGTGGCTGGAATACATTTTAAAAAATATTAGTATTAGTATCTTTAATAAAATTGTATATTATTAATCACAATTTGATTTTTTATTTAAGAAATATTTCATAAACATGAACTTTACTATCTATTTAACAATTCAGTTCTTTAAATACAACAATTTCTGTTAAAAAAATTTCTATATTGGCTCCCAATATCTCCTTAATTTATTTCTTTACTATTTTCCCATGCATAATTTCGCTATTTTCTTTTTGGAAATGTTAGAATAAACAATAAAATTATATAAAAATTATGCTCATAATTTATAACGCTCTCCCTCGTAAACGAAAAACGCATGTCACTGAAAACTGCCCTAGCCTAATTCTGATTGGTTAAAATTTTCATCACAAAAAAATATAAAATATAATTTTTAAATTTATTAACTTTTCTAAAATAAACTTTAACTTATGTTTCAAGAAATAGTTTAATATGGTTTTTACCAATTAAATTGATATATTTCTATAATCATAAATCACCTATAAAGAGATATTCCAGTAGAATGAAGATTTGCTTTGTATTCACATAATTAAACACTACGCTTGATATTTATTTTAAGATTAATAATTCCACTTCTCTATTACTTTAGTAATTTTTAATTATCACTCTTAATTTCTCTTCAAAAACAAATTTTTAATTAATAAATTTCAATTTTCTCAAACACAAAATTATTTTTCATATCAATTTGAAAAATTTAAACAGTTGCCGTTCTAACAACAAAAATAGTAAAATAAATTGTACTGTTATAAAATAAAATAAAATAATAAGGTACTAGTTTGTTTACAAAATGTACACAAAATTAAAATTTATTAATTTTTAATTATTATAACAAGAAAATTAATGTTTTTAATAAAGAAAAATCAATATCAACCTTTATTGTGGACAGAGAAATGTGTATTACTATGTTTCATATAACAAATTAATTTATTTTTATATGAATTTATTGAAGTTAAAATTAATTATACCGTTTTCATCATTATTTATATTTTACCTGCGGTAATTATAAAATATATTATTCCAAGAATAATAGCTATAACTAAATTTAAAAATAAATAAGATTCCCAATATATTTGTCAATATAAAATTTTTACAATTGAACATTTTTAGGAAAATACGAAGGGCGACTTCAATAAAATAAAATAATGTCCTTAAATTCAATATAATTTTAGCTATATTTATAATAAAATATCAATTTAGAACCAAAATTAAATTTACCCATATAATATTTTTTTTTTACTTCAAATATTTCAACTGTACGTTTTACAATTTTTTATATTAATTTTATATTAACGGCTACTCTTCTAGTCAACCATATTTATATTTAGAGGGAGTGAGACAAACCTATGCGGGCTTTTTCAAGTGGGAAAGAGCAAAACAAGTACTTCAATAGAAAATTCATTTTATAGTGTAAAATTAGTAATACAGCGCATCCTTATATTCTATTATCTAAGACTAGCAGTCCATATATTATATAGTCAAAGGAAAAACCCCTTATCTTGGAATGAGAACGACGAATCCCAGCAAAAAAATTACCGTGAACAGGACGTTAACATCACGTCAAAACGGAACGTCAACATTTTTATATAGGCAAGTCAACTCGTAATTAAAAGTATATGTTAAAAAAATTAACGATGTCCTACGAATCTTTTAGTGTTTTAACGTGCAATGTTTCACGATAAATTGACTAACAATTTATGACGTTAAATTGACTAACAATTTATGACGTTAAATTGACTTACAATTTATGACGTTAAATTGACTTACAATTTATGACGTTAAATTGAGTTACAATTTATGACGTTAAATTGACTAACAATTTATGACGTTAAATTGACTAACAATTTATGACGTTAAATTGACTTACAATTTATGACGTTAAATTGACTTACCAAGTTATTGGCATAAATGATGAAATGTTAAATGTTAAAATATCATATTTTAATTTCTGGAAGAATATAATATTTGTAGAATATTACATACAATATAATAATTCATCATATTTGCCAGTGACGGGCACATTACCTTATGGGGAAAGCCATATGAAGAATTGTAATAAAAAAATTAGTACTGACTGTAAAGTACGGTGGTGGTAGGGTCATGGTCTGGGGATGAATGTCACCTGCTGGTGTTGCGGATTTTATTTTTATGGAAAATACAATGGATTAGCATCAATATTTGCAGATTTTGAAGGTACATTTAAACCAAAGTGCAGAAAAAATGGGTATAAAATACAATTTTCATTTGTATCAGGATAACAATCCGAAGCATAAGGCACATCATGTTCGTCTCTGGTTATTATACAACTGTCCCGAACTAGTGGAGACACCTAGTCAATCCCTAGCCCAAAACCCCATTGAGCATCTTTGGTTATTCTCCAGAAAAAATAAGAAAACATAACGTAGTTCAAGAAAAAAGCCTAATACTAGTTATGTTGGAAGAATCGAGAACTATTACCACCCAAGAAACCTCAAATATGGTACAATCGATGCCAAGGAGACTAAAGACGCTAATTACAGCAAAAGGATGTCATACCAAGTATCAAAATTTAATTTTTTAATTTTATTTAAAAAAATAAATTGTTTGTCCCATGACTTTTGTGAGCTAAATTTTGCAACTAATAGAATATTTTTTAATTTTTTAAGTAATATTTAAATCCAAATGATCTAATACGCTATCTAACTTATTAATGAAATAAAGAACTAAAAAACATATTTTATTGTTTTTAATTATTAGTTACTAATTTTGAATAATTATACATAATAAAAATTTTTTAGTACTGTACCTTAGTACCTTATCAGAATTAATGCCATTTATAATTTTTTTAGTACTGTACCTTAGTACCTTATCAGAATTAATGCCATTTATAAAGAGGTCTACCTTTCCCTTACTATTGTTGACAGTTGCTCAAATTCAACGGGAAAGTACATTGATGTGGTATTATTTGCTTGTTTATTACTTTTTAGTTGAATATTTCTTTAAGGGAAAGTATTTTTAAAAAACTTTTTTTATTTATATTTTTTATTTTACACTTTTTAGTCGGTCAAATATTTATTCATTTAACCTACTAAAAATATTTAAATACTTTGACAACTTGGGAATGATTTGTTTGGGCTACTCATGGCCCACGATTTGGAATTCCACATGTGGCTGATGTTTTTGTATAATCGCCTCCACATGAGCCAGGGTACTACTCGGACTACGCTTCAAGATCTTTTATTTGATACCCCAACTGATTTTTTTATGATGGGCCCCCACATGACACAGGTTTTGGGCCCTAACATGAATTATGAAGCTCCACGGACTGCGCAATGAGATGTATTTTTCAATACCTTTTATTTGATACCTCTCATGTCTTTTTGCATTATGGGCCCCACAAGACCCAGAATACCTCTCGGAACAGATTTTGGGCCCACTTGACCCACGCACTACGAATCGGGATGTACTCTGCACGACCTTTCATTTGATACCCTACACGATATTTTTATGATTTAAGGCCTTGTTGACCCACATGACCCCCTTTTGGAACCTCGTGTAACCCAGTGTGCCTTTACGGACTACGCTCATTTAAATATACTCTTCAAGACCTTTCATTTAATACCCCACATTATTTTTGTATAATGAGCCCACATGACGCACATTTGGGCCCCCGTATAATCGAATGTGCCCCACGGACTACCCTCATCGAGATGTACTCTTCAAGACCTTTCATTTGAATCCGCACATGATTTTTTGTATGATGGGGCCCCACATTGCTCCCGTTTTGGGCCCGAGATGACTCACGACGCCCTCCGGTTTACTACGCATTGAGATGTACTGTTGAAGACCTTTCATTTGATACCCCACATGGTTTTTGTAAGATGGGGCCCAACATTGCCCCCGTTTTAGCCCTACATGACACACGGCGCCCCAAGAAATACACCACATTGAGATGTACACTGAAATGTACACATACAAACTTTTTTGGTAATATGGGGTCCAACATGGCCCCCGTTTTGGCCCCCGGCATGACCCTCGTCGGCCCCCGACTACCCCCATTGAGATGTACTCTTCAAGACCTTTCATTTGATACCCCACATGATTTTTTTTATTATGGAGCCCAAGATTGCCCCTGTTTTGGGACCGACGTGACCCACGGCGCCCCCCGGACTACCGTCCAATGATATGTACTCGTCAAGACCTTTCATTTGATACTCCACATGATTTTTTGTATTATGGAGCCCAGCATTGCCCCCGTTTTGGGCCCGACATGACCAACGGCGCCCCCCGGACTACCGCTCAATGAGATGTACTCGTCAAGACCTTTCATTTGATACCCACATGATTTTTTGTATTATGGGGCCCCACATTGCCCCGATTTGGGCCCGTCATGACCCACGGCGCCCCCCGGACCATCGTCCAATGAGATGTACTCGTCAAGGCCTTTCATTTGATATCCCACATGGTTTTTTTGGTACATTCAAAAATTAAACGGCCCTCCGCGCCCCCGTCCCCTTAATCAAAAAGGCCCCAAATTTATATGGTACCAAGCCATTGATGACACGATATATATATCTCCTCACCTGGCCATAACCGTTTAAGAGTTATGGCCAGGTGAGGAGATATATATATATATATACCTATATACTGGAAGTGTGAATTCATAAAAGGGAAAGTAAAAGTGTGATAATTATATCAGAAAAAATTCAAATATTTATATAGGAGATTCAATATAAATTTTTTACAATTGATTTTAAATTATACAATTTGCAATTAATATTTAATTGCTGATTTTAAATATAATAGTTGAAATGATTTCTTATTTTTTTAAATAAAATTCTACTGCCATTCAACAGTGCCATCTGTGATCTGTACGGAGATAATCAGCCATTTTATATTCCCTTGTCAAAAAATAAATTCCCTTCTGCAGCGATCTACTTTTTTCTCATATAAAAATATAATATACTATCTCGTTCTATTTTTCCTGCACAAGCGGCAGATTTTTATCATTAAAACCCAGCATTATAAATTTAGTGAAGTACTTTTGCATACATAGAAATTTGACTGCTTATGAAGTGGTTTGCGCTGCGCATTGAAGCAGAATAATTGCAGAAAGGGGAGTTATAAAGGGGGACAAGTGGCTGGAATACATTTTAAAAAATATTAGTATTAGTATCTTTAATAAAATTGTATATTATTAATCACAATTTGATTTTTTATTTAAGAAATATTTCATAAACATGAACTTTACTATCTATTTAACAATTCAGTTCTTTAAATACAACAATTTCTGTTAAAAAAATTTCTATATTGGCTCCCAATATCTCCTTAATTTATTTCTTTACTATTTTCCCATGCATAATTTCGCTATTTTCTTTTTGGAAATGTTAGAATAAACAATAAAATTATATAAAAATTATGCTCATAATTTATAACGCACTCCCTCGTAAACGAAAAACGCATGTCACTGAAAACTGCCCTAGCCTAATTCTGATTGGTTAAAATTTTCATCACAAAAAAATATAAAATATAATTTTTAAATTTATTAACTTTTCTAAAATAAACTTTAACTTATGTTTCAAGAAATAGTTTAATATGGTTTTTACCAATTAAATTGATATATTTCTATAATCATAAATCACCTATAAAGAGATATTCCAGTAGAATGAAGATTTGCTTTGTATTCACATAATTAAACACTACGCTTGATATTTATTTTAAGATTAATAATTCCACTTCTCTATTACTTTAGTAATTTTTAATTATCACTCTTAATTTCTCTTCAAAAACAAATTTTTAATTAATAAATTTCAATTTTTTCAAACACAAAATTATTTTTCATATCAATTTGAAAAATTTAAACAGTTGCCGTTCTAACAACAAAAATAGTAAAATAAATTGTACTGTTATAAAATAAAATAAAATAATAAGGTACTAGTTTGTTTACAAAATGTACACAAAATTAAAATTTATTAATTTTTAATTATTATAACAAGAAAATTAATGTTTTTAATAAAGAAAAATCAATATCAACCTTTATTGTGGACAGAGAAATGTGTATTACTATGTTTCATATAACAAATTAATTTATTTTTATATGAATTTATTGAAGTTAAAATTAATTATACCGTTTTCATCATTATTTATATTTTACCTGCGGTAATTATAAAATATATTATTCCAAGAATAATAGCTATAACTAAATTTAAAAATAAATAAGATTCCCAATATATTTGTCAATATAAAATTTTTACAATTGAACATTTTTAGGAAAATACGAAGGGCGACTTCAATAAAATAAAATAATGTCCTTAAATTCAATATAATTTTAGCTATATTTATAATAAAATATCAATTTAGAACCAAAATTAAATTTACCCATATAATATTTTTTTTTTACTTCAAATATTTCAACTGTACGTTTTACAATTTTTTATATTAATTTTATATTAACGGCTACTCTTCTAGTCAACCATATTTATATTTAGAGGGAGTGAGACAAACCTATGCGGGCTTTTTCAAGTGGGAAAGAGCAAAACAAGTACTTCAATAGAAAATTCATTTTATAGTGTAAAATTAGTAATACAGCGCATCCTTATATTCTATTATCTAAGACTAGCAGTCCATATATTATATAGTCAAAGGAAAAACCCCTTATCTTGGAATGAGAACGACGAATCCCAGCAAAAAAATTACCGTGAACAGGACGTTAACATCACGTCAAAACGGAACGTCAACATTTTTATATAGGCAAGTCAACTCGTAATTAAAAGTATATGTTAAAAAAATTAACGATGTCCTACGAATCTTTTAGTGTTTTAACGTGCAATGTTTCACGATAAATTGACTAACAATTTATGACGTTAAATTGGCTAACAATTTATGACGTTAAATTGACTTACAATTTATGACGTTAAATTGACTTACAATTTATGACGTTAAATTGAGTTACAATTTATGACGTTAAATTGACTAACAATTTATGACGTTAAATTGACTAACAATTTATGACGTTAAATTGACTTACAATTTATGACGTTAAATTGACTTACCAAGTTATTGGCATAAATGATGAAATGTTAAATGTTAAAATATCATATTTTAATTTCTGGAAGAATATAATATTTGTAGAATATTACATACAATATAATAATTCATCATATTTGCCAGTGACGGGCACATTACCTTATGGGGAAAGCCATATGAAGAATTGTAATAAAAAAATTAGTACTGACTGTAAAGTACGGTGGTGGTAGGGTCATGGTCTGGGGATGAATGTCACCTGCTGGTGTTGCGGATTTTATTTTTATGGAAAATACAATGGATTAGCATCAATATTTGCAGATTTTGAAGGTAAATTTAAACCAAAGTGCAGAAAATATGGGTATAAAATACAATTTTCATTTGTATCAGGATAACAATCCGGAGCATAAGGCACATCATGTTCGTCTCTGGTTATTATACAACTGTCCCGAACTAGTGGAGACACCTAGTCAATCCCTAGCCCAAAACCCCATTGAGCATCTGTGGTTATTCTCCAGAAAAAATAAGAAAACATAACGTAAGTTCAAGAAAAAAGCCTAATACTAGTTATGTTGGAAGAATCGAGAACTATTACCACCCAAGAAACCTCAAATATGGTACAATCGATGCCAAGGAGACTAAAGACGCTAATTACAGCAAAAGGATGTCATACCAAGTATCAAAATTTAATTTTTTAATTTTATTTAAAAAAATAAATTGTTTGTCCCACGACTTTTGTGAGCTAAATTTCGCAACTTTATTAGTTACTAATTTTGAATAATTATACATAATAAAAATTTTTTAGTACTGTCCCATCACTTTTGTGACTCACTGTATATAAAAGTATATGGTGAATTTTCTATATGAAAATTGACGATACATTTTGACGTGATTTTAACGTACTTTTGTCGGTAATTTCTATGAGAGATAGTAATATATTTGCCCAAAATAAACAAATATATTACTATCTCTCTCTAGCACATTGTTATTTATGCACGTTACAACAAAGGTAACTTATTAACGTCAATTTTTTTTCATTGGGATGACTTAAACTATTTTAAAAATATGACTGAAATTCTTTTTAAACAAGGAGCTGAAGGTAAAATTTTTGTGGGTGAACATAATGGCAAAAAGTGTCTGATAAAAGAAAGATTCGTTAAAACTTATCGCCATCTTGAATTAGACACTCAGATTACCAAAGAAAGAATACGTGCTGAAGTAAAAGCAATATCTAGATGTACTGCTGCAGGAATTAATGTACCCAACATTTTTCACACTGACTACAATGATAGGAAAATTTATATGGAGTATTTTGAAAAAAGTATAACTGTGAAAAATTTTATTAACAATGTTTTACAAAAGTTCGATAAATGTGACCAAGTTATTACACTTCGGAAATTATCTGAAATGGTAGGTGGTATAATTGGTAATCTTCATACTAATAACATTATTCATGGAGATTTAACAACTTCGAATATTTTAATGGATCCGATTGATGATTCCTTTACGGAATATAAAGTTATACTTGTAGATTTTGGTTTGTCGCAGTATAGCCAAAGTTTAGAAGATAAAGGTGTTGACTTGTATGTTTTGGAACGAGCGTTACTAAGTACGCATAGTAATTTACCACATATTTTCAACGAAATTCTTGAAGCTTATAAAAAAAATAGTGATAAAGAAAAATGTAAAGAAATAATTGCTAAATTTGAAGAAGTAAGAGCAAGAGGTAGAAAACGCACCATGATTGGATAGATATTTTTTTTGTCAAATTTTCCATATAAAAATAAATCCAATTTATTGATTATCAAATAAAATTGTAGTGTTTCACAAGTATGTAGGAATAGGTATACACTTTATTTTTTTACAAACGACTGGTCATCCCTCCAGATGCTACTATTGTTTCACCAGTAATATATCTGGCATCATCTGAAACTAAAAATGATACAATACCAGCCATTTCATCAGGTTCTCCTAAACGACCTAACGGTATCTTTGATAAAGCTGTTTCATTTGCTACATCACTTTCATAAAGCTAAAAAATGTAATATTATATAATGTTATACCTATAGATTAATTTTAGATTTACATACCGATTTTGAAAACTTTGTTTTAATAATACCTGGTGCAACGCAATTAACCCGAATACCTTCAGGTGCTAATTCTATAGCGGCTGCCTTTGTCAAACCGATTAAAGCAGTTTTACTAACAGAATATGCCCCTAAAAGCTATTACATATAAATACATAAATCACATAAAAAATGGAAAATTATTCTTAACATACAACATGTACAATGTATTATACCTCAAATGGATTATATCCAGCTATAGATGAAACAAATACAATATTACTAAATTTTTCTTTACGTAGATACGGTAAAGCTTCCTTAACCAATAAATATGCAGATTTTAGATTAATATCAAATATTTTGTCCCAAACAGACTCTTCACATTCCAAAACACCGCCAACTGCAGGATTTGTAGCAGCATTTGAAACTAATATATCAATTTGGCCAAATTGTTTAATAGTTTCTTCAAAAAGATTTTTTCTATCAACAGAATTTCCAACATGACATTTAATACCAAAAACATTTAATTCCAATTTATTTAATTTATCAACTGCAGCAATAACATTTGCCTGTTTACGACTGCTGATAACAACATTTGCCCCATCTTGAGCTAGTCTTTTTGCAATTGCAAATCCTATTCTATAAAAATAATAAAAAAATTTTAAATAAGTTCTTTGGTTTGTCAATTAGTAAGTAGTATCACAAACTAATAAACTGTATACAGACGATTATATTAGAATATCATTTTTGTCTATAATTTTCTGGCTCCACAAAGAGAGAAAATGAGATAATTCTGGAAAATGTAAAATGAAAAGTATATATTATATCTACTCTATTCTGGAAAATGTAAAATGAAAAGTAGATATACAGTTTATTAGTTTGTGGTAGTATGTAATATCTTTAGATTATAATATAATACATAATTTATATATACTAAAGGTAATAATATTTATTATAATACCCATCTGTAGAAGCTGTCACAATAGCAACTTTTCCTTTTAATTTTAAATAATTCATATTTTAAAGTTAAAACACTAATGTTATTGGGAGCAAGCAATAAGACACTACACTCTGGATATTGGCAATTGAAGGTACTTTTCACAAATAAACTTTATAAGAAATAATAGAAGAATAAATATTGTACTTGCTTTACAAGTAAGTTTACACATTATTTACATACAATACAGTGCTATACATACATATGTACATATATTAAAATTTTCATATCGTAGTCGTAGATGATTTCTCTCTTTGCCGAACCGAAAAACGAACATAAGGTTCAAAGTTCAAATATTTCATTAAATTCACTATCACTACACCTACTACCTACAGGTACACTATCAATCACTTATGATTTTGGCTGTGGCTGTGGTGTGGTGAATATTTTGTAGTATTTTACCCATTTTAGATTTTACCAGTACGAGTCAAATTTACTATTACTTTTGTTATATTCAAATACAAAATGTCTCATTTTAATTTAAAAAACTTAATAATGAGACTTTAAAAAAATGCTTTAACTTCGTTAACAATTTCATGCATGATCGTACCCACTAATTGTACCGTCTAATTTACGATCAGGCGGCATGTTCATGTACCACCGATGGTATATTTATATAATTCAATAATTATTAATAATATCCTATTCCTATCCACTCTTATTTTATACAAAATTAATTTATTCCAGAAAATAGTTGAGCTTTTTTAAATATGTATGAGATAGATGTATAAAATATATAACTAAATAGTTAAGTCAACAGTAATCTAATAAGCATTCAAAAAAATAATAAAATTATTATGTTTAGTCTGCTATCCCATGTGATGACGATTAACCAAAATAAAATTCTGTGAACCATTTTCTTTATAGATTTAAATTTTATCACAATAATATTTTTTTCAATAATTATGAGTGGAATTTTAAATAAATTTAAAAAACCAGAATTTTCAAATAATGAATTAGTACTATTTTTTCATCCTTATAATTTTTATTCACAAAAAGTAAGTAATAAAAAGTATATGTACCTATGTATATTAATTTTACTAATTATCCATTTTTTGTCATGTGATATTTTTTATAATATATTGTTAAAAATATTTCATTGAATTTATATATAGGTTTTGTTAATATTAAATGAGAAGAAAATATCTTTTACACCGTATATAATTGATCTTTCAAATGGTGAACAATATTCACCTTGGTTTTTAAATATAAATCCAAAAGCAAATGTACCTGTTTTACAAAATGGTTGTTTCATTATACCTGACTCAACACATATTATTAATTATTTGGAAGTAAAATTTAAAAACGGTAATAAAAACTAGACAGTGATATATACATGTTATTTATGTTTTAAATTCTTTAGAGCCTAATATTACAATTACACCAAAAGCAACACCACAAGTATTAAAAGAAGTTAATTTTTATGAAACTCTTTTTGGTCGGTTACCTATTGGTGCAATAAGTCTGGGTAAAACATATTTTCATAACTTAGATAAAATAATATATTTTTTTTAATAAATAATGAAAAAAATAGGATCTTTCATTCATGATGATCTGAAATTGAATCCGAAGGCACCATTTATTGGACCAGCAAAAAAAACTTGTTTAAGTATAATTTTTCGAATAATTTCAAAAAAAAATCATTTGTATATATATACATTGTTTTACAGTAAATAACGACAAAGTGAATTCAATTTTGAAATCATCTTTAAACGAAGATAATAATATAACTGCTTCTACATTAATAAAAAAAATAGAATATCAAGATCGTCGACGTGAAATTGTTTATAATCGTGATGAATTTCAAAAAATTTTAGATGCAGTCGAATCAATATTGAAACATATTAACCATGAACTACATCAAAATACTAAACGAGAATGGTTATGCTCATCCTATATAACAATAGCCGATATATCATTGGGTCTGGTATTGTATAGATTGTATACTTTAGGTTTTGAAAATTATTTTTGGACAAATGGAAAATTACCATATATTGAAAATTATTTAAAGAAATTTAAAGCACAAGAATCATTTAAAAAATCAGTTCCAACTTCAATGTCTGTAATAAAAGATACATGGAATATGACGCCTTCTAATTACAAAATTGGAGCTGGTGTTTTAGGTATGGCACTGTTTGCTGCATCGGCATTAGTCCACAAATAGAGTTTATAATAAGTAGTAGATTGACATTAATTTTATTGTTCTTAAGAATATGAAAACAATGTATAATCACATATTTTTCGAGACAACATGGTTTCATATGAACAGTTTGTGTAAAAGGACTTAAAAATAATAATTTTTTTTGTTAAATATTCAGTATTAACTAACAGTATGTATAATGTATCTTTAGAAAAAAAAACATATAGTAGAACTAAATGTAAATATAACATAAACTTATTCGTCTTATCTTTTAATTTTTTTTATTAAAATATACAAACGGATATACATATACCTATAATATATATATAAAAAACCTCAAACATTTTCTAACAAAAATTAATAAATTATTAACACAAAACAAAAAATAAAGAGAGAATCAATAACCATTATATATTTTCACAAACTATTATATTAAAAGGAGACACTTTAGGCAATAAAATATTAGTATATTTTATACAGTTTTTAACAAAAATTCAGTGTCGTTTATATTTTAATATTCATTAACTCATATCTGAATTTGTCGTTTGATCAATTGTTGCAGCAGCAAATTGTGATGCAGCTTGATTTCGTATATTTTGATATAAAGGCATACCCATAAATTTGGGTACTTGTGGTGTAGATATTTTATTTGATGATGTTGTTAAACTTTGTTTCCGTTTTAATGTTATATTTTCAGATGTTTTATTTGCAGTTTGATAAATAAAATTACCTGTGCCAGCTGGATCTGGTAAAAGTTGTTGTGATGGATACCAAGCTCGATATGTAAAAAACCAAGTTAAAATTGCAAAAATACCACTTAAAACTTTCTCAATCATTTTATGATAGTATAACATTGTACAAACTAGCATTATATCCCACAATAATTGTAAACCAGTCATACCAATAAATAAAGTTCGAATTGCTGGTGTAAAACGATCATATAAAAAATTCAATTCTTTAATTTCTTTATCTGTTAAATTTCTTAATGGATTTGTATTTGATAGTTCACGAATATTTCGATTATGCATTTCATTTCGAATATGCTCTTTTATAGATTCCCATTTAATTATTGGTCTAGCTTCTTCAATAAGAACCAAACTCGAATAAATTAATATGAATGCATGACCAGATATATCAAAACCATGCCAAAAATGACCACCTTTAAGACAGCTATATTTTGTTTCAAATGTACGTATTGAACATCGACCGTAATGAGTTTCAATTATATTAAAAAGTTTTGTCCATAAAAACCAAAATGCTGTTGCAATCAAAATCCGTGGTAAATGATGTTTTAAAAATTTTTGCATATTACCACAACATAATGTAAATGATGTTAAAAATAAATATGGTACACTAAATAGTAATGTCCATGCCCAGCCCATTTTAACAAAGTACACATTAAATAGATTATCGGATCGTGAAAAATAAGTTTTTGGAAATGGTACAAAATCACCAATCAATGATATTAAAAATAAACTACCTAAATATAAAGCTACTTTCAAATTAATATCAAAGAATATAGATTTTTTGCAAACATGTAATATCATCATTACTAAAACTTCACGAATTGATGCAGGTGTTGATGTTGGACGTGTTCCACGAGTCTCTGCTTTTGGTATTTCAGCAGTACCTGGGCGAAAATTCATGGTCTTTGATGATGACGGGACTGTTGGCCCAGTACCAGTACGTATTGGCCGTCTTTTGGAAGCCATTTTTCTACAATATTTGTTTTTATTTTATTAACATTCATAAACATAGATTTTAAGAGAAAAATAAATTATTTGTACCACAGATTTCTCTTTTTATCGTGCAAAGTTCACTTATTTAAATTTCATAATATATACAAAAAAGTGGTAATTAAAGAAATATATTCGTGAAATAATTAAATATATTCTCTTAATTTATTAAATATATTATTTAATTCAGGATTTTATCACTAAAGTTTGTTATTAATCTCATTGAAGTGATAAGTATGCTCAAATAGTAACACAATTACAAAAACCATTTCCTACTCTGCTACGACCCAGACACAGAACCATATATATAAAAAACCATGTCAGTTGTCATTGACAACTGACAGTTGTCATAGAAGATAGAACGACAATCGCCCCTTTGGTCCTTTGGTATAAACGAATTAATTCGATTTTGGCGAATCCAAAACGTACCGCTTCTGAACCGCCTTTTCACCAACCCATTTACAAAAAAACCTGTTTATAGGTAGAAGAGTAATAAAAAAAACATTTTTTTTGTAAGTAGTCATTTATATGAAATGAAACAATTTTTATTTTATTCTAACAATTGTGTTGTTATTAATTTACGATAAGAAAACATGATGGTACAATGAACGGACAGGTAACTCTTACTCTCCCAACGGTCATATTTCTGCTCCAAGCAAGGACACACCACCTCCACCTGCAACTACTTCAACAACAACAGAAGCAGTAAAAGCAACGGCAAACCAAACATTTTCTCGAAAGAAATTAACCGAAAAAATTCGTTTTTGAAAAAAAAATTCGAGCAAATGTATTTCGCGCAAATGTTTTTCGAGTTTTCGAGCAATTGGGAAAAAGGTAGTAACCCGCAATCTAGTTGGTGGGTTCCTGTTACATCAACCAAGCCTCGTCTACCCAACTCCAAATCTCACCTTCACGAGGTCCCTTCTGTCAAGCTGAGCAACCCTAACGAAAGAACTGGTAACCAACCCAGTTGGTGTAGTTTGGGTCAGTGAGCAAACGAGATTGGAGGATCAAAATCCAGAAAGCGTCTGTTCCATATTGGGCGGCTTTCTGGTCTGCGTCTGATCCCAGAGGGGCAGTTGTTACAACATACCTGGTAGTAGGTCAAAAATACAATTAACTAACTTTAATATGAGTCCTAGTCAAGAAAAAAAACCGGCAAGGATATTTGCCAAAATGTCGTCAGACTCCACGGCTGACGGCGAGGGCTTGGCTGAATTCACAATGAAAACAGCTAAGTCGCCAGTGGACATTACACACGAGGACCAATCCTCTGCACTCATGGTGAAGTCACAGGCCATGGTGCATAATAAAGCTACTGTACTGAATCCTTTCAGAGGAAAAAAAATAATAGGTCATTCACCACCTGCAAAAAGTCAGTCTATGGCAGATTTATCAGAAACTGATAAGGCAACTTTAACACCACAAAGCCAGAAATTGAATATTCATCAACGTTCAGTGATAAATCTCCTAAACAACAGTAATTCCGATGAAGAAGGTACACCGAAACGCCTAAAAATTTGCTCAGAAGGTAATTTGTCTGAATTTCAAAGAGTAGAAAGTTCTAACATTTTAGATAAATACAAAATACTAAATTTAGAAAAGGAACTTTGTGAAGCTAAAAAAGAAATAAAGGAATTGAAATCCATCATTCTAGCAATACAAGAAAAAGAAAAAATTTCATCATCCAAAGCAAATAATACTATTTGTTCTCAGCATACTAACGAAGATGCAAATATCAAGGTTGCAAAAGAAACCGAATGGATGCTACCAAAGACAAAAAAACGAAAAACAACATTCACTGATAACTACAATAGTGACAACACACCCACAACAGGAAGCCAAAATAAAAATAATAAAGCTAAAAATATGACAAGTCAGGAACACAATTTTAGTGTTAAAAATCGGTTTCTTATGCTAACACCGACAGAACAACAAAACATTAACTTATCACCAACCAACAATACTGACTCACCTGTTTCAGCATCATTTAATAACGTAAAGAAACTCAATGAAGGCACGTTAACACCAACAACTTACAAACAAGCTAATAAATTTAAACCACCTCCTGTAGTCATCAGCAATGTAAAAAGTTACTCCGAACTTAACCAAGCATTAAAACTTAAACAACTAGATTTCACAGCCAACCTTTTAAATAATAATCAAATAAAAATAAACGTAAATACTGACATAGAATATAGAAACTTAACGAAATATGCAAACGAGGTTAACCTTGAATGGCACTCATACGAGAACAAACAGACAAGGCCTATCAGAGTAATGGCTAGACATTTACATCCATCATGTGACCCTGAATATATCAAAAATGAACTAATAGATAATAACTTTAAAATTTTAAACGTAGAAAACAAAATCATTAAAAAAAAAGTGAATGGCAAAGAATATATCACCAAGCTTCCATTGTTCCTGCTTACTTTTGATAACTCGGAAAGTATACAAAAAATATTTGACATAAAAGTTTTAAACCACATGAAAGTAAAAATAGAAGCCATAAAAACAAACAAAATAATACCACAATGTAAACGCTGTCAGAGGTATGGTCATACTTATAAATACTGCCAACATCCGCCAAGTTGTGTAAAATGTGCAGGAGATCATCTTACAATGAACTGCACCAAGAGTAGAGAATTACCAGCCAGATGCTTGAACTGCGGAGAGGAACATCCAGCAAATTATAGAGGATGCGTCGTTGCTAAGGAGCTCCAGAAAAGGAGAAACTTTCAAACAAGTCAAAGAAAAATTATTGAAAACATACCTAGCACAACACCAAGAATGAATAATATAACATATGCACAAATAGTCAAACGCAATACCCCAGTTGTCAACAATAGCACGCAACAAAATATAAATCAAATGACGTTACTAACAAATATACATGAACTATTAAACAATTTAACTATAAGAATCGACAAACTGGAACAAAAAGTCACACCAAACATTACATGACATCACATGACATAAAAATTGCAACGTGGAATGCTAATGGTGTAAAAAATAAAATACACTCATTGGAGATATTTCTTACTATGCACAAAATTGACGTATGCCTGTTAACAGAAACACACTTGACCAATCAAATGCAAATATCGATTAAAGGCTTTAAATCTTATTTCACTAACCATCCTAATAATCAAGCCAAAGGAGGCAGTGCGATTCTAATAAAAGACAATATCAAGCATCACTTAGAGAATAACCTGCAAAAAGATGAAATTCAACTTACTGCTATAGTTGTAGAATCTACCAGACAAAAGTTAGCCGTTGGCGCAGTTTATTGTCCGCCAAAATATAACTTTAAAAAACATCACTACATAGAATTCATTGACACACTAGGGGAGAGATTCATATTAGGCGCAGATTTCAATGTTAAGCACGTAGCATGGGGATCACGATTATGTACTACTAAAGGCAGAGAATTAAAAGCAGCATTAACGAAACGCGGTTGCAATTTTCATTCCACAGGAAATCCTACATATTGGCCAGCTGATGCGAATAAAATCCCTGATTTGCTAGACTTTTTTATCACCAAAAAAATACCGACTAATTTCATCGATTTGGAAGATAATCTTGACTTAAATTCAGACCACTCAGCAGTCATTCTGACTCTGAGAGAAAAAATTATGACGATAAATCCAAAACCAATGCTGACGAATAGTTCAACAGACTGGGAAAGCTTTAACGAGGTTAACCTTGAATGGCACTCATACGAGAACAAACAGACAAGGCCTATCAGAGTAATGGCTAGACATTTACATCCATCATGTGACCCTGAATATATCAAAAATGAACTAATAGATAATAACTTTAAAATTTTAAACGTAGAAAACAAAATCATTAAAAAAAAAGTGAATGGCAAAGAATATATCACCAAGCTTCCATTGTTCCTGCTTACTTTTGATAACTCGGAAAGTATACAAAAAATATTTGACATAAAAGTTTTAAACCACATGAAAGTAAAAATAGAAGCCATAAAAACAAACAAAATAATACCACAATGTAAACGCTGTCAGAGGTATGGTCATACTTATAAATACTGCCAACATCCGCCAAGTTGTGTAAAATGTGCAGGAGATCATCTTACAATGAACTGCACCAAGAGTAGAGAATTACCAGCCAGATGCTTGAACTGCGGAGAGGAACATCCAGCAAATTATAGAGGATGCGTCGTTGCTAAGGAGCTCCAGAAAAGGAGAAACTTTCAAACAAGTCAAAGAAAAATTATTGAAAACATACCTAGCACAACACCAAGAATGAATAATATAACATATGCACAAATAGTCAAACGCAATACCCCAGTTGTCAACAATAGCACGCAACAAAATATAAATCAAATGACGTTACTAACAAATATACATGAACTATTAAACAATTTAACTATAAGAATCGACAAACTGGAACAAAAAGTCACACCAAACATTACATGACATCACATGACATAAAAATTGCAACGTGGATTGCTAATGGTGTAAAAAATAAAATACACTCATTGGAGATATTTCTTACTATGCACAAAATTGACGTATGCCTGCTAACAGAAACACACTTGACCAATCAAATGCAAATATCGATTAAAGGCTTTAAATCTTATTTCACTAACCATCCTAATAATCAAGCCAAAGGAGGCAGTGCGATTCTAATAAAAGACAATATCAAGCATCACTTAGAGAATAACCTGCAAAAAGATGAAATTCAACTTACTGCTATAGTTGTAGAATCTACCAGACAAAAGTTAGCCGTTGGCGCAGTTTATTGTCCGCCAAAATATAACTTTAAAAAACATCACTACATAGAATTCATTGACACACTAGGGGAGAGATTCATATTAGGCGCAGATTTCAATGCTAAGCACGTAGCATGGGGATCACGATTATGTACTACTAAAGGCAGAGAATTAAAAGCAGCATTAACGAAACGCGGTTGCAATTTTCATTCCACAGGAAATCCTACATATTGGCCAGCTGATGCGAATAAAATCCCTGATTTGCTAGACTTTTTTATCACCAAAAAAATACCGACTAATTTCATCGATTTGGAAGATAATCTTGACTTAAATTCAGACCACTCAGCAGTCATTCGGACTCTGAGAGAAAAAATTATGACGATAAATCCAAAACCAATGCTGACGAATAGTTCAACAGACTGGGAAAGCTTTAAATTAGAATTAGAAAATTAAATTAATTTAAAAGTTGACCTGAGCACAACACATAGACTTGACGAAGAGGTAGAAAAGTTCACGAAAGCAATACAGAAGGCAGCTTGGAACAACACCAAAAAACTCACTCCGCAGACAGTTGCAATTAAGTATCCTAATACCATAAGGGTGTTAATTGAAGAAAAAAGGAGAGCTAGAAGAAAATGGCAACTCTTCAGAGACCCTTCTGACAAAACAATCCTAAACAGAAAAGAACAACAGCTAAAAAGAAAAATGCGAGATTATAAAAACTCAACGATGACTACATATTTAGAAAACATGACAGCGGAAAAAAACACTGACTATTCATTATGGAAACCAATAAAGAAGCTAAAGAACCCAAAACCGCATATTCCCCCGATCAGGAAAAAAGATGGAACATGGGCGAAGAACAAACAACAAAAAGCAGATGCTTTTGCTGACTACTTACAAGATGCCTTCAAACCTCATGAAACTAACATACAGTTAACTGACGAAAGCCTAAATGCAGATATACAAAATATAAAAAGAGTAACAACACGTGAACGTTTGAAACGAAATTAAAAAAAGCTTTAAAAAGAAAAAATCACCGGGTTACGACCTAATAACCCAAGAAATTATGACGCACTTACCAAGAAAGGGTATTATAATGCTTACTTTATTAACTAATGCATCATTCAGACTCAAACATTTTCCTGACCCATGGAAAGTTGCAGAAATTATAATGTTACCAAAACCTGGTAAACCGCCAAACGACATAAAATCATATAGACCAATATCACTCCTACCTATTATTTCTAAATTGGTTGAAAAAATGTATCTGAAAAATCTAAAACAAATAATAGCGACCAAAAAACTTATACCTGACTTTCAATTTGGATTCAGAGAAAAACACGATAGACCAGATCCATAGGATCACGGACGCCATTGAGAAAGCTCTTGAAGATAATAAAATATGTTCCGCGATCTTCATTGACGTAGCACAAGCATTTGACAAAGTTTGGCATGCCAGACTGATACAAAAACTGAACAACATACTTCCATCACCACATGTAGAATTCCTAAGATCCTACCTAACAAATAGACTATTTCGTGTCAGATATGAAGAGGAATATTCTGAACTTAAAGAAGCTATAGCTGGTGTCCCGCAAGGAAGTATCCTTGGACCAATATTGTACGTGTTGTTTACATGTGACCTAAAAGTACCAAATGATGTGTTGGTAGGAACATTTGCTGATGACACGGCCATACTAGCAGTTGACACAAAATTAAACGAAGCAACAAAAAAACTGCAAAGTGCCAACAATACTATTCAAAATTGGACCAAAGTAAATAATATTAAGCTTAACGAGACTAAATCGACTCATATAAACTTCACATATAAAATTATAAATCAACACCTCCCAGTTTATCTAAATGGTAACGCGGTTCCATATGCATCCACAGCCAAATACCTAGGAATGACGCTTGACATCAAATTAAAATGGAAGGAACATGTTAAAATAAAATTAATCGAACTAAACATAAAATACAAAAAAATATATTGGCTCATAGGACGTAACTCAATCCTTACAATCCACAACAAATTATTAATTTATAAACAAGTACTAAAACCTATCTGGCTCTATGGTATTCAGTTATGGGGATGCGCTAATAAGTACCTTATCCAGAAAATACAGACTTTTCAAAATAAAATTTTACGAAACATTGTTAACGCCCCGTGGTTTGTTAGAAATAATGACCTACATAGAGATCTAAAAATATTAACGGTGGAAGACGAAATCAAAAGATTCGCTGCAAAACACCAGATAAGACTCTCAACACATGTAAACCCTGAAGCAATGAAATTATTACCCAACAAAAATTCTGTCTTGCATGACAGACCCAAGACATGTCAGTAGTATGGCTTGGTTAATTTAAAATGTATTAGAAAGAAAGAGATAGATATACAATATTTTTTGAAATAAAATATTTCATTCTATGCGATGGTTAGGACTCTGGTGACTATTACAAAAACTAAAAAAAACTTCTATTTTTTGTATATCTTTTTTATTCAGTGTCAGACAGTTATTCTATTTGTCTTGCGGAAAAAAATTGTCAATTTCTTTAATTACATTTTTTCAGTCATATTTTGACTTATACCCGGGACACACCAAAATTTAAAACCTAAGTTTTCGCGAAAACTAGATCTAAAAACTTTTATAGTGACACATCAAAAATGGAGCGCGATTTTGTTTTCGAATGTCAAATTATGAAAATTATTTATTTAAACAACTCAACGTAAAAACCAAAAAAATTAAAAATAGTAATTATTTGTTTTTAATATCAAATTTTGATATAATTATATTAAAAATTATTTAATAAAATTTAATTTTTCTTCTTTTTTTTAAAAAATTTTCTATTTTTTTTTTTGATTTTTCACAAAAATGGCTACTGTTGTATGGAAACTTAGCTATGCCTACTTCAAAAATACATATCTTCTATTTTGTCATAGGTGGCGCAAAAATATATTTTCGTGAAAACCTTAAAAATTTGTAGGTTTCGTGTTTTCAATTTATTCCTGAAAACTGTACTAAAACCTTATGAATTTCCATTTTTGAACTTTGAAAACACGAAATCTGAGTTTTCGGTCCGGTGTGTCCCGGGCATTATAATTACTGTTAAAAGTTTTTATTGATTAGTTTTAAATGTATTTTATTAGTTTTTAAATAAAAAATAGTGATTTTCATATATAATATGAATTTTTTTTCCCACAAGGACAAACATAATACACGTCTTGCCAGACAAACCCAAGACACGTCATGCAAGACATACCCAAGACATGTCATGCAAGACACACCCAAGACATGTCATGCAAGACAAACCCAAGACATGTCATGCATGACGACTTGTGACATTTGAATGGCGATGTCAGCAGTCTGTCTGGGGTCTGTCTTAAAGACATGTCTTTGGTGATTCATGGGTATTTCATTGAAGACATGTTTGCTGGGTAGATACTGACAATAATACAAGAAGATTGAAACGTAGAAAACCTCTAGATCTACTACAGTAAACAAAGATAATACCTAGTAAAATAATTTTTGACTAAGTATCTGCATTACAATCTAGTTTAAGACTTCAAACTAAAACTTATAGTTGGCCTTATAGACCAGTTTAAGTAAAAATAGAGCAGGAAAAACTAGTTTCTATTTAAAAAAAAAAAAAAAAAAAAGTTTTCAAGCAATTAATTATCGGGCAAGAGTCGGTGTACCTATTATTTAATAGCTGTGTTCACTGACTTTTCAGAACAGTTTTGGACAGCACACTTTAGCACAGAAAATATCAAAAAATATCAGAAAAGTACACAACAACAACAAATGCCAGACCATTTAGAACAGAAAATATCATAAAATCTCAATGAACCTTTGACTATATAATATATGGATACTGCTAATCGCTTATAATTGCCTTTGCTGTCAAAGAAAAAATACTATTATGACTGGTAGCGCATAGCACCAGAGATGGCCAATAAAAGAACTAAAGTTATGGAATTCTGAATTAAATCCAGTAGAATTTTTAAGCAAAATCTATGGAATTCTCATAAATGATTTAGTTGTTTTATTGGCCGTCAAAAAGGCGAGCGTCGCCAAAGGCAATCTCTGGTGGTATGCGCATAGTCGGTCATAGCTACAGCAATGAAGTTGGTTACTAGCAGTCCATATATTATATAAGTGGTCTTCACGACCTAAATATTTTTTCTTTATATTTTGATATTTTACGAAATAACGAGTTTTGATTGGTTGAAAAAAATATTAAAATATCACGATAGTGTCAGAAAAAATATCAAAAAATACATGCCGCTGGGCATGTAATTTTTGATGTTTTGATATTTTGATATATATGTCAAAATACTATTGTCAGAAATTTTCTGTTTTGAAATTTTAAATTTTATTTTGTGTTGTATTGACGGGGATTTTTGTTTATTAAAATTAGTATTGCAGTTTAAAATTAGTATTATTACATATTTACTTATTTTTCCTTAAATTTTGCCAATTCTAATTTTTAACAATATTTGTTTAAATTATTTCAGCGCTACCAGATTATATAAATATGTAAAATAAACGTAAAAACATGAAATATTCAGTACTGCCAGACATAAAATGTAAAAAAGATATCAAAATATCTCAGGCACCAAAAACAGGTGTTCACGTAATTTAAAAAAAAATATCAAAATATCAAGAAAAAAATATTTAGGTCGTGAAGACCACTATAGTCAAAGCAATGAACGCTATTTTGTGAGATATTTGGATATTTTTTTAAATTTGACTTTTCATTTGTTTACAAATAGAAAATTTTTAGTCCGTTGTTGATTTTTGCTTCCTGCTTAAAAACATTAGCAGTAATAACAATCATTATTGTGTGTGTGAATATTTTTATCTATTTTAATATTATATATCCGATACATATCGTTATATATATAATGAATTTTTTGTAGATATGGGATCTACGAAGGAGACGTATATACAATTCCAGCTCATACAAACTTAATATCCGATGTTAAAAATCAAAAAGATGGTGGTAATTTTCTTGTTACTAGTAGCTATGATAACACGACGAAGGTAAAAAAACTATTATTGTCTTAAGGATATTTACTTCACTACAATGTATACATTTTTTCAGATTTGGTCAAATAAAACATGGCAACCATTAAAAACACTCCAAGGACATGATTGTAAAATAATAAGTGTAGATATTTCATCAAATTCACAATATATAGCAACTGCTTCATTTGATAGAACATTCAAATTATGGTCACCTGAATTGTAAAACAATAAAAAAACAAAAAATATATTTGTAAATAAATTATTTTTTATTTGTTTATTTTTTCAATATAAAGTTCAAAGATCTTATTATAAAATGAATTTATAAAACTTTTATTTAAATTTTTTTTTTGTTTTCTTTTTTACACTTTCAATTAGTGATTGCAGAACCGAAAACCAAAAAACCGAAAAACCGGAAAACCGTTGATGTTCTAGAGGAAATAACAAAACCGAATTTCTGAAGTCAAAACCGTTTTTTCGGTTTTTAAACTGGATGATGTTTTTATTAATATAATAACAATAAAATTATATATTCGTTAAGATTACAACAATTCTCTTTTCTGTTTGCTGGGGCTTGATTCTCTTTTGTGTTTGCTGGGTTTGACTTTGACTGACACTTCGATATCAATATTATTGATTGACGCAACACACACAGTTTCATTTTTAAAAAATAACGTGAACCAGAAGAATAACGTGAACTTAACCAGAATAACGTGAACTTATATAAATTTTGTTATAATGAATTCAAAACTTTTTATGTTGATTTTTATAAAATAAATATTTTTTCTGTAAAAAAAAACAAAGTAATATTTCTATTAAAGAAAAAGGTACAGAAACCGGTTTAGAAACCGGTTTCCGGTTTCAACGAATTAAAAAAACCGCAAACCCGGTTTTGAATTTTGCCCTAAAATTGCAATCCCTACTTTCAATTGTAGTTGAACTTAGTAATGATGTTGTGAAAGCATCGCTATTATAGCTAATTTCATAATTATCTATTGTAAGTATTTCATTTGTTGGTTCAGATGTAAAACCCGATTTTTTTCTTTTTTTAGCTACTTCCGTATCTATTTGATTTATATTTTTATCTGATTTACTAATTCTTTGTGTGGTCACATTTTTTGAAGATGATTCAGAAGTATTTTGTTTATTGGGAGGTTTTAATTTCATAGTCAAGATTTTGTTCATAATATCGTTCATTGAATTATCTACTGAAGTTATTAGTCCGTTGTTGATTTTTGCTTCCTCCTTTGCTTTATTTAACACCTGTGATTCAGTTCTCTTCACTAACACACGCAACAAAATATAAATATCCGCCATAGAATCTTCTACTGCATTTGATTGACTCAGCTTTAGACAATTTAACTTCGTCCTTTTCCTTATTTTTCAAGTCTAGAGTATTATTTACAGGTTCATTTTCTGTATATATATATATATATATATATAATTATCATTTGTTGGTTCAGATGTAAAACCCGATATATATATATTAATATATATATATAAAGTATAAGAAAATATATATTATATTTGCATATACTTGTATACTTGTGTATACAAATATAACATATGTATTCTATTTCATTATACTTTATATATATAATAATTTATATATATAATAATAACTTTATATATATAAATATATTTATATTAGAATAGCACCCACCGGATCTTATTTGTTGTGCCGTTTCTGGCGAACATTGGATGTTGATTTCGCCACCATTGCATTTTACGATTGTTATGTTTTCCATTTTTTTCTATAAGATTTTCCTTTCTAAAAAAAAAAAATTTAAAACTTATTCTTAATATAAATAAATATATTAAAATATATATAAAAAAATATATTAATTATATATATAAAATTATATATATAATTTAATATATTTTTTAATATATAAAAACGGACTTACTTGAAATGTAAAATTTATTTAACTTTTTTATGTTGATGTTTATAAACAAACTTTTGAATAACAATAATTTTTGACATAAAAAAAAGATCACAAAATATCCGAATTTCTTGCCCTAACAAATTTGTTAGGGCAAAAAATATCAGAAAATATCCAAAAATATCACGAACTGTCAGCTCAAGGAACAGCAAAAAATATCAGTTTAGAACAGAAAATATCAACAAATTTTCTCATGGAACGGCAAATCATGATATTTTCTGATATTTTCGGATATTTTTGGATCTTTTTTGGTCAGTGAACACAACTAATACTAATTTATATTAACTAATTTTCATAAGTTGATTTTTCAATATTTAAAAAATAATGAAAAATTTGGATATTAAAAACTGTAATGAACATTATATATCGGAAATTATATAAAATCGGGGTGCGGTGTCATAACGCCATATGTCATAACGAAAAATTCGCGCATATGGCTTTAAAAGTCACTCAAATGGGTCATCATAACGCCATATTGGGAGCGTTCAGTGGCAAAAGTAGTTGTTAGTCGGTGTCGATTCATGCGGTGTCATAAAAAGAAACTTCGGTGCACTGAACGAGCAATGTCATTTAGTGTTCCAACTGTCATATGATATCAGCTGATCAAATCAAATTATATATTATATTCAAATTGTATATTATCAAATTGCATATTATCTTCAACATTTAATTTTAAAATAAATAACAAAAAAAAACATGAAATATTTGTTTACAAAAATGACAATTCGTTTGTTATGAAATTATAATATCTATTAAAAAGGCGTTACTTATCCAGTTCGTATACGGTTCGCCAAAAGCGAATTCGCTTATTTTTCTTAATGGGTGGGTTACATAGCGTTCCCATTGAAAAATTTTAGTTTTTAGTTTTACAGGATTGTATGGAAAAAAAACCTATGGCATAAAAAATCCTTGCCGTCAAGTTTTTTTTTCATACAATCATGTAAAACTAAAAACTAAATATTTTCATTGGGAACCCACTGTTATAGTTACAAAATTTCCCATAGACTACGCATTGCGTGTTGCTTGGTGTTACAAGACAAATACTAAACTTGATGATTAAAACCATAAAACGTCAATTTTCATTAAAGAAAAGCGCAATAATTGAAATTAATTGCAACTTAAAAAAATTGCTAAAATGTTTACCAATATTCAAATAAATTTATTTATTTATAATTCCAATAAATTAAATATTATTTATATTTTAGAATTTGACGTTCGAGTTTTAGTGCTATAAATATACAATATAAATCGGGTCCTAGATAAGTCGAAAGTCAAAATTCACATCAGGTATAGGTAACAATTTTTTCTTTCGTCAATTTCGACACATTAGTCAATTATTTTATTATATCGTTTTTTATTTGTAAGAGGGCGAAACAGTTCCGCACTTTATCCCCTTTTTCACAATTCAAAAATTCCTTAAAAATTATTCGAACATTCAAGAAAAAACTGTCATGTTTTCTTCCCCCATTGCGTCCCCATCGCTAACGAGCTAAATGTTCTTTCTTATGAATTTAGAATTGAAAAACAAAAAAGTATTTTTCAATTCTTAAATTAATAAATATTCAATATCCGGATGCTGATTGCGCAGTATGCAATAAGATTGATAATGATTCCGATATTGCACTTTTTTATGAGGGCCTATGTGAAAGAGGGTTCCATTGTGCATGTTTAGGTTTATCAATTGATGATCATGATCATTTTAATGCTATGGAGGAACATGCATTATGGTTATGTTATGTCCTATAGACCACAAAAGATTTGACAAATGGAAAGAGTATACTGGTGTTATGTCTGTTGATCTTAATAAAACAACTAAAAAAGATCGTAGTCTTACCGAAAAGTTTATTAGGTTAAGGTTAAGTAATGATGTAAATAATAAAATTAGCTCTATGGAATTATTATTAGTCCTGAACCTATTATTACATCTAACTCAATTTCACAACCAATAATTGTAAATTCCCGAAATAAACGGCCTAAAAAGAATAAAGGGAAAAAGCTAATTAATCAGCATATCAGTACTGATATACCACCTCCTGATGTTGAATTTGCTATTGATCCTATAGCTAGTAACTGCAACCTCAGTAGTTAATGATTCACCAACTGAAGTTATAGTTATTATACCAATTTCTTTTCAGAAATTTTTTTTCTACACCACACCATGGTGGGAATTGTCAAAAATCTGTGGTGTAGGAAAGTGTAAGGTATGAAAAAAACATACTTTTATTACACCCTGACAAAATTCTTTATAATTTTAAATTATTATACTTTTTTTCATAATTTGTGATCTAACACATTGAAAAATCAATATTTCTCAAAAAGTGTTTTTGTGAAGCCAAGAAATTTGTATTTCTCTTTCTTTAGGTCGCCACTCTGTCAAAGTAAAGTGTTAGCATTGTTTTTATATCTTATAGTTGTCCAATCAAGGCATTTTTTGAGTTGTTGCGCCGAGATTAGAAAATTATAGGAGGCAGCACCATCGATTAGTAATGATTGAAGACTCTGCTATGGATTTCACACATGTTCTTTCAAAAGAGCTTTAGAACATTTACTGTGTAAATCAATATAAAAAAAAACTTTAGAATTTAAAATTTTTTTTTCTTTTATCATCACTTAAATAATATATTATATTTACATATTTGGAAAGGGTATTAATTTATCTATCCAAAAGTATTTTGCACCATCGATTAGTAATGACAAAATTCTTTATAATGGGGTTTTTTTCTATAATTATAGAAAAAAAGACGCGTAATATTTTTTATCATCACTTAAATAATATATTATATTTACATATTTGGAAAGGGTATTAATTTATCTATCCAAAAGTAGAAGGTAGTATATTGTTTAATTTCATATTTTATTAGTTATTTACGATAAATTAAACACACCTTTCCAAATATCCATATAAAATTTTAAATTATGAAAGCTTTTCTTTTTTTTCGCATTAAAAAAAAGACGCGTAATATTTTTTTCTTGCTTTGTTTGGCATAAGTTTGTTTGTATTGTCTAATAAATAGTTTTGGTGGTATTCGTTCATTTGAAAAACTATTTCTTTCGGAAAAAATTGAAAATTAGAATTATTTATGAATAAAGCACGGCAAAGAATGTGAGCGCTAACTTTCGTAACTATTTTTTATCTAGCATAAAAGCGAAAGCCAAACAAAATACAATGCCAAACACAAAAATTTATTAATATATATCAAAATAATTTTATGCATTCTGCGCCGCGCTTAATTCATTTATAATTTTTTAGCAAAAAGAAATATATAGTTTCTTCTAATTATAAGAATAGTACAGGCGTTTGGGGATTTTGGTAATATCGATTAAAAAAATTCATGTATTTTTTTTTCTGGAATAAATTAGAAATTTTTCAACACAAACACATTATTAAAAATATTTTAATCTTTCCTAAATTAAATTAATAAATTTTCAAATTAAATTTAATTGATTTTGGGATTTTTTTCTATAATTATAGAATATTAAATGTTGATTATAACTAATAGATGAATAAAATATTTTTAAAAATGTTCTTTGTGACTTCTAATTTAGTCTGAAAAAAAATAATCCATACATTTTTTAATCGATATTACCAGATAACCCAAACGACTGTACTGTTCCTCAATATATAAGAAACTAATCCCCCGATTTACACGGTAGATTGGTTCCTGAGAATTCCGTGTAAATCGAAACCGTGTAAATGGGGACAAAGACATATAGTATATTTGTAAGGGATTGGTTCCAACAAAGAAGTAAACTCGCAAATCGGACCTATAAATCAATGGGAACTGAAACATTGGATAAAAAACTGCTTGAATTATACAAATGAAAAGGACAAATGAATTATACTTGTATTACTTATCGTTAAAACACGAATACTTAAATGGGGGAATTCCCTGTTTATGCTTATATTTTTATTTTTAAATAAATATGTACATATATACATATGTACATTATTATTATAAATATGTATTGATAAGAGTGAAATAAAAAAAAATTATAATTTTCGAAACCGTGTAAAAGCGAAAACGTGCAAAAAAAGTACCGTTTAAATCGGGGGATAGGTGTATATTTCTTTTTGCTAAAAATTTAAAATTAGAATTTATTTATGAATTAGAATATTTTCAAATGCACGAATACCACTAAAACTTTTTATTAAAATTATACAATACAATCATACGAATTCCACCCAAAAATTTATAGTTTTGGATGGTATTCGCATGAGATTGTATTGTATAATTATAAAAAAAATCATAAGATTATACAATACAAACAAACTTATGCCAAAACAAAGCAAAAAAAATATTACGCGTCTTTTTTTTAATGCGAAAAAAAAGAAAAGCTTTCATAATTTAAAATTTTATATGGATATTTGGAAAGGTGTGTTTAATTTATCGTTAATAACTAATAAAATATGAAATGAAACAATATACTACCTTCTACTTTTGGATAGATAAATTAATACCCTTTCCAAATATGTAAATATAATATATTATTTAAGTGATGATAAAAGAACAAAAAAATTTTAAATTCTAAAGTTTTTTTTTATATTGATTTACACAGTAAATGTTCTAAAGCTCTTTTGAAAGAACATGTGTGAAATCCATAGCAGAGTCTTCAACCATTACTAATCGATGGTGCTGCCTCCTATAATTTTCTAATCTCGGCGCAACAACTCAAAAAATGCCTTGATTGGACAACTATAAGATATATAAACAATGGTGTTAGTAAAAATTATGATTATAATCAGCTGAAATTATATCAGCTGATAATTTTTATGCCAGGGTCGGATTTTTTTTTTTTTTATTTACTATTGTTGAGATATTGTAGCCTCAAAAATGTAAGGTATAAAAACCTTAAACAAGTAAAAAATATTATTATTCATCGTTGTAATAATTGTAATATTAAGGAAGAATAAATATTTTTAAATTTTGTCATTATTTTAATAGTTTTTATATTGTTCAGGTAAAAAATATATTTTTAATCTGGCATAATCTAAATAACAATATTGACTTTCCACTAAACTAAATAACAATATTCACTCACAATTTTTTCCCTTTCATTTTTTTTCATAGCATTCAAAAATAATTGCATAATTTGAGCGAGCCCGGATTAGAAGAAAAACCTAGTCCGTCCTTCTTAGCCGTTTATAAATTTTGACAGCGTTGCGACCTAAAGAGCGATACAACTATACCCGAACAGGCTTCAATTATTTTTCTTATGCTCCTTCCATATATATCTAATTCGTTGATAATTATCATCCTTCTCTTAATTTATTTATTAAAATTGATAATTTCTTGATTAGTAATTACTATAATTCTTTTAAATTTGATTTTAAAGATGCAAATTATGCAGTGATTAATGATGAACTTTTAAACTTGAACTGGACTATTTTTTTTAATTTACACAATATCGATGATTTATGTCGTGAATTTTATTCTGCTATTAGCCAGATTAATTTTAATCACATTCCTGTTATTCTTGATCGTGGGTCACAGAGTGGTAATTACCCTTGGATAAGCTCTGAAATATACGATATTATTAAAAAAAAAATTGAATCTACAGAAAATGGAGCTATTCTTCCCATCGAAACGATTTTGAAAGCTATAAACGTATAAAATCTGTTTTAAAAGCAGCTATTTCTAGATCCTATTTCTCCTACATCAGGGATATTGAACTCAATATTAATGAGAATCCTAATAAATTTTGGAAGTTCATTAAAGATAAAAGTGGTTCTGATGACTTTCCTAATAGTATGAGCTATGAAGGAGCCAATTGTGATAATTCAGAATCAATAAGTAATTTGTTCGCTGATTACTTCCATAGTCAGTGTATACTAATGATACTAGTATAATAGACTATGAATTCTTAGATTCTTGTACTTCAACGGCTATAATTTCAGAATTTAATAGTCTTGTTGAAACTGAGGATGAAGTGTTTGAGGGTATTAAAAATTTAAAGTCTAGTTTTTTCCCTTGTCCAGATGGCCTACCATCAGCCTTCGCGAAAGGGGTTACAGCTGGTAATAAAAGTAAAGTTGAGAATTAAAGGGGAATCAACAAACAGTCCGTTATTCCTAAAATGTTTGACTCTATCATAACCAATAATATTTATTCCTACCATATCTCATCTATTTGTGTCAATCAACATGGGTTTATTCGTAAAAGATCTACATTAACTAACTTGATCTTATTTATATCGTTTTTCATTGGCAAACCTAGGTTATTTAAACCCGCTGTCAGGTTAGTTGACCCTAACGTCAAACCTGACTCAGTCCCAATGAAACATGTTTCATATGTATTGGTACGCACTGAATTAATTGTCATAATTTTTGTTTATGTAAACAGTTTTGTAAACAATAAATTTTTGATTATGTAAACAGTTTTGTAAACAAAAAATATTTTTTTTTATAATCAAGTTTTTTTTTAAATCCAATGAATTTTTTTTTTTTTTTTTTTAAATGTTATTACAATAAATAATTATTGTTTTTAAATTTAAGGAATATATATTTTCATTCGTATTTTTTTATGTCATGTTTAATATTACATTATAAATACCCACAAATAATATATCATTAGATTTAAAAAACTGTTGAAATATTTGTATACAACAAAATTTATAAATCTGTTAAATAATTACAAATAATTATTTTACAATAATATAAAACATAAATTATAATTAGACAATTATGTACCTATTTATTTTTATACAATAAATATTATTTCACCCAAAAATTTAATATTTTTATAAATTCAGTTATTCAGTACCAAAATGGCCAATAGTTTTTATTTTGAGAAATTATTTAAAAATTTTTGAATTGTTTACATTTTCAACAAAGTGACATAAATAAAATTGCTTATGAATTGGAATAAACTTAAAGGGAAAATTGAACCTGAAAAAAAATAAGGTTAAAAAGATGGCGGAATTTGGATCTGGGTTAATATTTTTTGAAATGTCAAATTGCCAATAATACATGCTGGGGTTACTTTATGTCACATTTTGACATAAAAAAGGGGAAAAATTTGGAACTAGTTTCGCCCTTTAACCTAGGTTTTTCCAATGAAAAACGAGGCTAACTTTATTTCAGGTGAAATGGAAAGAGGAGGCCAGGTTGACGCAATATATACGGATTTTAGTAAAGCTTTCGATCGTGTTGATTTTGATATTTTACTTTATAAGCTTTCTAGACTTGGCTTTCCAGAATTCTTTATAAACTGGCTATCGTCTTTTCTGATGCATAGAACACAGAACGTGTTCTTCCGCAATCATCTGTTGAAGGATATATATGTTCTATCTGGAGTTCCTCAAAGTAGCCATATTGGCCAATTGCTCTTCATTTTATTTATTAATGATTTAGTAGAGTTCATACCCAATTGCAAAATTCTGATGTTTGGTGATGATTTGAAATTACACATGCCAGTCAATGATATTGACAGTTATCACCCTGTTATAAGGCCAGATTACGCTTAATTAACATGGATTCTTTAGTGGATAGAAGTCTGGTAGCTAAAATAGTTTTTATATATCAACTGATTTCCGGTCATATTGACGCTCCGGAAATCTTAGAGCTTTTGCCTTTCCATTTACCTAGGCCTAATCTGCGCCATGTAAGATTCTTTCAGACAAATTCTAGTCGCACTAACTATGGACAGCGTTCACTTTTGAATGGGTTATTAATTGATTTTAATAATTACTTCAATGTGATTGACTTTGGCTTGCCTATTAGCACAATGAAACTAAATCTTTTTCAATCTATCCGTTCTCGTTCAATTTAATCTGTTTTTAAAATCATTTGTTAATTTTTTTCTCTTCACTTTTTGTTATTCGTATTTTAATTATTTTTTAAATTTTAATTATTATTCAAGATTTGTTTTTCAATTATTCAAGTTTATACTTAATTCAAATTCTCTTTAAATTTTATTTTAAATCTTTTTTTGTTTATAATTTTCATTCAGAAATTCTTTTTTATTTATGTTAATTTTTTTTTTTTTACCAATTATAATGAAAAAAGTTGTACAACTTTAGCCCTTTTTTTGTATACAATTATATATTGCATTGCAAAATTTTTGCAAAAAAAACTATTCATTGCACATCGGCAACAATTTTTTTTTAATTCAATCGCAATTGAATTTATCAGCTGATAATTTAAATAAAAAACTTGCTTTTTTCTTTAATAAATTGCCATTTTTTAATGTAAAAAAACATAGCTTTTTTGTCCAATGAATTTGAAATAAATTAAATGAAATATTGATAACAGAGCCATCCACATGTCATATTATTAACTATTTATCCATTTCAATTAATTTCTAATGGGTAAATAAGTATTGTAATTCTCATTTTTTTGCCGTCAAGTTGTTGTTGTTTTCAATGTAAAAATTTGCAATGCAATATACGTGTCTACAAAAAAACAGGGCTTTTATGATTTTCTTTAAATAAATAAATAAATAAAATGTCTCAATTTTACATCATTTTGGACCTTTGACTATATAATATATGGACTGCTAATCGCTTATAATTTCCTTTGCTGTCAAAGAAAAAACTTCTATTAGGACTGGTAGCGCATAGCACCAGAGATGGCTAATAAAGGAACTAAACTTATGGACTGTATTAAATCCAGTAGAATTCTCATGTGAAATCTATGGAATTCTCATAAATGATTTAATTGTTTTATTGGCCGTCAAAAAGGCGAGCGTCGGCAAAGGCAATTCGGAATAGTTCTTTTTTTCGCCATCTCTGGTGGTATGCGCATAGTCGGTGAAGGCTACAGCAATGTAGTTGGTTACTACCCAGTGAACAGTGTAAGTTACATATAAGCCATACACATGGCTTATGTGTAAACCTTATAGGCACGTTAGCTATCCATAACTATCGCACAGGCCATGTCCGCTTGTGTAAGATTAGAAATGTAAGGGGTGTGTAAGATTTCCCATTGCCCCTACAATAGATGGCGTTTTTGTGGTTTATGTCATAGTTTTCATCGCTGTAAATTTAATAATTTTAAATAAAATACAAATTAATTCATTTTACTTTTTATATCAAATTTTATAATATTTTTATTAATTTTTAGGATTATGTTTTTTATGAATACAGTAATTCAATGTTTATTCCTATTTTTTTGTTGGTGATCTCTATTATGAGGCACAAATTTGTTTCCGTAAATTTATTTCGTAATCATGAAATAGTGGCAATTTTGATTTCCATGCTTCTGCAAAATACAAAATAATAAAATATAATGTTAGGTAATGAAACTTTTTTTTATTAAATAAATTAATTCTTACCATATATTACTTTGTTGAAGAGTGGCAAATCCTTCAAGGGCTTTTTCGTTTAATTTTACTTAATTTGGTTGTCTTTTTCTTAAATTGTTTTTTTCTAATTGCGGAATTGTCAAGATTAATGTCTTGACAGTTTTTGTCAAGATGATTTTTTAAAATATTTAATATTTCCTACCACCAAAATGTGCATTACAAGATTTTCAAAGAAAAAATATGATCCCTCAAGTGGTAAACAACTGAAATAAGAATATAACTGATTACAGATTCCTTATCATTTCCTTATGCTGGATTTTAATGATAAAAATTTGCCGCTTGTGCATGAAAAATAGAACGAGATAGTATATTATATTTTTACATGAGAAAAAAATAGATCGCTGCACAAGGGATTTTTTTTTTTTTACAAGGAAATTTAAAATAGCTGATTATCTCTGTACAGATCACAGATGGCACTGTTGAATGGCATTGGAATTTTATTTAAAAAAATAATAAATCATATTTCAACTATTGTATTTAAAATCAGCAATTAAATATTAATTGCAAATTGTATGATTAAAAATCAATTGTAAAAAATTTATATTTACAAAATTTATATTGAATCTCCTTTTCCTATATAAATATTTGAATTTTTTCTGATATAATTATCACACTTTTCTGAATAATATATATGTATATTAATTAATATTTAAAATTGAATTTGTTGTAATTTAAAAAATGTTAAGTAATTTACTCTATTAGATAATTTAATATATTAATAATAATAATAATATAAAAATTTAATTTTTATTATTATCAACGAACGTTTATAGTTCGGTGATTATTATTATTAAAATTTATTGATTAATATATTATTGTGATGCATTTGTGTCAATTTCATTAAATCAATTAAAGTTTTAAAAAATATACGTATTATATTTTTTACAAAAACCTGGAAATAATTTGATTATGAATCGTTAATAATATTTTAAAATACGACATTACTAAATATAAACTCATTAATAATTGGAAATAATAATTTTATGGTACAGTCAAAAATTAATTATTTACATCCTTGTACATGAAAAAAACCAGCATAAACAAAGTTAATTGAATTTTGTTTAAATTATTAACATTTCCATTTTTTACATTTTATATATAAATTTAGTTCAAAATATAATTAACATAAAAAAATGTAAACAATAAAAATTTTTATTGGCAATACTGAAATGTCAAATTTCAACAAAACTGTGATACCATATAAGAAGGATTATCTATGGTTTTTAAAAAATATCAAAAATTATCTATTGCAAAATGAAAATTATCCCTTGCATAAAAATTATCCCTGGTAAAATTTCCCTTGCAAATAAAAATTATCCCTGGTAAATGAAAAATATCCCTTGCAAATGAGAATTTATTGTTCTCTTCGCACAAATTAAATTTCCATAAGAAATAAAACCTTTCGGTCCGTTTTTCATGCACAAACGGCATATTTTTATCATTAAGCATAAGTCGGGCCGTTGTTGGTATAAACATTCACACTGGGTAGTCAAAGGTTTTTACTTTTTTGCATCAATTTCTTTTCAGAAATTTTTTTTCTACACCACACCATGGTTGGAATTGTCAAAAATCTGTGGTGTAGGAAAGTGTAAGGTGTGAAAAAAACATACTTTTATTACACCCTGACAAAATTCTTTATAATTTTAAATTGTTATACTTTTTTTCATAATTTGTGATTAAAACTTTATTTAATTGACGAATAGTATATATTTCCACCTTAAAAAGTTAAAAAAAAAATTAATTACATCTCCACTTTCTACACCTTCAAAATTGAGGGTGTAGAAAAGTGTAGAAAAGTGTACACTTTTTCTAGGCGCCGATTTAAAAAAGGTGTAGAAAGTGTAGAAGGTGTAGTCAAAAGAACGCAAAAATTTTCTATACCATGGAGGGTGTAAGAAAGTGTAGGAAAGTGTAAGAAAGTGTGTCTTAAAAGAAATTGATGTAACAATGTAAGCTTAACCTCTCAGTTACTCTCGCCGCTATATTTTTGACCTAAATAATATAAAATATTTTATATTATAATTTTAATAATTATAATATAAAATTGTTATAATTAATAAGTTATAATTGTTAAATTATAACTTATTTTAATTTTTTGTAGATGAGCTCCGATATCATATAATTAAAAATTAAATTATAAGTTATTATAATAAGTAATTTATATAATTTATTTTTATATATATTTTTAATTAAATTAAAAATATATATAAAAAATGTGAATTGTCGACAAAAAATTGTCACAATACGGTGGAAAAATTGTGAATGTGGTTTACTCGAATTTCGACATTGTTATGACATTTTGGTCGGAAAAGTGTGACATTTTGTGGAAAAAATTGTCACAGTTTTGTAAACAAATTTTTGAAATTTTTTTGAACCAATTTGTCACAGTTTTGTGAAAATATTTGTCACAATTATGTGCGATTTTTTGTCACATTAATGTAAGAAATTTTGTGGCATTAATGTGAACATGAACATAATTAGTATTATATTCTAAACTAATAAAATTTTGTAGATGTTTCAGTATTTATTTATTTCTTTTTATTTCCTTAATTATGTATACATAAATAAATATAGTTATAATATAAAATATTCAATGTACTTATGTTGTATAATAATATTATAAAAAATAAAATAAAAATAATAATTTGCCAATGAGCTCGTGCATCATCCATTTTTCCAGTCCAATGTTTTCTAGGTTTTATTACGTTGGAACATGTATTTTAAAAAGTTTTTCTGAAAATAATTAATAAATTAGAGATATGTATATTAAAATTTCAATGAATTTTTTTTCTGCTTTTATTATACATACCTAATTTTCTTTTCATCAAATTCCAAAAGAAATTCATCTGCATTTCCATGGAAAAAAGTTAATTTAAATTAAAAATACAATTTTTAATTAATTACAAATTAAAAATAAAATATATTTACATATTAAATATACAAAAGACAAATACACAATAAAAATACTCTACAATCACCATATAAAGACACAATATTGTTTTTCTCTGACATTTTTATTTTTTATCCGCTTGGAGCGTACACTTTTCGTCCAATCCATACGAATCGGGTGCAAATTGGTATCGTGTCAGGCTGACGAGTTTATATCAAATCGAGAAAATACTTTTATTATCTTCTATCTCACTCTTACATTATATTTTTATATATTGTTATTTCGATACCAACAGAGTACCTACGCGTTGGTATATACGTCAGTTCTCAGTGGGATACTTTTAATTACGAGTTGACTTGCCTATATGAATACCAATTTCTTTTCAGAAATTTTTTTTCTACACCACACCATGGTTGGAATTGTCAAAAATCTGTGGTGTAGGAAAGTGTAAGGTGTGAAAAAAACATACTCTTATTATTCCCTGACAAATTCTTTATAATTTTAAATTGTTATACTTTTTTCATAATTTGTGATTAAAACATTATTTAATTGACGAATAGTATATATTTCCACCTTAAAAAGTTAAAAAAAAAATTAATTACATCTCCACTTTCTACACCTTCAAAATTGAGGGTGTAGAAAAGTGTAGAAAAGTGTACACTTTTTCTAGGCGCCGATTTAAAAAAGTGTAGAAAGTGTAGAAGGTGTAGTCAAAAGAACGCAAAAAATTTCTATACCATGGAGGGTGTAAGAAAGTGTAGGAAAGTGTGTCTGAAAAGAAATTGGTAGAAAATGTTTATGTTACGTATTGACGTGATGTTAACGTACTGTTGACGGTAATTTTTTTGCTGGGAAGTTTTGAACTCTGTAAAACTGAGTCCGTTTTTGCTTACAGGGACAGATTCCTTTTTTATTGACACGTTCAAAATTTACCAACTGCGAGAAATTGTTGTTTTTATGTTTTTTCTTGTAAATTTAGTACCAACTAAAGACTTATATTTTAAAAAGAAATGTCTATCTTAGATGAATTAAAATTGAAGTTATCCGAACTTCGCGATGGTGAGTAAATAATTTATATTATAATCGCGAAATCAATGTTTTTTTTGTAGAGATCCAGAATCAAAAAAGAGAGTTGGAGCAGCAAAGCATGAAAGTTGATACTCTTCCTGCATTTCTCCCTGTTAGTGGTAGAGAAAAAATTGAAAAAATGTCTGCAGAAGTTGTAGATAGTAATCCATATTCAAGACTGATGGCACTTCAGCGAATGGGTATTGTTAAAGAATATGAGAGGATTCGTCAAAAATCGGTCGCAGTTGTCGGTATTGGTGGTGTTGGCAGTGTAACAGCTGATATGTTGACGAGGTAGACCATTAATTATTATTGAAAAATAATACTAATTTCATTTTTTTTTATTAATATTAAGATGTGGAATTGGTAAACTTCTGCTATTTGACTACGATAAAGTAGAATTAGCAAATATGAATCGCTTATTCTTCACTCCCGATCAAGCAGGTCTCTCAAAAGTCGAGGCTGCTGCAAAAACTTTAAATTTTATAAATCCAGATGTGGAAATAATTACAAACAATTACAATATTACTACAGTTGATTCTTTTGATTTATTTTTAAATGCTATTAAAACGGGAGGTGTAGCACCAAATACGCCAGTGGATTTAGTATTGAGTTGTGTTGATAATTTTGAAGCACGTATGACTATTAATACGGCATGCAATGAGCTTACATTAAATTGGTTTGAATCTGGAGTATCCGAAAATGCAGTTTCTGGTCATATACAATTTATACGACCTGGGGAGACTGCTTGCTTTGCATGTGCGCCACCATTAGTTGTTGCAGAAAATATAGATGAAAAAACATTAAAACGTGAGGGCGTTTGCGCTGCTAGTTTGCCAACAACAATGGGTATAACTGCGGGAATGTTAGTGCAAAATGCTTTAAAATATTTACTTAATTTTGGAGAGGTATCTGATTATTTAGGATATAATGCTTTAATTGATTTTTTCCCAAAGATGAATTTAAAACCGAATGAACAATGTGATGATCGTTTTTGTCGTGAACGCCAAATTAATTATATTTCAAAACCTAAAGTTGTAGTAGATATTCCAACTGTTGAACGCGAGACACCTTTGCATGAACAAAATGATTGGGGTATAGAATTGGTAGATGATTCCGAAAACAATAAAGAAAATATAGTGAAGGAAACTGTAACAACCCATAAGAATGTAGTTGTAGCGGGTCTTAAATTAGCTTATGAAACAGCACAGCAAAGTAATGAGAATATACAAGAAACCATGGCAGGTGATAGTGGTGCGAGTTTGGAGCAATTAATGGAACAAATGAAAACTATTTAAGTACTTTACAGAATTTCGTTTTTTCTTAATTTAAAATATATATATATGTTAAAAATGCAAATGTCGTGATAGCATATTTTTTGTAAAATAAAGTTATGATAATTATATTAAGGAATTCTTAGTATTTCCATTGTTTATTTATCTTATATGTTAGAATTAGAATTGAAAGTAGTAAAGGGAGCTGCATCGTTTAGCAGTCGGTTAAAAGTTTTACTATTATATTTATTATATTATATTATATTTGTATATTTCAAATAAACTTTTGAAATATATACTAATATACATGATGTAAAAAAACAAGGTGTGATGGATCGTTGTGTTTGTAAAATCAATGACGTCACTGAGGGTTACTTTTCATGATTTTTTTTTAAATTATTTGAAGTTTCAATTAAAAAAATAAATTTCAATACAAAACTAACCCTGAGAGCTCTCCCTAATACAGGACGTACGGATACCAATTAGTAACTTTTTTTTATAAATCTGGCATTTACTCGCGTTATTATCGTAAAAGTTGGAAGTTGTCCAACTTTTGCTTCGCTGCGTGTCGCGCCGTGCTTTCTCCATTGTGAGCAGAAGTATTAGTAGCTGAAATACATGTGCAGAATTTCTGCACGCAGCGATGCACTTAAAATACATGTGCAGCATTTTTTGACATAATTGAAATTTTTTTTTATAAATATTTTTATGTTTATAAATATTTTTGTAATTTTTATTTTGTTTGTTGAAAATAAAATCATTTTGTTTTATGAACTCTATTAATTTTTCCTCCATTTTGAAAATAAATAAATGAAAATAAATTAAAACATTGATAAAATTGTAAAATTTCAATGTAATTTTTAAGTTTTATTTTCCTAAGTTGTCAGTCTGAACGTTTTGTGTTGTGGTAACATTGCCGCTGCGCAGCGAAAGTAGAAATAGAGACGACTTGCATCCGCTGCATGCAGTGCAGAATTCCATGTATTTGGTTCCATATAAAACCGTGTATTCTAAATTATTTTTGCTGCTCTGCATGCATAATTCTGCACATGTATTTCAGGCTTATTGTTTTCATATAATTCAACTTTTTAACTTTGCTTTGCGTTCCGATGCTTTGCGCAGCATTTCTCATTGTGAATCAGCTCAGCTCTTAGCAGTGATACAAAAAAAATATCACATATATTTAATATTATTATCATAATAATATTAAATAATAAAGGCTAATATCTAATATTAGTCTTTATTGTCGAGGAGAGTCGATTATCGAGGAGAGTCGATTATAACTAAACAAAAAAAGTTTTATAAACGTAAACAAAAAAATCTTTATTAATATAATAAAAAATATACAAAACTTGCGTTTTTTCTTTAATAAATTGCAATTTTTTAATGTAAAAAAACATAGGCTATAGTGCTCTTCACGACCTAAATATTTTTTCTTGATATTTTGATATTTTACGAAATAACGAGTTTTGATTGGTTGAAAAAAATATTAAAATATCACGATAGTATCAAAAAAGATGATGCCCAGTGGCATGTATTTTTTGATATTTTGATATTTTGCATGTCAAAATCTACTGTCACAAATTTTCTGTTTTGACATTTAAAATTTTTTTTTTATATTTACGCGGATTATTGTTTATTAAAATTAGTATTGCAGTTTAAAATTAGTATTTTTACATATTATTTACTTATTTTTCCTTAAATTTTGCCAATTCTAATTTTTAGCAATATTTGTTTAAATTATTTCAGTGCTAGCAGATTATATAAATATGTAAAATAAACGTAAAAACATGAAATATTCAGTACTGCCTGACATAAAATGTAAAAAATATATCAAAATATCTCAGACACCAAAAACAGGTGTTCACGTAATTTAAAAAAAAAATATCAAAATATCCAGAAAAAATATTTAGGTCGTGAAGAGCACTTATGTCTTTTTTGTCCAATGAATTTGAAATAAATGAAATGAAATGAAATATTGACAACAGAGCCATCTACATATCTTATTATTATTAACTATTTATATTATTAACTATTTATATTATTAACTATTTATATTATTAACTATTTATGAATGGACTTTTATCGCTAGATAGTACCAAAAATGGTGGACCGGATAATATTCCACCGTTATTCTTAAAGAAACTTGCACCATTTTTAGTCACGCCACTATTGATATTTTCAATGCATCATTGTCATCAGGAATATGCCCAGATCGTTGGAAAATATCATCTATTTGTCCTATTTTCAAGAGTGGTGATAGAACTAATATTAGGAATTATCGAGGTATCGCTATTTTATCGGCGATTCCGAAACTATTTGAAAAGTTAGTCACTTGTAAATTATACAAGCATCTGTGTAAGTTTATCTCTATTCATCAACACGGTTTCGTAAAAGGCAGATCAGCTGTTACTAACCTAAGTGATTACACGTCCTTTATTCTTTTTGAAATTGATAAAGGTAATCAAGTTGACGCAATCTATACAGATTTTAGTAAGGCGTTCGATAACGTTGATCACGAGTTACTGACTTTTAAATTAAAGAAATATGGTGTAGGCGGTGTCATGTTGGATTGGATATCATCTTATCTGAGCAACAGGAAACAATTCGTAAAGATAAATAACACGTGCTCTCGAGGTGTCATCCATAAATAACACGTGCTCTCGAGATGTCATCCTCAATTAATCGAGGTGTCATCCGGTCCGGCGTACCACAAGGCAGTCACTTGGGTCCACTTGTTTTTAACTTTCATCAACGATTTGACATCGTTATTAAAAAATTGTAAATATTCGTTATACGCAGATGATTTAAAAATATACATGTCTATTAAATATTCAACTGATTATTGAATTTTACAATCGAATATAAACATATTGTACAACTGGTGTACTACTAATGGTATGCTCTTAAATATAGACAAATGCTGTGTCATATCTTTCAGTCGTCGACGTCAAAATATCTTTGAATCGTCGTCGTCAGAACGTGTTAAGGATCTTGGCATTTTAATTGACACTAAGCTTACGTTCAAAGAGCACCCTGGCAAGATTTACTGTAACTCTAAAAGCAAGTTAGGCTTTATTAAAAGAATGTCTAAAGAATTTAATGATCCTTATGTCACTAAAGCACTATTTTGCTCACACGTTCGTCCAATCATGGAGTACTGCAGCGTCATTTGGTTACCTATGTATGAGTGTGATATTACTAGATTGGAGTCTGTGCAGAAACAATTCTTAATATTTGTAATATGTAATATTTACAAGTTTTATTTAAATATCAATTATAATGAACTTTATTGGTTGACAATCGAAACAAGAATCCCCTAATTACATGATTTACTAATACTAATGACCTTACAGATTTAGGTGTTGCCACTGTAGTAATGAACAATTGTAGTAGAATAGTGCTAGGGTGTTAGAACACTACATTCCTCCCTTACTTTATTTTAAAAAAAAATTAAAGAATGTAATCCTTAAATTTAGCTGGAAGTTTGCCTCTACCTCGACCTCTGGTTCTGGTAACCATACTTGGATTTACCATACTTGGATTTTCATTAGCTTGAATATTTGTATCAACAGGTTCTGGGTTATCAGATTGAGAACTAGAAGTAGCTGAGTTAAAAGAACTTTCTGCTGTTTGTATTTGTATTTCTGGTGTAGATTCATCAAGATTATTATGATTTTTCGAATTATACAAAATGTTGTAATAAGATTGGTTGTTGATTAATGATGACTTATTATTCTTATTATTTTTATCTTGTCGATAATTTTTTTTGAAAAATGATGAATTTCGAATTATTACTTTCTCATTTCTCCTTGCTGTGATTTCTGAACCAGTGATTTTAATTATTGAATATGGTTTTGGATCAAATGGAGGTGTTAATTTGTTTTTTCGTTGTTGTTTACATAAAACTGTGTCACCAATTACAAATTCATGACGTTTTGTTCGACGTTTAGCATCAGCATAGATATTGTTTTTTATTTTATTGTTCAATTCAACATCATTTTTATTTTTGTGTTGACTGTATACATCATTGTTAGACATTTCACAGCTATAATTAAAGCTGGAAATTTACCTGCTCCAGATGCTGCCTCATCTGTGAGCTAGGCTCTGTGGACTTTTTATATTAATGTCTTTTATTATTTTTTTTTTTAACAAATTAAATTTATCTTATGTCTATATTCTTGGCTTATTCAGCTATATGCTGGTATAAAAGCTAAGATTTTTTTTTTCACTTATTTCCAAATTTTTAAATTCACAAAATTATTTATTATTTAGCACTTTTTATATTTTGAGTGTTCATATTTTAATTAAATTTTTAAAGTTTATATATTTATATATTTTATTATGTTCTTTTATATTGAAATTATTTTACTTATTTTTATCTTATTTATTATCACTTATATTCCAATGACTAGCTGGAGCGATTAAAAGTTTTTATAAATTTTTTAATTTTTTTAACAAATTCATTATATACAGTCTCGTTTTTAATCTGTGTTGGTTGTTTGTTATATATAGTAGTAGATGTGTGAAGAAGTCTTTTCCTGTTATGGTTCGTTCTTGCTTTTCTAGTTCGTATATTGTCTTTATTCCTTGTGTTATGTGAATGAGTATTATTATTACGTCTTATTTCTATATTATGTTTTTGTTTATTTTTTATTACTTTGAAGATATACTTAGCTTTTTCCAGGTAGATAATTAGATGTATGTCCAATTGAATTGTGTTTTGATACACCATACTCGTTGAAGTTCTGCTATCCATATTGTAAAAAGTTTTTAATCCTCTTGTCATCATTCTTTTTGTTAGTTCAATTTGGTGTTTTGAACATTGTGACCACGTTGTAATGTTATATCTGACTATAGACAATATCTGTGCATTATACAGCATATTTAAGCAACTATAGTTTATTATGCCACTTCTTTTGACGGCTCCTAATATCGCTGAGACACTTTTCCTGATGTGTACAATGTGTTTAGTCCAAGTCAATTTGTCATCCACTATTATTCCTAAATATTTCCTCTCATTTACTCTTTTTATTTTGACTTGCTCAATAAATATTTTCATGTTGATGTTTTCTTGTTTATTTTTTTGCCTCAATAACATATATTCCGTTTTTTATTTGTTGATTGTAAGTTTATTACCAATTAGCCAAGCATTGTATTTTAACATGTCGCTGTTCACCATTCTTTCTAGTTCAGCTAATGTCTTACTCCTATATATTATAGTTGTATCATCTGCAAATATTTTGTAGTTTCCCATCAAACCCGCTTTACTTATATTTTGTGTGTATAAAAGATACAATAGTGGGCCTATTATAGATCCTTGAGGTACTCCTACATTGATTGTCGCATATTCGCTAAATGTCTGGTTTATCTTAACTCGACGTTTTCGGTTATCTAGATAATTATGCAGCAAATCTTTAGTTTTTCCTCTTATTCCCAGATCTTCCAGACATTCAATAAGACATTTATGGTTTACAGTGTCAAATGCTTTACTTTAATCAACATATATTGCACAGGCAAACAGTCCATCATCTAATATTTCATTTATTTCTGTAAACATTTCTGTAATTGCTGCTTCTGTGTTGCTTGCTGCCTGGAATCCGTACTGGTGCATGTCAAATCCACATGACGTTTTGATGAATTCTACTATTCTTTTATGCAGCGCCTTTTCGTAAATTTTGCCTATTGTATTAAGTAGCGCTATAGGTCTGTAGTTGTTTCTTAAATTCTTTGCACCCTTCTTAGTTGTAAAATTTCAAGGACTACTTTCCAGGCATATAAATGTTTCTTCAGGTGTACCTCAAGGCAGCCACTTAGGCCCTCTCTTATTTAATATCTTAATTCACGACTTATCCCAGCTATTACACGATATCCCTCATCTACTCTATGCTGATGATCTAAAAATATTTCAAATTATAACTAACATTTCCGATTATCAATTCTTTGCATCTAAACTTAAAATATTAGAAGAGTGGTGCACTTCAGTCAAAATGGATCTTAATGTTAGTAAATGCCATATCATTAGCTTTTCTAGAAAAAAATCTGTAATACTACATAACTATCAATTAAATGACACAACACTTCACCTTGTAAACCATATCAATGACCTTGGAGTCATATTAGACTCTAAACTGAATTTTAATCTTCATTACGATTCCATTATTTCTAGCGGCAACAAGATGCTCGGCTTTATCAAGATGAGAGCCAAAGAGTTCGGTAACGTGTGGGTTACAAAAACTTTGTACTGTGCCTTTGTTCGTCCAATTCTGGAATATGCATGCCCTATTTGGGAACCATGTTATCAATTACATAGGGACAGAATTGAATCAACTCAAAAAAAATTTCTTCTTTTTGGCCTTCGTGCTCTTTTTAACCCAAACGACTTCACAAACCTTCCGTCTTATACATCTAGACTAACATTATTAAATCTTAATTCACTAGCTTCACGTCGTGACCTCTTAACCTCTTGCTTTACTTTCGATGTCTTAAATAATAATATTGACGTTTCTTTCTTATCTGAAAGAATAAAGTTCAACAATGACGTGAGACAAACTAGAAATACACAATTGTTAAAGGTCTCCACACATCGCACCGACTATGGTAGGAACTATGGTTGAACGGTATTGAACAAATTCAGCTCACACTTCTCACTATCTATTTCAAAAAGTGTCTTTAAGAAAAGAATACTTGGCACCCTACAATAACCTATCCCACACATCCTTACAATATAACTTAGCTTATAAGTATTACGCTATATTTTTATTGTTATCAATTTTATAGTCTATATTTATTGTATAATTATATCTAAGTTGTACATTACTTACATTAAGGTTCTTATTCTTATAATTACATTTAAGTCAAATATTTTTATATTGTATATTATTAATTGTATACCTTGTTTGGTTGAATAAATAAATAAATTATGTATTGGTATAATAGTAGCTTCTTTAAGGCACTCTGGACTGGATATATACCTGACTGAAAAGTCTCATTTATTAATAACTTTAGTGGCTTGCTGATGACATCTCTGAGCATTTTTAATTAATTAGCCATTATTCCATCGGTCCGGGAGCTCCTTGTTTAAGATTATTAATAATATTTTTTATTTCCGTTTCATCTACAGGTTTTAGGAACATTGTTTTATTATTTATATTGTTTTTTATACGTACTTTGTTGTGATGTTCTTCTTCTATATCTTTGGCAAGTTGTTCTCCTATATTCTTAAAATACTTCATCATTTCATTTGCTATTTCCTTCTTATCCGTTACTACTTTATCATTGTATTTTCTAGATTCAATTATATTTTCTTTTTTTTCTTGCTTTCCTAGAGCTTTATTTAGTACTCTCCACAATTTCCTCCCATCTTTATTAGCTCGTATTATTTCTTTATCCATAAACTCTGTCTTTGCCTTCTTAATGTATGCATCTGTTTTTCTTTGTGTTTCTTTTAGTTTCCTTCGTAGTGCTTCATTATCCGGATTTTTTTTACTTTTATCATATTCTTTTTTTCTTAATTTTAACATATTTTGTATTTCAGTATTTTCTATCCATGGCTTTCCTCTTGATCTAATTTTTGTTATTTCTAAATGTTTTTGTTTTGCTTTTTGAATTATTTCTATAAGTTTTTCCGTTGTAAGATATCTTTGTTCCTCTATTTCCTTTTTTACTGTTCTTCTCATTTCTATTGCATTAATATTTTTTTTAGTAACATTTTTCATTGGTTTTTCCTTTATTTTTATTTTCTCTATTTTGCAATTAATCATTTTATGATCTAGCTTTTGGTGGTCTTCTAGTAAAATTGTAATATTTGTATTACCTTCCAAATTGCACACAGCGTGGTCAATAATTGATGCTGAATTCTTTTCTATTCTAGTTGCGTTATTTCTGCTTATTTCGTTGATAATTCTATATCCATTGCTTGTTATCATGTTAGTATATTCCAAAGTACTAATTTCATTTGTTAGGAGATCAATGTTTGTATCCGCTAACATTAACATATTTTTATGTTTTGCCATTATGTTGCTAATATGATCTTTAAAGTCCATTGCTTCTCTCTGGTCGGATTATACATTGTGGCTACTTTAATTTTTTTCACACTGTTATTTATTTCTATAACAATGGTGTTGTATTTAATATGTGTTTCAATTATTTCGTAGCTAACATTTTCTTTGATAAATATCGCTGTTCCGCATTTGTGTCGTGTTCCTTCACAGCAATTAAATATTGTTCTATATCCTGGTATTCTTATATATTTTACTTCATCATCTAGAAGCCATGTTTCACAAATTGTTATTATATGTACTATGTTGTTATTTCTTTTTTTTGAATCTATTATTAGTTGTAGTTCGTCCATTTTATTTCGTAAACTACGTGCATTTAGATATAATATGTTTAGGTTATTTATTTTGCTACATCTGATATTTATTAAATTTCTATTACTGTTGTTATTTTTACTAAACATTTTAGTTCTCTAAAGTTAGGTGTTCTGATTGGTACATAATGTTTTCTCTGATTTTACATATGTCTTTATCCGTGCATTCTGTTGCTCTGTGTCCATATCTTTGACATTTAAAACATCTTTTAATGTTGATGTCTTCTTTAATGTAATGCACTTCATAACCTATATGTATGTATCTATTACAAATTTTTTGGAAAGTCTTACCTCAAACCTCTGCGAATATTGTCCATTGATTTCTGTTCCAGTTTTTGTGTTCTTTACTGTATTTTATGTTAAAATTGTCTTCTTCCGTTATGAAACTATTTAAGCTAATAAGTTCGTTTTTAAATTCTGTATTCGTATATTTCTGTTCCAAATTACTAATTTTAATTGTCGGATTTCTCGTTGACGTTGTACTTACCTTATATTCCTTAGCGTTCATTTTCTTTTTTGCCTCATCAAGGAATCTTTGGTTAGCATTGTTGTCTACAGATTTTAGTAGTACTTCACCATTCCTAAGATTCCTAAATTGGACAATTGGTGCTTTTATCATACTATTATTTATAGCCTTTTTTATTGCATTTCTAGTAGTTTCGTGATCTTGTTGTTGTTGTGGTACAATAATTATTCCTTTAGAATTGTCTCCTAGTATAAGGTTATTTCGTTGCGTCTCAGTCGTCGTCTGTCCTCTAAGTACGTTCGCATAGGTAGACTGTATTTGTATTTTTGCTATTTCCGTTTGTGTATGTTTCTTTATTTCTTCGTTTCCGTTTTTTAGTTCGTTTCTTAGTTGTTCTCCATTGTCCAGTACCGCCTCCACAGTCAGTTCCATTCTAGTTTTCTGAGCTCTTATTGTACTATTTAATTCAGCTTCTCCAGCCTGAGCTCTTTCTACTACTAGTTTTCTATTTTCCAGTCTATCTTTTTCGCACATCCACATTACATCATCTTCCAGTTTTCTAATAGCTTCGTAAGTTACTGATTTCATTTTGATACATTTACAATGAAACCATTTACCGCAGAAACCTTCACAGCACATAGCTTTCTGTTCTTTGCTCACTGGCTGCTTACAAATTGAGCAGATTGTATCTTCTTGAGCGTTTTCTTGAGACATACTAATAGATTTTTCGGAATTCAGCTGAGTTACGATCTTTCGTAATTTGGTATCAGAATGTTCAAGTAGTCACTGCTATTAGGGTGGTATTTTTGAAAAAACTAAGAGCGGCCCCTTAAGAAAATAAACGAATTCGCTTTTGGCGAACCCAAAACGTACCGCTTCTGAACCGCCTTTTCACCAATACATTCACAAAAAAACCAGTTTATGTAGAAGAGTAATAAAATATTTTTTTTTTGTGAGTATAGTCATTTATATACGCACAATTTTAATTTTATTCTAACAATTAGACGTGATTTTATTAATTTATGATAAGTAAAATTAAAAGTATTTAATACGCTAAAAATAATTTAATGTGAAAGTGAAAAAAATATATATTATGAAGTCGTCCGTGAAATTAGGAATATTAGTGTTATTCATAAAAATATTAATATTAAAGTCCAAGAAAAAAGTAGAATTTAAATACTGATTTTTTGTATTAATTATTTTTTTAATATACATTTTCAACCAAAAAATTAAAAATATTTGTTTTTTTTTATTTTTAATTAAAAAAAATTCCAGTTTTTTTATTTATATGCATAAAATCAGTACATAAACGAACCGCTTAGGCGATTCGCCAGCGAACCGCTAAAATGTAGTCTAGGCGGCGTACTAATCCATACACAACACTTCGTTTTTTTTTTCTAATTTTCTTATTCCAACATTTACGTTTACGGTCCGCCGGCGAATCGCCAAAGCGGTTCGCCGGCGAAGTCTTTTATGAAGAAATGACTTCGCCAGCGGTTCGTTTACGGTTCGTTTTTCTAAAAGGGGCGGTTTGTATTTTGTTTGTTTTGATGGTATTTGTATATTATTCTAAAGAAATTATATTTATATATACATGGATTTACTAAACAGCGAACAATTCAAACAATAAAACAATATGGAAATAAAATATTAATGTTTGTGTACACTAAATATTTTTCAGCAATCAAATCTTTAAAACTAAGTTAAGTTAAAAATATTAAATTGAAGAAAACTAATCTATAACACAAATTCAATATAAAATTTGAAAATATTGCACTTATCTTTGTTGTTTATTGTTTATTGCACATCAATTTTCCCGCTCCGTCTCAATAAAATATTTTTCTAAAAGTTCTTTTATTTTGTTTATTAATTATTTATTCACTTGACTTGTTACACTTCAAAATAATGGTAGATTGTTTTATTTGTTGCTTATTTTATATATTTAATAGATTTAATATTTATTTCAATTTATTTACAAAAAATTTTTTTAAGAGCTAATAAATTTCACTTTCAACCGGCACCAGTGTTGCCGTTATTGTACTTATTAATTATCATTACTGTACTTATTAAAATTGTTGATATTTGGTAATAAATTTTTCATTTTTCGATCAAACAGTAAATCGAACGGTGCTATACCTGTTGCTGCATGAGGAGTTGAAGGATAATTCATTAAAAATGTTTCTATATCTGCTAAACAGTTGTTATTTTCAATTTGTGAACAGATTAATTGTTTTTTGAAAGTTTTTACTAGTCGTTCTGCTTGACTATTAGCTTCTGGCCAATACGGTGTAACAAGATGGTGTCTAAAATTATATTGTTTAGAAAAATTCTGAAAATCATACCCATTGAATGGTGGACCATTGTCTGATTTGATGACGTTTGGAATGCCATATGTTGCAAATATTTTTGTTAGGACTTTCTGAACCGTTGAAAATTTTATCGAGTTTATTGTCTCTGCAAACGGAAATTTTGAGTATTCATCAACAATTACCAAAATATATTTATCGTTTGGTAGTGGACCAGCAAAATCAATAGCTATTTTATCAAATGGATATTCTGCTAGTGGTGTTATTTGAATTGGACTTCTTTCATTTTTGTTTGTTGTTGCTTGACATGTAATGCAATTGGAAATAATTTGCTGTACCATTTTCTCTAAGTTTGGAAACCATACTTTCGATCTTAATAATTGTTTAGTTTTTACGAGTCCCATATGACCTTTATGTGCTAGATGAATTGCTTGTGTTCTTAATGATTTTGGTAATACCAACTGGTTGCCTTTCATTATACATCCATCAACTTATGATAGTTCTTGTTTTATTTTGTTATATGTACGAATTTCTTCTATACACCACAATTTGTTGTTATTTTCTTTTAATGCTTTTAATACAATGATAGTGTTTCATCATTTTTTGTTTCTTGTTGAACTGTTTTTAGTGTCATAGCTTTCGGGAAACTGTTTTGAAAAACAAAGTTTATATAATTTTGAATTTTGTTTACCTTATTTGTGTTAACTTGGTTTGGATGTCGTGAAAAATAATCTGCAGGATTTGTACTTCCTTTTTCATGGCTAACAATAAATTTTTAGCGTTGTGTTTTTAAGAGCATACGTTCGATTCTATGTGTTGCTTTTGATAACGGTCTATGATCGGTGTGCAAATGAAACGTTGTTCCATAAATGTAAATATGAAAATGTTCCATAATTACATATTACATATCTATGTAATTTACATGGGGAACTTCCATTGCCCAAACTGCTGCTAGCATCTCTTTTTCAATTTGACTGTATCTTTGTTCCGTAGGTGATAATGTTCTGCTACCGTAACATATAATTTTTATTTATTTATTTGCACCAAAATATTACAAAGTTTGAACTTTCTTAAATATTTACAAGTGATACTATGTATATTAAAGTTCAAAAAATTTATAAAACAAAATAACAGGAATAATAATAATAATAATTAATATATATAAAATAAATTTAAAGAGAAAATTATAAATTGAACCAAAAATAAAATAAAAAATAATACTAAACACTGTCAGTGAGATAGAAATTTGCATATTGCTATGATAGGTATCTATATATATGTTTCTTTTGACAGTATCAGATGAAAGGCCAAAATCAATGGCATCAGAGTAGCTGTTATACATATTAAGAAGACTAATTAGGTGTGAGTACTGTCCATAATTAGTACGTCTTATATCAGTGACGAAGAATCTCCACTGTCGTAGGTTAGGACGGGGTATATGAAAAGAGATGAGGCTTAAAAGTTCGCACGAGTCAATTTCCCCAATTACAAGACGGTGTATGAACATGACTTTTGCTACATTACGTCTAGAGGCTAATGTAGACATGCTTAATAATTTAAGTCTATGTTCATATCTTGGAAGGTTATGAACATCGCTCCACGGTAGTCCTGTTAATGCAAAACGCAAAAACCTTTTTTGGATAGCTTCAATTCTCATTATTCTGTTGGAATAATAGGGCGCCCAAATGGGTGATGCATATTCTAGAGTAGACCGGACGAATGAAACATAAAGTAATTTTATTACACATGGATCTATAAATTCAATCGAATGACGTCTAACCATTCCCCAAGCTTTATTAGCTTTATTAATCATTGAATCCATGTGATCATTAAAACAGAGTTTATTATCAAGTAAGACACCAAGATCCTTGACAATAGTTACTCGTTTTATAGTTTTGTTATAGATTGAGTACGTGAAAATAAGTGGAACTTTCTTTCTCGTAAAAGAAATACTGTAACACTTCTCGGTGTTTAACTGCAACCTATTTTTAAGACACCACTCACATAGACGTTCCAGAGAGTTATGTAGTATATTAAAACTAATAATGTCATTAACAGGAAAGAATAGTTTAAGATCATCTGCAAACATTAGGAGTTTACAGTACGGAATAAAAAACACAATATCATTTATAAATAACAAAAAAAGCAATGGACCAATGTGACTACCTTTAGATGCTACTGTAATATCTTTTGAAAAAATATTTCTAAAAATAACTTTTTGTGTTCTATTAGTTAGAAAGGAACTTAACCATGCTATCAAGTGTACAGGAAATCCAAGGATTAGAAGCTTATGTAGCAAAATCGAGTGATCAACACAATCAAAGGCTTTGCTAAAATCTGTATAAATAGCGTCCACCTGATTACCTTTTTCCATTTCACAAGAAAGAAAGTTGGTGAACGATAATAGATTGGTTGTCGTAGACCTTTTTCTCATAAAACCATGCTGGTTTGAACAGATTACGTTAGCACAGGAGTAGTAAAGATTATTAGTTATTATGGCATCCAAGATTTTCGGAATAACTGATTGTTTGCTCTATAATTTGTCGTTGATCAAGTCGTTGATCATTAAAATATAATTTTCAACTTTATTTTTATTACCCGCTTTAAAAATTGGCGTAATAAACGAATTTTTCCAAAGTAACGGATACCTAGAGGTATTTAGTGAAAAATTAAAAAGGATGCATAGGATTTTGGATAATGCTGGGCCACAATTCTTTACGAAGGCTGAGGGAATACCATCAGGTCCTGGATTATTACTGAATTCCATAATGTTTCCAAAACCATCAGAATTTTGCTTATTTTTAATGTGTTTCCAAAATTTATTTGGATCTCTTTTTATATCTTTTTCAATACCACGAATATATGAAAAATAAGAATTAGATAATTTATATTTTAGTAGTGATTTGATATGTTTATAGGATTCATAATCAGTATTATTGGAGGATTTACGCCACTTTCTATATAACTTATTCTACTTCGTTTTTAACGCGTAGACCGTAACGCGTTTAACGCACGAATATCAGGACCAATCCATGGACAGTTCTCACCACAAGTCTCGCGGACAGATATAATTGGTATATGCTTATAAAATAGTTTATGAATAATGTTATAAAATTTATTACATAATTCATTGACATTGTTACAACTATTTAACTCAAGAGAGTCTGTCCAATTAATTTCCAATAATTCTTCATTTATTGCGGAAAAATTAGCATTCTTAAAATCAAAATTAAAAGAATTAGTAGAATTTATATCTACAGTGACAGTATCAAGTTTGAGGAAAATATCAAGTGAAGGATGATAGTTGTGCTCAGGAACTAATGGGAAGTTACTTCTACATACATAAATATAACTAGGTGAGTTAGAAAAAACTAAATCTAAAATTTTATTCTGGTGGTTTTTTACACAATTATGCTGTAGAAGTGATGAGCATAAGATGTTATCAACTAGTGCTATTTCGGCTTCAGATGTGACATTATCCGCATTCAGGAATGTACAATCAATATCTCCGGCAGTCCAGGATATTCCAGACATGTTAAAGTCACCAATTATGCAGATTTTGTCATTAGGACCGCATATAGAGCTAATGTACGAGAAGCAATCTAAATATCTATGTAATTTACATGGGGATGAGTTTGACGGAATATATACAGCAACAATATATAATTTTATCGAGTTAACAGTTATGATGGAGCAGCAAACTTCTATATCATTAAATAAGGTCAATGTAAGCGCACAACTTGTATAATGATTACTGACAGCAATTAGTACGCCACCAAATCGGGAGAACATACTATTAATCTCTGATCTATCACATCTGTTTAATAAGTAATTTTTTTTTTTTTTATTTTTTTATTTATGCAGTCTACCAATTAGATTTACAGACTATTATATTTACAAATTATAATCAGTTTAATTTTGTAAAATTATTTACATACATTTGTTTAAAAAGAAAAAAGAAAATATATACAAGAATAATATAATAAATTTATAATTGAGAATAATTTCTTTATTAATTATTATAAAAATATAGTTTAAGACTATTAAGACAGAACTCCCTTTCGAAGTAAAAATCAAAAAACCGATCTGTTTCATTATAATCTAATATAGCATTAGTAATAGGTTCAAAACGACCATAATTAGTCCTGTGAAAGGGAACAAATAAAAATCGATTGACCCGAAAATCTCTAGATGGTACATTGATCCCAATCAGGCCCAATAGTTCTAAACAATTAATTCTGCCACCTAAAATATCATTAATAAACATTATCTTTGTAATTTTCCTTCTATTGGATAACAATTCCATACCTAAAAGTTTGCATCTAATATTATAAGATGGCAAAGCCTAATAACGAAATCCATATTTGCATAATGCATACCTGGAATAAGATTTTTGAATTTTTTCCAATCGGTCTGAATGGACTAGATAGTTAGGAGACCAAATTGTACTGCCATATTCAAGTATACTCCTCACTAAAGAATAATATAAGTTATTTAAGGTGCCAATATCGTTAAAATGTTTAGAATTTCTTTTCAGAAAGCCTAACATCGAAGATGCTTTAGAACAAATATAATCAAAATGATATGAAAAAGATAATTTAGTATCTAAAATTATTCCCAAGTCTTTGATTTTATGAACTCTTATAAGAGACGAAGGACCTAACATATAATCAAACATTAATGGATTAAAGGATTAAAGTATCTATAAAAAGAAATTACCGAACATTTAGGTATATTTAAGGAAACCCCATTAGAATGACACCAATCTAGGAGGATATTAATATCTATTTGTAGTTTCAGACAATCTTCAATTGAATTAATTCTAGCGAACAATTTTAGATCATCCGCATATAAAAGTATGAAACAAAAACGAAGGAATTTAGGCAAGTCGTTGATCATTAAAATAAATAAGAGAGGGCCAAGATGGCTCCCCTGTGGAACACCAGATAAAACTTTAAATATTTTATATTTATAAGAACCAATCTGGACATATTGAAATCTATCATTGAGATAGGAACCAACTGAGAAGTGTTGAATGAAATCCAAGCATTTCAAGTTTTACAACTAACAATTCAATAGAGACCTTGTCAAAAGCTTTAGAAAAGTTGGTATAAATCGCATCAACTTGAAATCCTTCTTCAATAAAATTAATGATTTTATGAACATATAATGTTAAATTTGTGGTAGTGGATCTACCAGCCATAAAACCGTGTTGAAATGGACTAATTGAGTTTTTTACAATTTCAAAGATTTTCACTTTTACAATTGATTCGAATAACTTTGGTATAACTAATAATTTTGCTATACCACGATAATTCTCTATTATATGCTTAGGACCAGATTTGAAAATTGGGTTAATAGCTGATAATTTCGACCTGTCTAAGAAAATGCCTGAACTTATAGATTTATTAAATATGATAAGTAATGGTTGAACTAAGGAGGTTATGCAATTTTTTAAAAATATTATCAGGGTCTGGTATATGATTGTTATCCAATAAATTTATAGCACTAACAACATCGGCTTCTGAGATTGATAATTTACCTAAATTAGTTATTTGATCAATTTTAAAAGCCGGTGAATTCAATGGAAGATCAACTTTGCTATAAATAGATTTGAAATAATCAGCAAAAAGATTAACTGACGATTGCATATCATTAGAAACTTTATCTTTGTAAATCATTTGTTTAGGAAATGAAGAAGATTTTCTAATCTTATTTATATATACCCAAAAAGATTTACTATTTCGTTTAATATTTGTTTCAATTGACCAGAGATAGTTTTTGTACAAGAAACGATGTAAGAAATTAAATTCACGGCGTAAACGAATAAACGAGTCCCTAGAGTGCTGATCACCATTATTTAATAATTTTTTATATGCCTTATTCTTAGCATTTTTTAGCCTTTTAATAGATTTATTAAACCAAGGTGGATCAGAATTAAATTGTTTTTTTACTCTGGGAACAAAAGTTATGATTGCACCATCTAGAGTATTCATGAAATTATGATAACCTTGTTCTAAATTCACACACTGGAGTAAGTCTTCGCAGTTACACTAGCTACACTACAAATAATGAATTTAACGAAAAATAATCACCTTTTAAAAATTTAAATTGAAAATTTGATGAATCACTCGAAAAGGAGTCTGGTAGGAAATCATATTTATTTAAATTTATACAAATTGCTTTATGATGTGAATCAGTAATAGCTAACGGAAATTCAATATAATTAACATTATGGAAAAAATTTTAATTAATAAAAACTAAATCGAGAAATTTACCATAAATATTAGGTACATTATTAATTTGACAAAGATTCATATCAAAAAAGGAATCAATAACAATTTTTTCCGTATCTTTTGAAATTCCACATGGAACTAAAACTTTATCATCAGGATCAAATTCCCACTGGATATTTGGTAAGTTGAAGTCACCCAATATAATAGAATTAATATTAAATTTCTCTGTAAATGAATGCATCACAGATAAAACATTATCAACATGCTTTTGATAAACTTCAGCAGAACTCGCAGGTTGTATATATGATAAGAAAACATACAATTTTTCATGAAGAGATGATTGTGATGTTGAAATAGATAGACATAATTGCTCTACATCAACATGGATCAAATCTATAGGAACAGCAGTTATAGAAGTTTTAACAGCAGCCATAATTCCACCACCTCTTTCATATTGATATACACATCTATCCAGCCGAAACACAGAATAATGATTCTCATACAGGAATTCACTTGAGAGGATATCAGGATATAACCAAGTTTCTACAATACAGATTACATCGTAATCATTTTCTAACACGGATAATTTAAAATCATGTAGCTTGGTTCGCATTCCATTAATATTTTCGAAATATAGCCGTAGTCCCCCAAGATTGATATTCTTCATGATGGGCGAATTACAAGTATGAATTACAGGACAATAACTAACAGGAACAATTTGTAAATTATTATAATTTACAGTTAACTCGCTAATCTTCTTTGCTGAGCTTGTATGTTTTTTGAAGGTAAAAACATTTTAACATGAACACCTATAGGCCAGAAAGACGGCATAAGAGTTAGCTCGAACAGTTCAATAGGTACTCCTATTTTAAATTAAAGAAAATTAAGTGTAAATATCTTTTTTCACAAGTAGATAACAAGCAACAAGATTTTTATTTATGTCAAGTTTGGATGACACAAAATTTATCAGTTGTTCAGCCTTTATTTCAGTTTTAATATGAGATACATGCAGCCATTTAAGCTCTCTAATTTTAGCTGCGCACTCAAACGATGAATCAAGGCCAATAATTGGGTCGAATTTCGTAGCAGGATCATCACTTAATAAACTAGTGGCAGCATGGTTTACTATTTCATCTGTTGTATTAGGAACATTATGATTGATTTTTCCGGTAACAATTTCAGCTTCATTAGTAGGATCAGCAACTACATTAACATCACTTAATGCAGTACTAGCATTATCAACTGAGCTCAACGAATGAGTCATATCAATGTTACTAGTTGATAATAACGTAGCTGTAGATTTAGAAGAGGATGCAGGAGTTAATGCTTTAGTTACCTTGGTTTTCTTTTTCGTTTTCATCTTTGGATTTTTAATATTGCTAGGAAGTTGGCTAATATCAGGATCTGATGGAAATATCAGGATCTGATGGATCTGATGGAAAGAATTGTGAGTTATTATGAGTATCATTTAGACCAGTTTCACTTAACACTATGACATCAGACGAACAGCATAACATATTGATAAAAAAATTAGTAGATTTCGTTCTGAGACCACGTACGTTTTGATAAAAGAACGAAATCTCATTCAGTTTTTTGAACTCGTAGTTATTGCTCTATTATTCAATTTAATATTTCCATCACTGTTACGATGTGTAAATTCTCGAACATTCAAGTTAGCTGGCCAAAATGATTTATCCAGTAATTTGTGACTAATACTAAGTCTAAGTGGAGTGCTTAATTTGAAGGAAGATGTTTCTCTACCAGTTAAGTTCTCCGGTGTTAGACAGTCGCAGCGGATTGTGGATACGTCGATTCCCATGTCAGAGATATACTCCAATATCTCTTCAGATTTGGTCCCATACATAAGGCGAGAAATGAATATTTTTGCTGGAGGTTCAATAATTCGCAATTTCGATTTTACTTTCATATTTGACGAGCTAGCGGCAGCGTCTTTTGTAACGTATTTTTTAACTGTCGAAATTATAACATTTTTTCCAGTTTGTTTACTAGGCTTAATTTCCAAAGGCTTAGCAGTTATTTTACTAGTCGGAGTTATAACTAGAGGAGATTCAATAGTAATGCGGGGCACATCGGTAGTAACAATCAGATCAGCTTCCTTGTTCGCATATGTTTGTTTCATTGAGCTGACTTTCTTAATTCCAGCTGCAGCAGATGGTGTACTATTTTGTTTAGCACCATCTGCAAAATCGACAAGTGTTGCTGGTACCTGCGGTGAGGATTTAGGCAACAAAAACGGCTTATTTATGTTTAAATTGGTTCTAATCTCATTTTTGAGATCACAATGCAATTCTTCAACTTTTGATAAAATTAGAGTAAGCTTATCTGAATTTAACTGTTGAGTTTGGTTTAAATTGTCCTTTTTTTCTCTCCTACGAATTTTTAATTTCTTTAATTCTACTTTATCAGATAGACATAGCCACATAAAGCAATCATTTAAACTTTGAATTTTTTCATAATTAGGATTATAATTTTTCACATATTTACTGTCGAACCATCCACCGCAAAAACCCTCGCAACACAGAGCCTTTTCATTATGTTCAACTTTATTAGAGCAGATTCCACATATATCAGAATGAAATTCTGAATCAAAACTTGAGTCGGCACTACTATTCACCATAATGTATTTGGTTACGAATTCCAAGATATAATAATTATAACAAAACCCGAAGAAATGGTTATTGGGTGAGTTATGACAGCAAAATATCCCTTTAAGTTAATAAACGAATTCGCTTTTGGCGAACCCAAAACGTACCGCTTCTGAACCGCCTTTTCACCAATACATTCACAAAAAAACCAGTTTATGTAGAAGAGTAATAAAATATTTTTTTTTTTGTGAGTATAGTCATTTATATACGCACAATTTTAATTTTATTCTAACAATTAGACGTGATTTTATTAATTTATGATAAGTAAAATTAAAAGTATTTAATACGCTAAAAATAATTTAATATGAAAGTGAAAAAAATATATATTATGAAGTCGTCCGTGAAATTAGGAATATTAGTGTTATTCATAAAAATATTAATATTAAAGTCCAAGAAAAAAGTAGAATTTAAATACTGACTTTTTGTATTAATTATTTTTTTATACATTTTCAATCAAAAAATTAAAAATATTTGTTTTTTTTTATTTTTTATTTTTAATATTTTTAAAATATTAAAGTCCAAGAAAAAAGTAGAATTTAAATACTGATTTTTTGTATTAATTATTTTTGTATACATTTTCAACCAAAAAATTAAAAATATTTGTCTTTTTTTATTTTTTATTAAAAAAAATTCCAGTTTTTTTATTTATATGGATAAAATCAGTACATAAACGAACCGCCTAGGCGATTCGCCAGCGAACCGCTAAAATGTAGTCTAGGCGGCGTACTAATACATACACACCACTTCGTTTTTTTTTCTAATTTTCTTATTCCAACATTTACGTTCACGGTCCGCCGGCGAAATGCCAAAGCGGTTCGCCGGTGAAGTCTTGTATGAAGAAATGACTTCGCCAGCGGTTCGTTTACGGTTCGCTCTTCTTAAAGGGTGGTCACACACAATTTTTACAATTTTTACAATTTCATTTACAACAATATAGGCACAATTTTAAATTTTATTCTAACAATTAGACGTGATAAGTAAAATTAAAAATATTAAATACGCTAAAAATAATTTAATGTGAAAGTGAAAAAAATATATATAATACGAAGTAGTTCGTGAAATTAGGAATATTAGTGTTATTCATAAAAATATTAATAAAGTCCTAGAAAGAAGTAAAATAAAATTTAAATCCTAATTTTTTGTATTAATTATTTTTATAATATATATACATTTTCAACCAAAAAATTAAAAATATTTGTTTTTTTTTTATTTTTTATTAAAAAAATTCCAGTTTTTTTATTTATATGGATACAATAAGTACATAAACTAACCGTATTGGCGATTCGCTAGAGAACCGCCTTGGCGATTCGCCAGCGAACCGCTTCAAGGTAGTCTAGGCGGCGTACTAATCCATACAAAACACTTCGTTTTTTTTTCCAATTTTCTTATTCCAACATTTACGTTTACGGTCCGATGGCGAATCGCCAAAGCGGTTCGCCGGCGAAGTCTTGTATGAAGAAATTTACGTTTACGGTTCGCTTTTCTTAAAGGGATATTGTCGATGGATTAGTGTCAACAAAAGAATGTAAACAATCTGAAAATTATGTAGTAAAAGTGCAATTCTTTCTATTTTACAAAATAAATAATGTTGGATATATACTCAACTTAAATCCAATAAGAAAAGGCCATTAAAAAATTTTTAATTATTATGCAGCAACAAAACAGAAAAAAAAGTGATAATATAAAATAGTTAACGTTTGTTTTAATTAACTTTGTATAATTATAACTATAAAGATTCTGTTAAATTAAAAACACAGTTTATTAATTAATTAATAATAGTTATATCTAATTCACTGTTTCTATTTAAATGTATATGAAAAATATGTGTAATTGAAAAAATTTCAAAAAAAAAAGTAATAATTCATTAATAGTTTCAAATTAAATTCACTATTTATATTTAAGTGTATATGTAAAATATATGAATTATAAAAAATTTTAAAAGAAAGAATTTCAAAAAATAAATTATAAAAAATAAATTATATATTACACAATAATCTAAATAAATTTTTATCAATTATCGAAAAAATTTTTTATTGTTAACAGATCAAAAGAAAACACGTCTAAACAGGTTGAATACTTGAGAAGAAGTTTTGAAAATTTCGCCGTGTTTTTGAGATAACATCGCTGATATACCTACTGGACCAGCATCAGCGTGTATGTGTGTTTCTTTGTTTACATCGTAGTATGCTAATTTTGTACTGTCACTCATTAAATTTTTCAGCTGTTCAAATGATTTTTGATGTTTTTCAGACCAGACAAATTTAACATTTTTATCAATTCTCTGATAATTTCGGTGTGTTTTGCTAATTCCGGTAGAAAAGGCATTGCAAAATTTTACATGCCAATGATACTTCTAACTTCAGATATATTTGTTGGTGGTTTCATTTCTTTAAACACTTGAACTTTAATTGGATCAGGTGTCAAATCGTCTTCTGAAAAAATATAACCAAAGAATTTTATTGATTTTTGATTAAACTCACATTTTTTCTCATTTAATGTTAAATTGTTTTCTTTCAGTCTACTTAAGACTTTTACAACTGCACGATCATGTTCTGCTTTTGTTTTTCCAAATACCAAAATATCATCACTGACGTTAATAACGTTTTCGATGTTATGTAACAGTTGACGAATTTCTTCTTGAAAAATTTCAGCAGCTGTGTTGATTCCAAAATTAAGACGTTTGTATCGATATATACCACAATGTGTTGCAAAAGCTGTTATTGTTCTTGACTCTTCATCTAAATTGAGTTGATGGTATCCATCTTTTAAATCTAATTTACTGAAAATTGTCGCACCATTCAACACAGATATAATATCCTCAAGATTTGGAGTGATATTTCTTGTTCTTTTAATTGCTTTGTTGGCACATCTCATATCAACACACATTCTGATGTTGGCTTGGTCACGTTTTGGTACTACAACAATAGGAGAGACCCATGGAGTTGGTCCAGTTGCCTTCTCAATAATATTTTCTCGAACTAAACGGTTAATTTCGTCTTCTATTAATGGTCTTATATGAAAAGGAACTTTCCTATATCGTTGTGCCACAGGGTGTATGTTTTTATCTACAAATAAATGAACTGATTTATTTTTTAACTCACCCACGCCTTTAAATAATTCTTGATAATGGGCCTTTATTTCTGTGTTGTTGATGTTGTGTTGGTTGAATATCTGTTGTATTGTTGAAAGTAAAATCTATCAACTTCAAATCTCTTGATGCTTCACAGCTTAAAATCGAATCTGAGTCACTTTTTATCACGTATATATCTTCATTAATTTTTATATTTTTGTACGATAAAATTGCATTAAATTTTCCAACGATTGGTAACTCTTGATTAGAGTTGTAAGCAAAAATATTTGTTTCAACATCTCTAATTGTTGGTTGTACGTTCGTTTCTGTTTTAGACATACTTTTGTAAAATGGTTCATTTTGTCACAATTAAAACATTTTTTTCCTTTCGCTGGACATGACATTTTACCATTTTCATGACAATTATTACCACAATTTTTACATTTGTTATGACGTTGTTGATTTTGTTGTTTTTTGTGGTTGTTGTTGTTGTTGTTAAATTTGTATGAATTCGTTCTGTGTTGCTTCTTGTTTTTCATGTACACCTTGTTACATTATTGTTCATCAATATTTTTTGATGTACTATTGTTGTTCATTTTATTAGCATGATCGTAAGCCATTTCATGTGTTTTAGCTTCATCTAATATTTGCTGTAAATTTGGTTTCTTATGAAATGCAAATGTTCTTAAATTGGAATATATTGTACCAGATATAATTTGGCTTTTAATTTCTTTTTCCTGGTCAGTAAATTCACAATTTTTACTTAATTCCAATAACCTAGCATAAAACTGGTTAATATTTTCATTTGCATTTTGTTTAGCTTGACGAAAATTAAAAATTTCAAATTTTCAAATGTTGGTTTTGGCTGCGAAATATTTGGTTAGGTCAGATTTTGCAACGTCATACACGTCTTCATTTTGTGCAACATCACCTTGACTATTTGTGCTTTGAAGAGATGTTTTTGGAATGTTCTGGTGTATTTCAAAAACTTCCTCACCAGCAAAATGTAACAACATTGCTTTTTTTCGTTTTTGTGCACTGATTGCTTCAGCTTCCAAGTAATTTTCAAATCTGGCTAACCATTTTTGCCAACGTGTTCCAACATTTTATGTGTATTCATAATAATTAAAAAATTTTATTTTTCCAAATTCCATTTTAATTTTACTTACGTAACTTTGAATTTAATTCATTTTCCTTTTGTTGTTTTTTTTTATTTAACTGTTTTAATATTCGATAGAAAACTGTTCTAACATCCGATAAAATTAATTTCAGAAGTGGCATTTTAAAGTGAAATTGCAATTTGCAATAGTGTAGTATTTCATACATGGTCCGTTTCACGGCATTCCAACTTCAGAAAATGACATGCAATACTACATTATAAAACTGTCATTTTCATGAAATAGCAAAATAGTGATTTCATTAGTGTAAAATTAGTGTATTTTTTATTATAAGTTTTTTATTTTTCTTTTTATAAATTTTGGAAGAAATGTAAGTAAAAATAATATTTTAAGCTGTTCATAAATTTTATTAGCAAATCCACCTGCTCTTTACTTTTTACTTACTTTTTCTACCCTACATAAATTTTTTATTATTTATATATTACAAAAATTGTTTAAATATTATTTTTACTTACATTTCTTCCAAAATTTATAAAAATAAAAATAAAAAACTTATAATAAAAAATACACTAATTTTACACTAATGAAATCACTATTTTGCTATTTCATGAAACTGACAGTTTTATAATGTAGTATTGCATGTCATTTTCTGAAGTTGGAATGCCATGAAACGGACCATGTATGAAATACTACACTATTGCAAATTGCAATTTCACTTTAAAATGCCACTTCTGGTTTTACAACTGTAAAAACCACCAGAAAAAAAATATTTTTTTATCGCATTAATTTTTTTTTTTATAAAATAGGAAATGGTGAATAATATATTAAATATCCTATCGTTTTCCTCTTTTTTTTTTTTTTAGGTTTTTTTTTTTTATCCTCGTCGCCAAAATGTAATATTTACAAGCTTTATTTAAATATCAATTATAATGAACTTTATTGATTGACAATCGAAACAAGAATCCCCTAATTACATGATTTACTAATACTAATGACCTTACAGATTTAGGTGTTGCCACTGTAGTAATGAACGATTTTAGTAGAATAGTGCTAGGGTGTTAGAAGACTACAAGAGGTTTAACCTGGGATCGAAGCACTTACCAGAGCCCTCCTTACACTAGCAGTTATTAAATATGAAATCACTGCATAGCAGACGACTACTTTTAGATGCTATGTTTGCTTATGATCTGATCAGTAACAACATCAACTCAGATTACATCTGCGGCAAAATTACCATTAATGGTAGCACCACAAGCTTACGAAATCCTAAGTTTTTATTGGAAAAGATATGTAGATCTAACTACTGGGCCAATGAACCTTTTAATAGATGTTTCAGAGCTTTCAACCAATTTGCTAGATTTTATAACACTGACATATCTAAGAATTCATTTCGACGTTTGGTTCTGGAAGTTATAAAATTTTATATTCATGTTGTCTATTATGGCAAAACAAATAAATAAAAATAAATAAATGTACTCTGCTGGATGGCTACTATGTAATTCGATTCCAATCGAAAATATTTTCGAATATAAGATACGATTATAGTACAAAATAGTACATTGGTACGATATAAAATATTCGTATCGAACAAAAAGTGCTGCCATTTGTTATTGAAAATTTGTTAATTTCACGTCCGTTGAAATTTTTGTCACAAATATTGCTAAGAGAATAAGAGATGAAATAAAAAATAGTTTGTAATTATAATTTTGTTTTTTAATTTCATGTTTGATCAATATTTTTTTCTATAATTACATTAAATTAAAAATAAATAAAATTCTTTGAATTTTATAGTTCATTATTATATGTTTTTCTTCGAATTATTATTATATTGTCTGCTTTTTTTTCAAATTTATTTTTACCTCTGAAATCCATATAATTGGAAATAATTCAAACGACATCTTGGCGCCTTAATATATATTTATTTTTAATATTTTATTTATTGGGTTTTTCTAATAATTTCTATTGTTTTAATGAGTCGAAAATTAAAAAAAAAATATGATTTTATATTATAAATAATGAAAACGATTTTATAATTTATGATTTTATAAATAACAATTTAAAAAATGATTTGATAAATTATGATTTTATAAATATATTTTTTTGATTTGTTGCTCAATACACGTATAACATTTTCAGAATTTTGTAAATGAGTGATTATACTTGGAATTTCTTCAATGACACTTTCTATTAATTTTCAATATTAGAATCATTATTTATTCCAAAATCTGGTATTTGAGTTCCAGCTACAGCAGCATTTAAATTTAATATATCAATAGCTTTTTCTTCTATTGATGTAAAAGAATATTGTTTATTTGGACCACCGCCAGTTCCCGACATATTTACTTATTTTCCGTAATTTTTCTTTAATGTGGTTTTTGTAATCACACCATACCTAAATAATATAAAATATTTTTTAAAAGCATTGTTTTTATAAAAAGTAAGTAAAAAATAATACATATTTCCAGCCGTTACCGTAACGTATTGGCGGTCCCCCGTACATTTTTTATCCGCTAAAATTTTCCATAAATTATTGGACTTATTTTGGCCTTCACTAATTTTGAGCATTCATTTTGCCAAATCATGTTTTTCCACAAATTCCACCATTATTTCAAACTGCCTCTGCTTCGTATTTGATTTTTATTTGTTTTCCCTATAAAAACCATATATTTTAAAAAACCATAATAATTAATTTTTTGTATATAATATATATTTCATTAATTTTTATTGTTCTATTATTTACTATGCACATTTATAATATCCACATTTATTATAAGAAATACTTACATTTTTTTACATTACATTAGAAAATTATCATTAATTATACTCCCTGCAAAATAGAGTTCAGGGGTTACAACCCCATATGTAGGAAAATTTTGTGTAATTACACAATAAAAAATATGTATTAATGTATTAGTGTAAAATTTTCAGCGAGTAAGTGGAACAAAAGATATTTTTTTAAAAATTTTATTGTTGTCTCTTTTCAATACTTCCATTCAGGTCTGAATGCAGTATTTAAATTCAGGCCTACATTCATTACCTATATTCTGGCCTGAACTCAAAAAAATAAAGTGCGTCTGTTCTGGCCTGAATGGTGTAGTTGCATTCAGGCATAATTTCCATACATCCGGAAGTATCATTTTAGTTGAAAATTTAATAGATCGTCGTAATTTCTATTGTTCTATTGTGCGTAAAAATATATAGTGTGTGCAAAAAAAAATAATAAAAAAGTGAAGAAAAATTATAAAATTTAATAATTTAATTATATTTATGAATTAATATAATTACAAGAAATATTTATATGAAAAAAAAAAAATATTTTATTTAAAAAAAAAAAAAGAAATTCAGAAGATTTTTAAATATTTCAAAATTAGCGTGGGTTTAAAAAATATTTATATTTTTGGATTAAAGACAATTAATATTGTATTAAAAAATAAGTGAAAAAAACTATTAAAATTGTAATAATTTTTATTGTGCGGTAAGTGTTGAAAGAAAGCTAAATTTAAAATAATAAAAATAACATTATATTTGCAGATGGATGTGGTATTAACTTAGGGGGATACCCGGTATACGAAAAAGAAGTAAAAAAATGCATTTTAAAGGCCCACAACCGGCAATATAAAGTTAAAAAATAAATACTAAAATAAAAAACAATAATAATTATTAAAAATTATTTAAAAACCATTATTTATTAATAATTAAAATTAAAAGAAAATTTTATTGGTCAAATAATGTTTTTTTTTTAAACAACTAAAATTTAAATGATTCAAATCAGGCCTGAATGCAATTATTTCATGCTTAGCCACAGATCAGGCATTAAATCAGCCCATAATACAGGACTGAATCATGGTTTAATAGAAGGACTTCCTGTTGCTAATGTCACAACAGGAAGCCCTTCTATTCAGTCATGATTCAGTCCTGTATTATGGGCTGATTTCATGCCTGAATTCAACCTGAATGGAAGTAGTTTTCTTTTGTATGTGTTAGTGTAAACCCCTGAGTTTTTTCCCGATGGTCTATTCAATTTCACTGCAAATTTACCCCTGACTTCAGCCTGAACTTGCCACTGAAATCCGACCGCAATCAGGCCTCTCACGTTTGCAGGGCTATTATACAATGCAATCATATGCGAATGACTATTCATATACTCTAAGACCCTTTTTTCACGAGACTTTTTTCACGAATGCAAATTTGACGTTCGTGATTTTGACATTTGTTCATCTCTTTTTAACTCAAGTGAAAGGGAGAAACAAAAATGACAAACAATAAATGTCAAATTTTTCACTTTTCACAGGACTTTTATCACGAAAGAAAAATTCTTCATAAACTTCAAAATTTAATAATTTATTGTTTTTAAATAAAATATTCGCACCGCTTTTTTTTGTGATGTTCACTACACCGCTGTTAAATTTTTTAAATTTTTTTACGAGATTTGCTTGTGTTATCAAATGTTTTTTTTGAGTGACAGTATAATTTGACACTAGAACGAATGAAAACTCATGTATTCAAAATTTTTCATTCGTGAATAGCTATATCGTTTTTTTTTTCGTTGCAGAAAGGGAGAAAAAAAATTTAACAACGTCAACGTCAAAATCACGAACATCAAATTTGGATTCGTGAAAAAAGTCTCGTGATAAAAGGGTCTAGGGATAAAAGAACTTCAAAGAGATGCAAAAATATCAAAAAAACGAATGAAAGCTGTCAAAAAAACAAATTTTTTTTCATAGCATTTAAAAATAATTGCATCATTTTAGAGCAAGCCCGTACATATTATTTATTTATTTATTTTTGTCAATATAGAAGAAAACCCTATAGGCCGTCCTTTTTAGACGTTTATAAATTTTGATAGTGTGGCGACCTACAAAGCGAGACCACTATACCCGGACAGGCTTCAATTATTTTACTTTATGCTCCATTTTTCAAGCTTTTTTCAAGCTTTCATTCGTTTTTTTGACATTTTTGCATCTCTTTGAAGTTCTTTTATCCTTAGAGTATATGAATAGACACTGTGGCGACCTAAAAAGCGTTTCTATATCTTTGCTAAGAATCTACCGTTCCCTCATGTAAGAAATTAAATTGACGTGAACGTTGAACCGCGTCGCTCCGGAGTAAATACGCACCCGTTTGAGTGATACTTTATGCTGGAGTTACTCTCGCCGTTGACGCGTAAGCCGCATGACACGTTCGAAAGTCAAAAGACGCCTGTGACGCTTGGAGTAGTTACTCTGAAAGCGTGCACGCGGCATGAATTTCGTTTAAAATAATTTAATTTTGTAATTTTTATAACCTAAAAATATATTATAATAAATATTTTGTAAAAATAATTAATATATTATATCTGCTCGACCAGAGAATTTTAAATCTCAATATAAAAATACAAAATATATTTTTTACATTGGCATTTGAACGCGGCAACGCGTCAAAAGTTGAAATCGATTGAACTTTTCTGCGGCAAGAGCGTCAAGCGCGTCACGAAAACGGCGAGTTTATCAGCTTCTATACATTTTCATACATTTGAACTTTTTTTTTACATTTCAAAACTTCTGCGTCACACGCGTCAGCGTCACGAGCGGCAGAGCATAGATACTAGATAGGCGAGAGTAACTGAGGGGTTATATTTACTACTTTTGTTGACAGTAATTTTTTGGTTGAAGAATTGTTCAAAGAACAAAGTGTAAGCATTAATGTAAATTGAATATTGATAAATATAAAAATATTGTTAATTAAAATACTATTATAAGTAAATCATTAAAATAATTATAAGTTTAATGAATTACTTATTAATATTCTAATTCTATATTATATATATTAGAAATTCTAGTGTTTTTGATATTAATACAATATTTTATACTGATGCTATATATGTATATTAAAAGTCATCAATCTATTTTTCGTTACACAATTTTTAAGACTAAATCTAAATAAAGGTCAAAATTTAGTTATAATTTTATTCTACGGTTTAAATTTAATCGATAACTTATTAAAATAAAAACAATTATCATTTTAGATTGGGTAATAAAATTTTCATTGTAATTTTATAAATAAATGTGTCCTTACAATAATAACAAATTAATGTATTAAAGCCATTAAAACTGTATAAATAGACTAAAATCCTATATAAAAATATAAATGAAGATGCAAGAATGACGACCATTTCAAAATGTATTCAAAATTTATTAATATTATTGTTTATTGGTGGCAATTTGACAAATGCAGCTCAAATATTGGCAATGTTTCCTAGCGTTTGGACATCACATTATATATTTGGCAGAGAAATATTAATTGAATTAGCTTCACGAGGACATAATATAACAGTAATATATAATGGTCGTCAAAATTTACCAAAAATAGAAAATAATAATTATACGGAAATTGTAATTAATGATGGTCATGATGATTGGCCAATGAGTTTTAAATTTAGTGAAATACGTGAAAAATCTACATTAGAATTGTTTACAAGAAGAATATATACAGGTACATCAAATGCAGCAATATTTATGGAAAATAAAAATATACAAAAACTTTTCAAATCAAATATAAAATTTGATCTATTAATTGGTGATTTATTTTTAAGTGATGCATTATTTGGGTAATGAATTAAATTTTTTCTACCTATATACATATTGTACACATTATTTTAATTATATTTTCTTATAGATTTTCATATATATTTAATTGTCCAACTGTAGTGATTGGTCCAACTGGAATTAACAAGGTTTGGAAATAAAATTAATTATAAATTATTTAAATGAAATATAATATTATTTAGTGGCTATCTGAAATATCTGGAAATCCACATAATTCAGCTTATAATCCAAGCATATTTTTACCATTTGTAGAAGAAATGTCATTTGGGCAAAGAATAATTAATACATTGATGTGTACTTTTGAAAGGTTGACATATAAGTAAATGTTTTTTTTTATTTCAAATGTTTTTGTTATATATTGTCGTATAACAACTTTTTTTAAATTTAAATAGCTTCTTTCATATCATGTATCAAAATACTTTATATGAAAAGTATTTTAATATACCAGATAATACAAATTTACCAATTCTCAAGGAACTCATATTAAATACCAGTTTAATTTTATTAAATTCAAATCCAATTGTTCAATATCCAAACGCATTTTTACCGAATATCATTGAAATTGGTGGAGCACATTTACGTGCACAAAATTATAACGATTTACCTAATGTAAGTTTTTTTTTTATTTACGTATTTATAAAATATAAAATTAATATTTTCATTCTTAAAAAGGATATTTTGGAATTTATTGAATCATCATCTCAAAATATAATTTTAATAACATTTGGGGCTACATTAAGGACCGTTGATTTGCCCAAAGATAAATTAGAAGCACTGTTAAATGCTATAACTTTCTTAAAAAATGACATTAAAGTTATATTAAAATGGGAAAATTGTGAATTAGAAAATAAACCAGAAAATGTTTTAATTAAAAAATGGCTACCTCAACAGCAAATTTTAGGTATGAAAAACGAAAAACAAAAAAAAATCTTATAAATTGACTTATTTTTTTTAGCTCATCCGAAAGTAAAATTATTCATAAATTCCGGAGGACTAATGAGTTACTTTGAAGCAATTCATTTTAGAACACCAATTTTAGGTATACCAATATTTCCTGAACAAGAGGTAAACTTAAAACGTATTGAAAAATTTGGTTGCGGTATAAAACTAGAATATGAAAAATTAACAACTTTTTATTTAATAATAAATATTCAAGAAATTTTAAATAATTCAAGTTATTATGATAATATTCGAAAAATCTCTGAATTATTGGATGTAACAAATTTAAATAAACCATTAGATTTAGGTATATATTACATTGAATTAATGTTAAAAACTAATGGTAGCTTACAATTAAAATCATTTTATAATAAACTTGGATTTTTACAATCAGAAATAATTGATGTTTTGTTAATAATTATAACCGGAATTTCAATAATAATAACAGTGCCTTCAATTATTATTTGTATAATTTTAAGACGATCAAATAATAATAATATTAATAATTTTCAAAGTAATAATAATAATATACATTTATTAAATTCAAATGGTCAAAAAATATTAAATTGGAAATTTTTTAACAGAAATAAGGATTTTAAAAAGAAATTATAAAAACTTAATTACTAAACTATAAAATTTAATATTAAATCTATAAAAGAAATATGTATATTAAAAGTCATTTATAGTTTATTAAATTAACGTTATTGCATTTCAAATGTTCATTCCTATTTCTTTTATAAAGTGTTTTTTATTTTATTTTAGGGGTTTAGTTTTTTTTGTGCCAGAATTAAAAAAAATATTAGTTTTTTTTGATTATTTTTTTTATATAATTTTTTTATTTTTACTTACTGCAATTTTTTTTTGAAAGAAATATAATGTGATATCCTTTTTTGTTATATGTTTTTTTTTAAATATAATGTTAATGATCAAGAAATTTGGAGAATGAATATAATAAAATTGAAATTAAATATGTGTTTGATTTAAACTATGGGCGTTTTCGGAAATGCAGTTCTAAATTAGTTCTAAGTAAGCAGTTGTTCGATAATTCATAATTCCAAAACTACAAAAGCAGTCTGTTCGATAAGTCTCCACTGCAAAAGCATTGTATTCGAAAATCTCAACTGCGCTTAAAGTTTTAACGCAATTTCGCAGTTTTAATTTTACAACTGCTTTCAATTAATGGCAATTTTCATCTGGTATTTTATCTGGAACCCCTGGAAGGATTGGGCTGATATTTGGTAAACACACTCATTATAGTGTCCTATAGTTAACTATGCCAGTGCTCCTCCATTATTTCTAACAAAACATCAGAAATCATGTTTTCATCATACAACCATCTTCCAAGTAGAGCTAATGGAGGAGCACTGGCATAGTTGACAATAGAGCACTATAATGAATGTGTTTACCAAATATCAGCCCAATCCACCCAGGCGTGCTCGAGAAAATCCCAGATGAAAATATGGCCATTCATCATTTCATCCAGACCACTAATTTGAATATGTTTACCAAATATCAGCCCAATCCATCCAGGGGTTCCAGAGAAAATACCAGATGAAAATATGTATGGGTATACATAATTTTTTGTAGAATAAAATAAACCCCCATTATTTTAAATTACGAAAAATAAACAGGAAATTTAGAAATGTTAGAACTTTCTTGACTGCAAAAGCAAATCTTATATGTTGCGCAGTTAGTTGCGTAGTACTGTACTGCGCAAAAATGTCTTATATTTCTAAGTTAAAACTTGAAGCGCAGTCTGCATTTCCGAAAACGCCCTATAAAATTCATCTTCTGTATTAGATTTTTACGTTTTACCACTTTATCGGTAAACATTCACATTTTACATATACATACAAAAATTTTAATCCAATCCGACTACTTAGGTTTGTGGAGTGGAAATGGATTTAACGAAAACTCAACTCAATCCCTGTTTCCATATGCACAACAAACTACCCCGGATTGAACTCGAGTTCAATTTGCAGGAAAGGAAATGTAATATATATATTGTCAAAAACTAAAAAGTAAGCTTTTAATTGTAATGTTAAATGCGAAATATTTCTATTGAATTGTTATATTTGGTCATGTTTGCTGGGTTGTATTTCTTGTTTAATGGGTCGAGTGTGTGTTGTGTGTATAGGGTTGTCTGTCAGAACAAATCAAAACAAATGATTAGTATATTTTATAGTTTTGAAAGTGAATGTTATTATTTTGTAGGAGAAATAAATTAAAAGGAAATATCTGGAAAAAATGTAGGTTTCTATGATTATGATTATAATATTTATTATTATTGAGTGAATGTGAATAAGTCGTCTATGTGATGCAATTCAATAAGTCGTCTATGTGATGCAATTCAATAAGTCGTCTATGTGATGCAATCTATTAAGTCGTCTATGTGATGCAATTATTAAGTCGTCTTTGTGACGCATTTATATTAATACGAGACAAGTTTGAACATGTTAATGCAGTCGGGTTGATTGTTGAGAGAAAAGAATATTGTAGTATTGGTATAGTTAGAAAGAATTGTATTTGTATTTGTTAGGTTTATAATTCATGAATGATCATGTTTGTAGAACTTACTGAATATGTAAATATTCATATGATAATTTCTTTACAGATCATAACAGAAAGGACTGCCGTAGAGAGAAGAAGTAGTAAAGGAAATAATATTTGAATTTAACTGTTGTTTTTTTATATGTATATTGTTTTAAAATTAATTTGAATTTATTGAATGTTTTTTTTGTGTTTTTTTATAAGTTTGGAAAATAAATAATAATTATTGAATTGTGAGAAGGAATTTTGGAGTGTTTAATAACTTCAGGTGTGGGGTCAGAATTTTGCGTGAATGAATTTAAATATATTTAATAATTTAATATTAATATTTTGGTTTCAGTGTGGTATACAGGAATAATTAATAGATTTATCCAATTTTTTTTTATATATAAGTATATATATATTTTGAGATTTTTTGTTTATATTAATTATGGCTTCTGGATATTGGATGGAAGAAGAGTTAGAGGGATCGTCAACAAATATAACGGGCAGTAATAATAACAATGGAGGTGCTGCGTTTATACCTACTGATGTTAGTAATTCGACGGAAATTAATCAATTTGCTGAATTAATGTGCACGTTATCGTCAAATATTAATAAAATGAATGTCACCAGACCAAAGTCATTTATGGGTTCTGATGTCATTCCATCATTTTACCCCGATGATAAGAAGCAGAGTTTTCTGAAATGGCTTACAAAAATCGAGGAGTTACAAACGATATATGGTTGGGACGAGATGACAACGATATATAATGCTACGGGAAAGTTGCGTGGACTAGCTAAGATGTGGTACCAAAGTTTGCCGTCTATAAATTATAATTGGTTGGAATGGAAGGAAAAATTAATAAAAGCTTTTCCATACCAAGCGGATTATGCTACTTTATTGACCGAGATGATGCAGCGGGTTAAAAGAAAAGATGAGACCATGATCCAGTATTATTATGAAAAATTAGCATTAATAAATACTTGTGAAATAAATGGCGAAAAGGCAGTGTCATTAATTATAGCTGGCATAACGGATGTAAATATTCAAAATTCGGCTCGAGTTGGTAGTTATGAGAATCCTGAGGAGTTGTTTAAATATTTAAAAACTATAATGGATGTTGAAAATATAAAGGAGGTTAGAGATAAATCCATAGTGTTGAGACCATTTAACAGAAATTTTAATAACAGACGGCCAGGAATTCCGTATAATCACCGAAATCCTATAGTAAAGAGGATTGATAGTGATAGATTGACATATTTTGCCAGCGTGCCCGAAGAAGCAAAATAAGTGTAGTAGATGTGGAACATATCATGTAGGAGAGTGCAAAGGTGGTGCTAGAAAAGAGAACGTGAACCAGGTGTTGGCGATAAATAACCAAACTAGTAACAAAGGTAAGAAATATTTTGTTGACGCTTATATAAATAATATAAAATTGCGAGCATTCATTGATTTTGGGGCGAACTGCAACACAATTAAAGAAAATGATTTTTTAAAATTAAACTTAACGCATGACCATGTGCCAAATATTATAAAGGGTTTTGGGGGAGGAAAAACTGTGACGTTGGGTGAAGCCAAAAATGTTAAAGTTAAAATTGACGAAGCGGAGGCAAGGATTAACTTCATGATAGTACCAAATGAAGTACAAATAATTTCAGTTATAATTGGGCAATCATTTACTGAGCAACCTCATGTAGTAGTTTATAAAGACACCGATACTCTGAGGATTTATGAACGTAAATTAATTGAGCATTTACCACAAGATGTTGTCGAGTTGCCACCAGTAACCATTCCAATATGGTTAAAGGAGACAACGGTATTACCATCAGGACATGTTTGCAACGTTGTTTGTAGGTCTAATTATGTTGGTGAAGTTTTTATTAATACCAGCGTTAGGGCTGATGAAGTAAATGAATATTGTGTTCTGAGATGCGTCGTAGACTTTGGACAAGATGGTGAATGTGTAGTACCGGTGGTAAATGCAGCAAAGCACGATATTACTATTAATTCTAAAAATCTATTTGTCCGTGGAAAGAAATGTGAACCGGAGGCGACTAATAATGTAATATTATTAAATCAAGAACCGTATGAGGGTTGGACGGAATTAGAAAAATTTAAAAATTTAAAAATAGGAACAGAACTTTCAATTGAACAGCATAATAAATTGAAGGATTTATTATTTAAATTTGAGAAATGTTTTGCAACAAGTGTTACGGAAATTGGGTGCACGAATGTAGCTGAGCTGAAAATTGATTTAGTAGAAGAAGGCAATGTTTGCTACAAGCCATATAGAATGTCGTCACTAGATCGTGAGAAAGTGAAATGCATAATTGATGAATTGTTAGAATGTGGAATAGTACGTAAGTCTAATTCACCTTTCTCTTCACCAGTACTACTAGTAAAGAAAAAGAATGGTGACTCTCGATTATGTATTGACTATCGTAAATTGAATTTGAAAATCAAACAAGATCGCTATCCGTTGCCCAGATTAGATGATCAGTTAGATCAGTTACATGGTTACAAATATTTCACCACATTGGACATGACTAGTGGGTACTACCAAATACCTGTAGAAGAACAATCAAAGTATTTAACAGCTTTCGTAACCTGTGATGGACAGTATGAGTTTAATAGAACACCTTTTGGTATATCGACAGCTCCCAGCAAATTTCAAAGAACAATTAATGAAATTTTTGGTCCACTGAGAGGTACTATTGCTCTAATTTATCTGGATGATATTTTGATTCCTTCGAAGGACGTTGATGAAGGCATGTCAAGATTAACAAAAATATTGGAAACAACAGAACAACACAATTTGACCTTTAATCCAAATAAATGCATGTTTTTCCAAACCTCTATTACTTATCTAGGTTTTGAGGTAAGTTCGGAAGGAATTAAGCCAGGAGCAGAAAAAACTAAAAGTGTAAGAGAGTTTCCTGTGCCAAAAAATGTGCATAATGTTCGTCAGTTTTTAGGACTAACTGGTTTTTTCAGGCAGTTCATTAAAAATTATGCTATATTGTCAAGACCATTAACCAAATTAATTCAAAAGAAAAGCGAATGGACATGGAATGAAAGTCAACAACAAGCTTTTGAAATGCTACGAAATATATTAAGTGAACGTCCTGTCTTGGCTATCTATAACCCTAAAGCTGAAACTGAAGTTCACACGGATGCGAGTAAAATGGGATTGGCTGGTATTCTATTGCAGAAAAATGAGGAGGATAAGCTCCAACCAGTTGCATATTATAGTCGTCAAACAACTGTACCTGAACAAAATTATCACTCTTATGAGTTGGAAACTCTAGCAGTGGTGGAAAGTCTGAAGAAATTTAGAGTGTATCTGTTAGATTTGAATTTCAAGGTGGTGACAGATTGCAATGCTATTAAAACAGCAGCAACAAAACGAGATTTGATACCACGAATTGCTAGATGGTGGCTATTATTACAAGAATTTACATTTACTGTGGTTTATAGAGCTGGTATCAAAATGGGTCATGTAGATTCTCTAAGTAGAAATTCAGTAATTAATGAGGAAATAGAAGAACCGTCCATTTTCAAAATTGAAGTGGCTGATTGGGTTTTGGCTAGTCAATTGACCGACGAAAAAATTAAATTAATTAATGATATTTTAATAAAAAACCCTGAGACTGAATATGAAAACAGTATACATAAGGATTACTGCATTAGTGATGGACGAATTTACAGAAAAACTGCAAGTGGTGAAAAATGGTTGTTACCCAAAGGTATGAGGCATGAAATAGTACGGGCGTGTCACGATGAGTTTGGACATTTTGCTTTAGAGAAAACTTTAAATAAAATATGTGAGAATTACTGGTTTCCTGAAATGCGGAGATATGTTCAAAAGTATATTAATAATTGCATACCATGCTTATACCATAAGAAACCGAAGGGAAAGCAACCTGGAATGCTGCATAACATCGAAAAAAATATAATACCATTCCATACTATACACATCGACCATTTAGGACCTTTTATAAAGTCAACAAAAGGAAAGAATTATCTCATAGTAGTTGTAGAAAGTTTTACCAAGTTTACATTGTTAAATGCGGTCAACTCAACAAGGACACAGCCAGTTTTGAGATTTTTGTCACAAATCATGGATACTTATGGAGTACCAACTCGAATTATATCTGACAAAGGAACATGTTTTACATCGCATGCTTTCGCTAGATTTTGTGAATTTTATGGGATTAAGCATATACAAAATGCAGTAGCTACTCCTCGAGCTAATGGTCAAGTGGAAAGGTTCAACTCCACTATTTTAAATTGCTTAGCTACTACGGCGAAAGAGGATAACCATTGGGATAAAGAAATAAACAAAATACAGTTTGCAATGAATAATAGTGTTCACTCTATAACAAAGAAAACACCAAGTGAACTAATGTTTGGTTATAAACCGAGAGCGCCAGCAGATGCCCAGTTAACGTCTGAAATTGAGGTGACTACTCAAATGAGTAATGTACAAGAATTACGTGAAAATGTGGCAGTAAAGATCAAGAAAGCTCAGGAGAAACAAAAAGAAAGATTTGATAAAAAACGTAAAAGAGCTCATCAATATCAACTGGGTGATTTAGTGGTGATTCAAAAAAATGTAGCAGGTGAAGGACAAAGTAAAAAACTATTACCAAAGTATAAAGGACCATTTACTATAAAGAAAATTTTGAAAAATGATCGTTATGTTGTCACTGAGATACAAGGATCTGGCCGTAGTCAACGAAGAAAGTATGAGGATGTTGAATCAGTGGAACACTTAAAACCGTGGGTTTCGGGAGGATTAACAGATTCAGAGGAAGAGAAGGATTTGCAGGAATATTCAGAAACAGAATCGTGTAAGGAGGAAGAAGATTTCTTAGGGTTTGATGAAGAACTAAACGAGGACGTTTGTTCAGTCAGGTTGGCCGAGCTGTCAAAAACTAAAAAGTAAGCTTTTAATTGTAATGTTAAATGCGAAATATTTCTATTGAATTGTTATATTTGGTCATGTTTGCTGGGTTGTATTTCTTGTTTAATGGGTCGAGTGTGTGTTGTGTGTATAGGGTTGTCTGTCAGAACAAATCAAAACAAATGATTAGTATATTTTATAGTTTTGAAAGTGAATGTTATTATTTTGTAGGAGAAATAAATTAAAAGGAAATATCTGGAAAAAATGTAGGTTTCTATGATTATGATTATAATATTTATTATTATTGAGTGAATGTGAATAAGTCGTCTATGTGATGCAATTCAATAAGTCGTCTATGTGATGCAATTCAATAAGTCGTCTATGTGATGCAATCTATTAAGTCGTCTATGTGATGCAATTATTAAGTCGTCTTTGTGACGCATTTATATTAATACGAGACAAGTTTGAACATGTTAATGCAGTCGGGTTGATTGTTGAGAGAAAAGAATATTGTAGTATTGGTATAGTTAGAAAGAATTGTATTTGTATTTGTTAGGTTTATAATTCATGAATGATCATGTTTGTAGAACTTACTGAATATGTAAATATTCATATGATAATTTCTTTACAGATCATAACAGAAAGGACTGCCGTAGAGAGAAGAAGTAGTAAAGGAAATAATATTTGAATTTAACTGTTGTTTTTTTATATGTATATTGTTTTAAAATTAATTTGAATTTATTGAATGTTTTTTTTGTGTTTTTTTATAAGTTTGGAAAATAAATAATAATTATTGAATTGTGAGAAGGAATTTTGGAGTGTTTAATAATATGTTGTATTTTGTCAGCTTTAGGTTAAGCATGTAAAGTGGAGAACCTTGTCTTGAATTTTATTGGCAGGCAACTAGGTTAAAGTGCGGAACTAGTTCCCAATTTTCCCCTTTTTTTACGTCAAAATGTGACCCTAGCATGTATTATTGGGAATTTGACATTTCAAAAAGTGTAAATCCAGTTCCTATTCCGCCATCTTTTTTAACTAATTTTTTTTCAGGTTCATTTTTCCCCTTCAGTTCTTTCCACTACATAAGCAATTTTATTTATGTCACTTTGTTGAAAATGTAAACAATTCAAAAAATTTGAAATAATTTCTTAAAATAAAAACTATTGGACATTTTGAAAATTGGTACTGAATAACTGAATTTATAAAAATATTAAATTTTTGTGGGAAATAATTATTTATGTATAAAAATAAAAAGGTACATAATTGTCTAATTATAATTTATGTTTTATATTTTTGTAAAATAATTATTTGTAATTATTTAACATATTCATAAATTTGGTTGGATACAAATATTTCAACAGTTTTTTAAATCTAAGAATAGTTATGATATATTATTTGTGGGTATTTATAATGTAATATTAAACATGATATAAAAAAATATGAATGAAAATATATATTCCTTAAATTTAAAAACAACTATTTATTGCAATAAAATTTTTATTAAAAAAAATAGAATTCATTGGCTTGTAAAAAAAAATTATATTATTTATAAAAAAAATTTACAAAACTGTTTACATAATCAAAAATTTATTGTTTACAAAACTGTTTACAAACAAAAATTTTGACAATTAATATGGGTAAATTCAGTGCGCACCAATACATGGAAACATGTTTCATTGGGACTGACATAAAAATAGTCAGGTTTTTGGAACTGACGTTAGGGTCAAGTGAACTGACAGCGGGTAAAAAAACCTAGTTTCTTGCCAATAAAATACGAGGTTAGAGTATATAAACAGGAGATGCAATAGTATACTTTTGTCCCAACAAGCTGTTTCCCTTTTTATAAAAGCTATTTAGTTCTCAAAATCTCCTTGTAACAGGTGTTAGTTGTCAAAATCTCCTTGTAACAGCTGTTTTGTAATAAAAAGTGTCATTAAAAAAGCTTTCTATCAAAGCTTTCAAGCTTTACAATATTCTAGGCAGTGCTGTAGGCAGGATAATTATTAAAAAGGCAGCATATATTTGGAAGAAAAATATCAAAAATAATTAATTGATTTATTTATATTACTTTTTAGTTATGTAATATTTATATTTAGTTGATTTTAACCTAAATTATGGGTAGAAACAACCTCATATAACAACAAATTAGTGAAATAAAAAATACATATTTATTTTTTTATTGTAAATGTAATTGTTATATGTAAAAATAATAACATTTAATTTAATTATATTAAAAAATATCAATATTTAACTTTTTTTAATAAATATAAATAACATTTATAAAAAAATGCGTTTTAGTTAAAAAAGAGCTTTTGTCACTGGCAATAACAATTTAAAGCCGTCACTGCAAAAAAAAATCTCTTTTCCCCCCACAAAAAAAAGGGACACTTTTTTATAACTATTGCATCTCCTGTTTCTATACTCTAAGTGGCGAACTAACACGGGGTCTCCATTATCCATAATGTTGTCCATAAATGGAAATGGAAACCATTATGGATAATGAAGACCACTCGGCCATTAGCCATTCCATAAATGGAAAACTTTATGGACGTAGGACGTCCATTTATGGATAAGTTTATGGACGCATATGTCAAAAATAAAATGGCGGAAAGTGGTTTAATTCGTAAATTTGCTTTCATATTGTGGTTAATTTATTAATTGACTTTCGTTCTGTATTCACAACATCTATATTACCAATACAAAACAATTTTACACGTTTAAAATCAAAATATAATACAAAATTTCAATGATATTTCGTTTTTAATCCGACCGTCGTGAAGGGCAGACGTGTGTTTCTTGAATTTATTAGTCGTATCAACAATAAATGAATTTGTATCCACAGCAGCCAGAAACTGTGATCACATTTTTTTGTGGATTTATTGTGACATTTTTGTTGAACATTTTTTGACTTTATTTTGTCACAATAAAATGTGACAAAAAGATGACAAAATTGTTGAAATTTTTGTGAATCTTTTTGTCACAAAAAAAATGTGAAAAAATGTTTACAAAATTGTCAAATAAAATGTGGTCTCATTTTTTTATCACACTTTTGTTACCATTTCACGACAAAAAATATTTGTGAATTTTTTTTCAAATAAAATCCCAAAAAGTCGGAATTTTTTTAGTGAAATTTTTGTCACATTTTTGATGAAAAATTTGTAAACATGCATAACGTGCATGACTAAACATGTAAACGGTAAGAGTTAGTAATGTGTAATTAGTTTTCATTGAAAGTGAATGTGCGCAGTTTATTTAAATAAAAATTAAAATTCAGTGATTTCTTTGTTTTATGTAAGTGATTTTATTTTGTATATACTTTTTAAGTATGTAATTTAAAAAAATATATATATTATATCAAAAATAATTTTATGTATTATTATTGATTAATATAATTTTATATATTTAATTAGGTATTTATGAAATCATTATTTTTTTTAATTTATCTATTGAAAAAGAAACGAAAATATTAATTATCTATGATTATATTGATATACATATTATTAAAATTTCTCAGACTATATTTATTTTTATTTTTCAGATAGGGAAGACGATGAGCTAAAAAAACATTAAAATTTTATGTGCAAAGAAGAGAATAAAGGTACCAGAAAACAAAGAAAACATCAAACACTAATGCTTTCGCATATAGCTAATTTAATTTTTGTATTTGAATTTAAATTTTCTAGTATTAATTTAGAATAAGTAAAATGAATTAATTTTTTTTAATGTAAATAGTTAAAAATCACTGAAATTTGAATGTTTTTGTTTATAAACGTAAATAATTTTAATAATATTATATGATAAAAATAAGTACAATGAATTTTTTATATTTAGTTATGTACATAAATGAGAAAAGAACTGCATTAAAGAAATAAAAAGTAAATAAATACTGAAACATCCACAAAATTTTATTAATTAAAATATAATACTAATTGGGCGCCAAAAATATTCAAAAAAATGGACCCCAAAAATATTCAAATATTCACATTAATGTCACAAAATTTCTGAAATTAATTTGACAAAAATTCGCACATAATTGTGACAAATATTTTAACATAAATGTGACAAAATTTCTTACATTAATGTGACAAAATTTCTCACATAAATGCGACAAATTCACCACAGAAATGTGACAAATGTAACCACATTCTTGTCACATTTTGATCAACAAAAATGTGACAAGAATGTGGTTAAATTTGTCACATTTTTGTGGTTGAATTTGTCGCATTTATGTGAGAAATTTTGTCACATTAATGTAAGACATTTTGTCACATTTAAGTTAAAATATTTGTCACAATTATGTGCGAATTTTTTTCAAATTAATTTCAGAAATTTGGTGACATTAATGTGAACAATTTTTTTGAATATTTTTGGGGTCCAATTAGTATTATATTTTAATTAATAAAATTTTGTGGATGTTACAGTATTTATTTACTTTTTATTTCTTTAATGCAGTTCTTTTCTCTTTTATGTACATAAATAAATATAAAAAATTCATTGTACATACTTATTTTTATCTTATTATATTATTAAAATTATTTACGTTTATAAACAAAAACATCAAATTTCAGTGATTTTTAATTATTTACATTAAAAAAAATTAATTCATTTTAATTATTCTAAATTAATACTAGAAAATTTAAATTCAAATACTAAATTTAAATTCAAATACTAAAATTAAATTAGCTATATGCGAAAGCATTTGTGTTTGATGTTTTCTTTGTTTTCTGGTACCTTTCTTCTCTTTTTTGCACATAAAATTTTAATGCTTATTTAGCTCATCGTCTTCCCTATCTGAAAAATAAAAATAAGTATAGTCTGAGAAATTTTAATAATATATCAATATAATCATAGATAATTAATATTTTGTTTTCTTTTTCAATATATAAATTTAAAAAAAATGATTTCATAAATACCTAATTAAACATATAAAATTATATTAATCAATAATAATACATAAAATTATTTTTGATATAATATATATACTTTTTTAAATTACTTAAAAAGTATATACAAAATAAAATTACTTACATAAAACAAAGAAATCACTGAATTTTAATTTTTATTTAAATAAACTGCGCACATTCACTTTCAATGAAAACTAATTACACATTACTAACTCTTACCGTTTTTTGTCGTGAAATGGCCACAAAAGTGTGATAAAAAAATGTGACCACATTTTATTTGACAATTTTGTGAACATTTTTTTGTGACAAAAGGATTCACAAAAATTTCAACAATTTTGTCATCTTTTTGTCACATTTTATTGTGACAAAATAAAGTCAAAAAATGTTCAACAAAAATGTCACAATAAATCCACAAAAAAATGTGATCACAGTTTATGGCTGCTGGGTTGTTTTGAAAAAATATAATAAATAAATCATTCCTGATAAAATATATAATTAACAAAAAAAAATGGTTATGGAATTTTCCATCGTGTATTTAAAAAACTTTTTAAAAAGTGGAACAAAAAAATGTGAATAGAAAAATTAAAATTCTTCCAAAGTAAAAAATAAATCGTATGTTTAAAAAAAAAAACAAAAAAAAAACGGAACAGATACAGTTAGTTAAAATTGTGATCGGGAAAAAAGAAGAAAAGAAAAAACGAGAAACATCTAGAAAAAAAATTGTGCGAAATATATATATAAAATTGATTTTTTTTTATCTTTTATTAATAATTTATAAAATAATTTTCTATAAAATAATTTTTTATAATTTTTTGATAATCGAAACAAAAAACAAGTATTTATTAAAATAGGATAATTAGTAATTGGTTTATCTAAATATTGAGCATTAAATCGACCATCGTGAAGGGCAGATGTGTGTTTCTTGAATTTAATAGTCGTATCAACAATAAATGAATTTGTATTATTTTAAACTGGAAAAGTACGTGTATTTTATTTATTTAGAAACGTAGATAATTAATTCAGAACGGCTTTGAATCATTTTGTAAATTAAATTTAACAAATCAGAAGTGGGATAATAAAATCCAAAGTAATAAAGTGGAAAAAGAAGAAAAAAAAAGAAACTGTATATAAAAAAAAACTGTTAGTAAGAAAAATCCAGAAAAAAAATTAAAAATAAAATATATGATAAAAAAAAAATCATTCCTGGAAAAAAATATATAATTAAAAATGGTTATGTATTTAAATGAATTTTATAAAGTGGATTAATAACCGTTTGTGAACTCCATCGTGTATTTAAAGGAATTTTAAAAAGTGGAACAAAAAAAAATATATATAACGTGAATAGAAAAAAAAAAAATAATAATAAAATTCTTCCACAGAAAAAATCTTGTTTTTTTTTTTTTAAACAAAAAAAAGGGAACAATTACAGTTATTTAAAATTGTAATCGGGAAAAAAAGACGATCAGAAAAAACGAGAAACATTTAAAAAATCGTGCGAAATATATATACATATTTAAAATAATTATTTCAATTTTTATATGTGTACACTCTTATAAAAACGGAGTTTATGTAACACCAAAACGGAGTTCAATAGAGTCCATCATCTATCGGAGTTTTTTTTTATTATTCTAAATAGTTAATTGTTTACTCCTTTTATGAGCTTAATTTGAAACACTGTTTCAGTGTTTATTAAACTACCTTTGATAGTTCAATTTTTCTAAAATTTCGAGTTCACGTGAACCTCCATAAGGTACAAAATAGGAACTCTTGAATGCACTTACTTACATTCCCTAAAAGGAGTTAATAATTAAAGGCCTTCGGAGTTTTACATAATACTTTTAGAAGAAAAATTTAAACTCTTTAAAAAGTTGAATATATTTGTCATTAAGAGTTTACTTTTATTTATTTTCGGATATTTCTTTTAATGTATTTTGAAGTTAAATATAAGCTTCTTATTAATTAAAAAAGCAATACTTCCATTTGAATTCTTCATTTATTAAGCAAGATTTTTTATAACATTTGTAAATAACATTTTTAATATAAAACTAACGTATTAAATATATAATAGTTTTTTTTAGATTTATTATATTAAATGTTAAATATACAAATATAAATTAATTATCAATTTTATAGTGTATAACTATGGTATTATAAATATAATATTATAATACTTATACAAAATAATTAGTAACATATTTAATATTTAAAGATATTTTTTTACATTGTAGATATTATATATATTAAATATAACATATATTTTATTATATTTAAATTTTATATTATGAAAATAATATACTGAAATAATAAATTATATAATAAATATAATTTTACATATTTTTATTTGTAAAATATATTTATATAGTTATATTTATTTTTATATAGTCAAAGGGCTTTTTACTTTAAGATTAGTAAAAGAAATTGTATCGATATTTTCAGTTATTTTAATTTCATATCCCATGACATTTTTGTCAAATAATATCGTTTTAAATTTTTGTATCACCAAATAAATTTTTTGTTCATTTTCAAATATTAATATTATTTTACCGAATTCAGGCAAGTCTAAAAAGTTAGAAAAATTGCAATGTAAAAACCTAATCGGTATTCATATCCAAATTTAAATTTTTTAATTATGTTAATTACTTGTGTATGTATTTAAATTAAAAGATAATTATTCAATTAAATAATATCTCAAATGAATGGGATACAGTTCAGTTAATTGTAGTTGTTCGTCGATACAGTATTCAGCTTCTCAAGCCTATATTTATTTTCAAGATATGTAGTTGAATACAAGCATTGATGTTTGGTTGCCAATGTCTTACATATATTAATGAAGTCAACGATATAGAAGATATATGGATAGAGCATAAATATAAAAATTTGAAGCCACGCCGGGTATAGTTGTCTCTTTTTTTGCTAGCCGAATTGTCAAAATATAAAAATGAGAAATTAGGGGCGGATTAGGTTTTTTTTAATTCGGGCATCAATTTTTAAGGAGATAATTTTTTTTTTTTTTGAAAAATACAAGTAAAGATCATCCTAAGGAATATTTTAGGTCGCGATAATTATACAAATAGAAAGTAAAATAGAGTAATTTGTTTAGCTAGTTAATATTGTTAATTTATATTGAGACTCTTAAACTTAAAAAAATAAGCCAGCCCTGTAAATCTAAAATCAGCTGTTATAATATTTTTCATATTATTAATTTGACACTTCGGCGAGCAAAAGGAAAGAGAACTACCAAAATCGTGGCTTCATAAACAATTTTTCAATATATTAAAATTTTAATGTGTTAAAAAGAGAGGGAACATTTATGCCCTATCCATATATCTTCTATATCGTTGAATGAAGTTATGGCATTTCGCAACTATGTGTTTAAACGTATTATGTTTACCTTCGAACCGCATTGTCCAAAAAATTAATGGTCCCATTTCACGAATAATTCTAGGGTAATGTATAAGAAAATGGTGTTTTGGAATCAATTTATGTTCATTGTATTCGGTTTTAAATATTTTAAGATGGTTCTCAATTAATTCAGATAGTTTTTCTATAATAGAATTTGGAATGCTTTGAGAAAATACTATTTGCATAATTTCTAAAAGGGATGTTATAATACTAAATTTTGATTCCAAAGCATCCTTGTTAGTAGAAATTACATCTTTAAATATATATAATAGAATAGGAAAATATCTTATAAGGCACCAAAACTGAGTTGCTTTCTGTCCTATTAAATTTCCCTTATTATCAATATTAATAAAACTCGGGCGATTGGTATTATCCAAAATTCCATAATTAAAACAAGCTATTTTATCATTAATAGCGGAAGCTGTTATTATCTCCTTTTTTTTAATCATATATATCAAGAATAATTTCAATTCATATTGACCGACACCTTCCAGTATGTCATGCATGGTATCAACACTCAGCGCACTAAAAGTGTGAAAATATTGTAAATCATTTAAAACACAATTTGTTTTAATACCAAAAATTTTATTTTCTAAGTGTTGAGTAGTGTTTTTTATATTTCTTAAAATAATATCTTTCTCGGAAAAATTATTTTGAATTTCATCTTTAGAAGAAAGGCAGAATCTACAAAAATAATTCGAATTAAATGATTCCTGAAGTCCATACAAAGTATTGGCTCCTAAGTTATCATGAGACACAGAAAAAATAGAACCTTTTATATTATAGATATTCCCTAAATATTCAATATCTATACCAGTATTTTCGAGAAGCTTTAAATCATCTACTATAGGTTGTAATATTGTATGAAATCCAGATGATTTAATTTCTTCAGCGTAGCATAAAGCAACCAGAAATATATTTTCGAGGTGTGAATTTAATTCAAAAGGTAAGTTTAATATTGAAAAATAAATAACACAAATTTTATGTACTTTTGTTTTCGAACCAAGGGGGTTCACGGCTTCAAAGTCATCAGTAAATAACTGCAATTGAAATGAATACTGCTCTTTAGAAAAAAGAATACTTTTTTTAAAATATGCACCATCACTAGGTTTTGATATTATATTAGGATCTGAAGCATTTATATTAAAAATATGAAAAGGAAGTTCTCATTGAGTGAAAGAAATTTAAGTGTATCTACAATCGATATGAACATAAAAGTGTTTGTTTTTGGACGAAATACGTACGTGTTACTTTCTGTGCAAAAAAATCTATCGCGCCTTATTGAAAGGGATATTTCTTTTGGTGGTGGTATTCCAGAATTTAAAATTAGTTTTTTACGCATGTAACTTGTCTTTCTATTTTTAAAAGGATCGTCTAAAAAGTTTTGAACTAAAAGCAAATCAACATTTTTGTTTTCAAACGAAATTTGTTTTAAGTTATTGGCAATATATTTGGTTAGTTTGGTCACTGATTCAATTATGGAATTTATTTTTGTCTCAGGAATATTTAATTTATTTATATCTAACAAAAATTGTTCTGCAATATTTTGCATTGTTTCTTTTTCTACAGTTTTCAATTCAAAATAATTTATTTCCGGAAATTTATTGGACTCAAAAGAACAATTTGTTGATGTTAATACTGAATTTGAATTATTAATTCCGTTGGACTAATTAGATAATTCATTTTTTTGATGATACAAAATATGCTTTCTCAGACCACTAAAGGTTTTATAACTACAGTTGCTCACAAAAGTATCCGGCCACTTCTTTTATTCAGTAGAATTAATCTTAGACGTTAAGTTTTAATAATCAGAAAACAAATAATTATTATTTTTTAACATTATTTAGTCTTGTAATTTATAATCCAATCATAGAAATATCAAAATTAAATATACTTCAGAAAAAATCGACAACCAAACAATTAAGTACATAATTCGGAAATGCAATTTTTCTCGAATGACGCACTATTTGGAAACTATTTGGTAACTAAACTTACTTTGGGGAAGTCCTCCGTAACACACTTAGTGGCCGACTTTTAAGTGCCAGTCTCAGTGATTTCGATCGAAAAGAACCGTTCGTTTCAAAAAGAAATTATAATCACAATGTATTCGTTCCGTTTATATAAAAAAATATGTTTAATCTCTATTTTATGTATTAAAATAAATATATTCTGCATTTATTATACAATACTGGATGCTTCTTAACATTTTCAATAAACTCCCCCATAATAATTCAAAAAATTTAAATTTCAAATGTATAATTTATAGGTTATGTCATTCGACCCATCCGGCAAAGTTAAAATATTTTTAACTCTTTTCAAATGAATTCGTTTCGACACGTTCATTGTGACTTGCAATCCGGCATACCATATAAAATATATGGGGCTGTCAAAATTTGAAATTTTCGATTCGAACGTGCCGTTCGAATCGAAATCACTGTGACTGGCACTTTAGTGTCAATTGTTTTATGAGTTCGGACAGCTATGTAAGTTTTTCTGATAATTAATTCATTTTTCTAATATGTTTTTCTAGTATTATAAAGTGTATTAGTAAAGGCTTTTTATAGCCAATATTAAAAAAAATACTTAATTGAAAATGAAGTGAAAAACATTAAATATTTTGAACCAAGTGGGGTGGCCGGATACTTTTGTGAGCAACTGTATATTTACATTTATCAAATCCACAAAAAAAGTCACATTTATTTTCTGAACATGTATTAATCTTAAATGTTTAAAATAATTTTTTACTTTCCCTTTTATGCATTCACACTTCCAGTATATAGGTATATATATATATATATATATATATATATATATATGTATATATATATATGTATATATATATATCTCCTCACCTGGCCATAACTCTTAAACGGTTTGACCGATTAAGCTCAAATTTGGAAGTTGAGCTGGTGCCATCAAAGGCTTGGTACCATATAAATTGATGAGTGGGAAGGGGCGCGGAGGGCCGTTTAATTTTTGAATGTACCAAAAAACCATGTGGGGTATCAAATGAAAGGTCTCATTGGACGGTAGTCCGGGGGGCGCCGTGGGTCATATCGGGCCCAAATCCGGGCAATGTGAGGCCCCATAATACAAAAAAATCATGTGGGGTATCAAATGAAAGGTCTTGAGGAGTACATCTCATTGAGCGGTAGTCCGGGGGGCGCCGTGGGTCATGTCGGGCTCAAAACGGGGGCAATATTGGGCCCTATAATACAAAAAATCATGTGGGGTATCAAATGAAAGGTCTCTACGAGTACATCTCATTGAGCGGTAGTCTGGGGGCGCCGTGGGTCAAGTCGGCCCCAAAATAAAAAAAATCATTTTGGGTATCAAATGAAAGGTCGTGAAGAGTACATCTTGTTGCTTAATCCATAGGTCAAACGGGCCCAAAACCAGTTAACAAAAAATGTAAATGTTAAATGTTAAAATTAACAGAAAATGTAAATTTAACAGAAATTTAACAGAAAATGTAGAAGTTAACAGAAAATGTAAGATTTTAACAGAAAAATTTAAATTTAACAGAAAGTTAAATTAAAAAAAAACAGAAAAAAATTTAACAGAAAAATGTAAAATTTAACAGAAATTGTAAAATTTAATAGTGTTGTGTGACAGCATTCATACATTTATGTCGTCATTGACTAAAAATGCATTATATCGGCAGTGCATTATACTATATCAAAGTTAAAATCAAAACAATAATAAAATACGTCATCGTATTATAAATATTATTGTATACAAATAATACAAACCATAATGACACACTTAAGTTATTATGTATAAAATGTAGAATAAATAAAAAGGTAAATAAACCTAAAGTAAATAAATGAAAGCACATAAGCTTTCTTAATAATAATAATAAAGTATAATGCGTCATCAGCAAAATGGGCAATGGCAACATAATTACTGTATGAACTGTTGTTACACAATTTTACCTTTAATTAATAACAAATATTAATTATTTATATTTATTGAAATATTCTAATATTGCTGAAGAAGCAATATTAGAATATATAAACGGCGAAAAAATGGTATTTCGGAGAGTTCAAATATTGACGTCTTATACTGAACAGGTTTAGCCTACAGTAAAAGAAATAAATTAAGAACTTTAAAAGTCAACAAACAAATAGTTGTTTTATTAAAAAGGACAAAAACATTGAAGAAGTAAAACCAGCAGAAGAATTAAAAGAAGACGATCAGGCCACAAACAATAAATAAAGGTGAATATTAAAATAAAGAAAAGGGTAAAACACAACATTGGTGCCGTGACCAATTTTTGGACTACGCTCCAAAAAACCGACTGGATTATGGAATAAAATTTATCGTCGTTATTTTTTTTCTTTTTTCATAAACAGATACCTCTACTTGCAGTTTGCATGAGGCATAGTGAACAGGCTTAGGCCTCACTATCTGTGTATATAAAAGAAAAGGAAGGAAAAGAAAGTAAATGTCGTCAAAAACGTTAGCAGAATTAAAGGAGAAAATAAAAAAATCACCGACCGCTGGACCTAAGCCAATTTCGATTGAAGAATATCGAAAAAGGCAAAGAACAACAACAACAACACCAGCAAAATCGATAGAACCAACAAAAACTAGAGGCGGCGAGGCAGCAAGAAGACGAGAGAAAATCAAAGATCTGCACAGGATTTTAAGACTGGGGTGCAGTAAGGAACAGGAGGAATTATTTAAAAAACAAATAAAGGAGCTAAGAAAAAAACAGAGGAAGGAACAAAAGGAGAAAAAGTTGGAAAAAAAAAATTTTAATCAGCTGTTTCAAAATTGCATTAAAACAGTTGAAGAAATAGTAGAAAATTTGTAATTTTATAATATAAACAATGACTAAAAAATATTTGTAATTTTATAATATAAAAAAATTTTTTATTTATTTTGTTTTATTATCTTCTCTTAGGAATTTTGTCGTTTTCTAATTCCACTTGTGGTCTCTCGAAAAAAATTTTTTGTAATTATATTATAAATTAACTTTATAAATAATTACAACAATATTGGATGGGGAAATTTGTCGGGATTTACATTATAATAAGTAAAGAGAAAAAATAAAAAATAAAATAATTGAAAAGTTGCTCACTGAAATTTAAAGGTTTGAGCTTTAATTAAAGTATAAAATTTTTTTTCTCTCGCAAAAAATCGTTCTTTAAGCTTGTGCTTTGTGCATACAAAAAAAATATAGTACACAAACAAGAAAAAACTCGTTAAAGCTTTTGTGCATAACACACATATGTTATATGCATAATTATTGAGAGGTTTTTTTTTGGTGTGTTGTATTGCAGTATATGTAGGCGATACAATAAATGGTCGTTTGTACATATATAGGTTTTGTATTGAGAAAATATTATTAAAGCTTTCGTGCATAACACACATATGTTATATGCATAATTATTGAGAGGTTTTTTTTTTTGTGTGTTGTATTGGTGTATATGTAGGCGATACAATAAATGGTCGTTTGTACATATATATGTTTCGTATTGAGAATATATTATTATTATTTAACCATAGGCGTAGAGGGAAAGGGAGTTTTTTTTTTTTTTTGATTCAATAAAAAATTGAATGCGAATTATTTTATTGAATGTTAATGAGTAATTGTGTTACTATTTTTAACACACATGGCACCAACTACTCGCGGACAAAAGAAAATATTAGAGGATTCTACTATTTTACCGGAAAACCTTAATTTTGCGGAATTATCATTAATAAAATCCACACCACAGGGTAGTTCGGATAATTTAACAAAAAGAAGACGGTCGGTAACTTTTGCGCCGGAAAATTCAGATGACACTATATCAAACGAAAGCGGGTCGGAAACGGAAATTAATTTAAACGCTATTAATTTGAGTTTACGTTCAAATAACGTTGGGAAAAATTCTGAAAATAATAGTAGCGAAAGCGAAGAAGAAGGTGCCGTAGGAGGAATAACAATAGATAATATTAGTCAATTAAAGGAAAGAAACAAAACTTTGATTAATATTAATAAAAATTTTGACAAATTGGAAATGGATACAAATAGACTATGTATGCAGGGAGCAATTCCACGCACCAATAGCGGCTTACAAATACCTAGCGGATTATACGAGGATTTAATGCCACAAAACAACGGATCAGGACACAAAAATAATAGGAGATCAACAAATTTTTTAAACAAGGATAACACATACGATTTCGGGATGACAGCTCCAATGAACGCAACAATGCCCCTAGAAAAAACATATAAAACATTTTTTCAGGGCATTCCAACATTCTGCGGAGAAGGAGATCGTATGATATTGGATTTACAAAATTTTGTTGCGCTCGCACATGACGCGTACTTCAGAACAGATGAATGCGACCGGGCCGCGGTATTAAATCAAATAATTCGAGGAAAATTAAAAGGCAGAGCCGCGGACATTTTTCAGGAGCGAGCCGTTAGTAGCTTTAGAGAGTTCAAAGCAATTTTGGATAACGCATTTATTCCTTACAAGGATTTAACACAATTAAGGCGAGAAATTGAGGAATGTGTACAGATTCCTGATGAATCTGTGGAACAATTTGGAGATCGTGTAGAACGGAAATTAGGATGCTTCAAAATGGCCGCCAGGCATAAATTTCCTAATGGGTTTCAAGGAATAGTACAGGATGCCGAAGAAACGGCTAGGAAAACATTTATTAGAGGATTGCGATCGGAATCCATTAAACATTACATAATTTCCCAAAATTGTGCTAATATTGAAGAAACCCTTACAAAAGCAATACGATTTGCTAGGGAATCCTTGGAATTGTTGGGACCACAACGAGCGGAAAAATCAACGGAAACGGCAATGAATGACACCACAAAACAACTTTTGGAAATGATAAAAGAACTAAAACTCAGTTCCAATAGAGTCAATAATAGATTATTTAGGCAACAAAATATGCAGCAAGCACCGCAAGGAATGAGAGTACCGGTAACAGCAGCTAGGCCAGTAAATAACTCTTACGTGCCAAACAATAACAATGGACAAAGAGTAACTTGTTTCAATTGTGGTAGGATGGGCCATTACAGCAAGGATTGTAGGGCACCTCGCAAAACAGGCGCGCCACCAACTAATAACATACAAAGAGAAAATAATTGGGCTCGTATGGAGTGTTATTTATGTAAAAATACGGGACACATTGCAACTAACTGTCCATTTAATAAGGAAAAGGCACGTGAAGAGGTAACAACACACAGAGTCACTTCATTTAGGTTAGCAAATTGCAACTGGTGTCAAAGAGAAGGACATACAGAATTAACATGTCCAGCACGTCAAAACTATCAAGCTAATCAGGGAAACGAAAGAGGGATGAATTAAAAACCCAATTTTCATCCCGTAGTTTTACGAAGGAGGGTGTATCAATGAGAAATCGTTGGTACGAGCCGCTAGTAGCTATGCCATTGGACATCACCAGCAATGAACAAGTAAAATTTTTAGTAGGTACTGGAGCTCAAATAAATTTTTTGAAAGAGGATTATAGGACTTTGGATTTTCCCATAATGACATATAACCAAAATGAAGTTTCAATTCCCTTAAGTAATCAGAGTAATACGACTTTTAGAAATAATACAGAAATATATACAGAACTCGAAGAAATTAAGTTACGAAAAATGGAGAGAAATAATAAAACTAAAGAAATTAATAGTTTTGAAAAAATAGATAACAGTGAAGTAAAGAGAAATATCGAATTTAAAGAAAGCGTATTTTTTGAAAAATTAGAAAAAGGAAAAATTTTTGAAAAGGGACAGAAGGATAATAGAAGTAATGAGGAGTTTGAAGTTGGTGGATACTCACAACCAGAAAAATCAAGAGCTGACCACAGAGCAGCGGATCTTGTACTTTTTCAAGGGCAGGAGATAAAACCAATTTTAAAAAATAAAATCATAGCCAAGGAAAATTCATCAGGAGCAGACAACAGTGCTGCGGATCTTGAGAATTTCCAAGGGAAAAATGGAAAATTAAATGAAGAAAATAAAGACATAATTAAAAGAGCGGAGAAAATTATAGAAGAAAAAGGAGAATTATTAAATAAAGGACGAAATGAAAAAATTTATGTAATTAATACAATCAAAAGTTTTACTGATCATGTTACTGATACAAAATTAGAAGAAATGAAATTAGAAATTAAGGATTTGTTTAAAGAAGAAAAAATTGAAAATGAAGCCAATAAAATTGAAGTTTATAAAGAAGATAAAAATAATATTGAAGAAATTAAAGAAGTAAAAAATGAAGTTCGTAATGAGGAATTTGAAGTATTTAAAGATAATAAAGTAAATTATTATGTTGAATTAAACAAAGTTAATAATAATGAAAATAATCTAATTGAAATCAGTAATTTAAAATCAGTAAATAATAAGAAAATTGAAGGTCAAACCAATAAAATTTTTAACGAACATGAAATACCGGCTCATGTATATGCAAATGTGGTTATTGGTAATAGACTAGAGAATATACAAGGACAATTATTGCAAACCAAAACATTGCAATGTTTTGAAAAATATTTAGAAAATAATGAAAAAATTATACAAGATATCAATGTACGTACGTTCCCGGTTATAAAACAACGGAACTATAAATACTTCCGTAAATATGCCTAAAAACAGGATACAATAAAAAAAAACAACAAATTATATAGAACAATTATCTTTCGCGATATATCATACGTTAAGTAGAAGTAAAAATTTTCAAATAGTTTATTTTTCAATTAAGAAAATCAAAACTAATGATTTTACAATAATATAAAATGTTCAACATTTTCTAAATTTAGATTAGTTTTTTTTTATAATTGGGATAAGGTTAGAGAAAATCAAATTACTAATAATTAGTTTTTAGCATTTAGCATACATTTAGGAGTTTTACTAACAGCATAAGCTAAAAAAGGGTATAAACAAAATGGATAGAAGAATAGGATTTTTTAGAAACTTATACTACGAAAATGTAAATACACATTAGGTAAAATTTTAAATCTTAAAAAGATTTTTTTTGCGAAATTGGAGAGAAAAGAAATTAAAATAATAAAAAAAAAAAATAGCAAATTATCGACTTTATCCTTCAAAAACCACAGAAAGAATGATTTTTATTAACGCAATTACAAAATTATTAAATTCCAAAATGCATAATAGCATAATTGAATTTTTTTTGCGAGACACTTTATATTTTAAAAAAATTTTTTTTAGCAAAATTCGGTAAAAATTTACAAAATAGTTTTTTTGTAATTGGAGAAGAGAAGATAATAAAATAAAATAAATAAAAAATTTTTTTTAGTCTATTATGAAAAACAAAAAAAAAATTTTTGAACAAATAAACTATTAAATTTAGAATAAAAAATTTATGATAAAAAAAAAAAAAGGAAAATTTTTATGTAAAATTAAATTGAAAATGTAATTTTAAAAAAAAAAAAAATGGGAGGTATACTATTATACATAAAATAAAAATAAAATAAAATGTATAAATAATATAAAAAATTGTCAAATTACATAAATTTTACAACAAAGCTATATTATTGAAAATTTTAAATTATACCATAAAAATGGTATTAAAATACATATATAAAAATTAGAACTATTATATATATAAAAATGAAAAAAAAAAAATAAATATGTATACCTAAAATTAAATTGATTAAATTAATTGTAAATCAATAAATTAATAAAAAATATTTAATATCTTAAACTAGATTAAGGTTAAACTAGATAAAAAGAAAAATTGAGAAAAATTATAAAAAAAAATCATGTATAAAATATTAAATAAAAATTGGGAAATAACATTATATAAATATTATTGAATACTTAAAATATTAAAATTATGAAAATTAAAATTATTTAAAAAATTTAAATTATATATTACTATTGGTTTTTTAAAAAAATTATATAAAATCAAATTGTTTGAAAATGGAAAATTATATAAAAAATGTAACTAGATTAAGATCAAAATTGTTTATACGTTTTATAATGTTTTAATAAAGAATGTTCTAAAATTTGGAAATTCATGTTGGAAAACTTCGAAATACCATTAACTTAAAAAATATGAATATTTTTTATCTTGGAAGAGGGAGGTGTTGTGTGACAGCATTCATACATTTATGTCGTCATTGACTAAAAATGCATTATATCGGCAGTGCATTATACTATATCAAAGTTAAAATCAAAACAATAATAAAATACGTCATCGTATTATAAATATTATTGTATACAAATAATACAAACCATAATGACACACTTAAGTTATTATGTATAAAATGTAGAATAAATAAAAAGGTAAATAAACCTAAAGTAAATAAATGAAAGCACATAAGCTTTCTTAATAATAATAATAAAGTATAATGCGTCATCAGCAAAATGGGCAATGGCAACATAATTACTGTATGAACTGTTGTTACACAATTTTACCTTTAATTAATAACAAATATTAATTATTTATATTTATTGAAATATTCTAATATTGCTGAAGAAGCAATATTAGAATATATAAACGGCGAAAAAATGGTATTTCGGAGAGTTCAAATATTGACGTCTTATACTGAACAGGTTTAGCCTACAGTAAAAGAAATAAATTAAGAACTTTAAAAGTCAACAAACAAATAGTTGTTTTATTAAAAAGGACAAAAACATTGAAGAAGTAAAACCAGCAGAAGAATTAAAAGAAGACGATCAGGCCACAAACAATAAATAAAGGTGAATATTAAAATAAAGAAAAGGGTAAAACACAACAATAGCAGATGTAAACTTAACAGAAATTGTTAATTTGACAGGCAATGTAATATATGTACATATAACAAAAAATGTAAAATTTAACAGAAGAAGTAAATTTAACAGAAAATGCAAATTAAACAGAAAATGTAAAATTTTAAAAGTAATGTAAATTGCGAAATCTAACAGAAAATGAAAAATTTTACAAAAAATGTAAAATTTATTACTTTCCCCTTTATGAATTCACACCTCCAGTATATTTATTACTTTCCCTTTTATGACTTCACACTTCCAGTATGTCGGTATATCCTCACCTGGCCATAACTCTTAAACGGCTGGACCGATGGAGCTCCAATTTGGAAATTGAGCTCGTGTCATCAGAAGATTGGTACCATATAAATTTGAGGCCTTTTTGATGAGGTGGAAGGGGGCGCGAAGGGCCGTTTAATTTTTGAATGTACAAAAAAAACCATGTGGGGTATCAAATGAAAGGTCTTGACGAGTACACCTCATTGGACGGTGGTCCGGGGGCGCCGTGGGTCACGCCGGGCCCAAATCGGGGCAATGTGGGGCCCATAATACAAAAAATTATGTGGGGTATCAAATGAAAGGTCTTGACGAGTACATCTCATTGAGCGGTAGTCCTGGGGCGCCGTGGGTCATGTCGGGCTCAAAACGGGGGCAATGTTGGGCCCTATGATACAAAAAAAAATGTGGGGTATCAAATGAAAGGACTTGGCGAGTACATCACATTGGGCGGTAGTCCGGGGGCGCCGTGGGTCATGTCGGGCCCAAAACTGGGGCAATGTTCGGCTCTGTAATACAAAATATCATGTGGGGTATCAAATGAAAGGTCTTGACGAGTACATCTCATTGGACGGTAGTTCGGGGGTGCCGTGGTTCATGTCGGGCTCAAAATTGGGGTAATGTTGGGTCCTATAATACAAAAAATCATGTGGGGTATCAAATGAAAGGTCTTGAAGTGTATATCTCAATGGGACGCCGTGTGTCATGTAGGGGCTAAAACGGGGAAAATGTTGGGCTCCATCAACAAAAATCATGTGGGGTATCAAATGAAAGGTCTTCAACAGTACATCTAATTGGGCGGTAGTCCGGGGCGCCTTGAGTAATCTCGTGCCCATAACGGGGTAATGTGGTGCCCCATCATACAAAAAATCATGTGGGGAATCAAAAGAAATGTCTTGAAGAGTGCATCTCCATGAGGGTAGTCCGTGGGGCACATTCGGTTACACGGGCCCCCAAATTGGGTCATGTTGGGCCCATTATTCAAAGGGGTATCAAATTAAAGTTCTTGAAGAGCACATATCTTGGGGTAGTCCATGGCTCAGCGTGGGTCAACTGGGGCCGAAAATCGTAAAAAAATCATGTGAGGTATTAAATGAAAGGTCTTGAAGAGTAGTCCGAGCAGTACCCTGGGTAATGTGGAGCCAATTATACAAAAAAAACATGTGGGGCACCGGGGGCCATGGAAGGCCCAAAACATCGGCCACATGTGGAATTCCAAATTATGGGCCATGAGGAGCTCAAACAAATCATTCCCAAGTTGTCAAAGTATTTAAATATTTTTAGTCGGTCAAATGAATACATATTTGACCGACTAAAAAGTGTAAAATAAAAAATATAAATAAGAAAAAGTTTTTTAAAAATACTTTCCCTTAAAGAAATATTCAACTAAAAAGTAATAAACAAGCAAATAATACCACATCAATGTACTTTCCCGTTAAGTTTGAGCCACTGTCAGCAATAGTAAGCGAAAGTAGACCTTATCAGAATTAATGCCATTTATAAGGAGGTCTACTTACCCTTATTATTGCTGACAGTGGTTCAAACTTAACGGGAAAGTACATTGATGTGGTATTATTTGCTTGTTTATTACTTTTTAGTTGAATATTTCTTTAGGGGAAAGTATTTTTAAAAAACTTTTTTATTTATATTTTTGGATTTAATATTAACTTTTTACATAAGAAACAACTTAAATTCATTTTGTTTTTTTTTTTAAATTATTTAGTTTAAAAAAAGAAATTTAAATATTAATGGAATCAAATTGAGGTGCAATATAATTAATTGAAATCAATTAATTCTAGCCTATTTTTAATGTCTAATATTCTGGCAGTAGTTTTTTTTATTTCTAACTCGAAAATTACGTGTTCTAGAAAATTAAACAATGTTTCATACCCTTCCGTATATTGGCAACCAAATATGAAGAATGCTTTAAATAGCGTGTCAAACGCTTGTTGTGTTTTATATATTCGATGTTATAATTATATGGCTCTTGTGCCAATATATTATATATTTGTCGAATATAAAAACTGGAAGCGCTAATATTTGTTATTTGGACGATATTATTTTTGGCTTTTGCCAGTTAAATAATATCCTGTTTGAATAAAACTCCAAATTTAATATTTTAGACTTTATTTGTTCAGAATAGCTTTATTATTAAACATTAACTCTGTACAAAACTTTACTGTTTCGAGAGTTGTTTAACGAAAGCTGAACAAATTCCAACTCTCTGAATTACCAAAAAACCAACGTATTTATAGGCAAATATTAATTTGCCGGCCTTTGTTTACATAAAAATGTAAACGAACTTTGTTTTATTAATAACATAATTAATTTATGATTGAGTAATTGCACTCAATATTAATTATTATTAATTGTTTGTTTTCATACCCAAAATTGCATAGTCGACAAAATTGCGCACTAAGCATTATTCAATTATTGACACAATTTAATAATACAAATTTAACTAGAACAATATTTTATATTTGAATAAATACTGTTCTTGTTACGCAATGCGAAAAGCAAATATTTTATGGTACAAACAATTAGTTATCGTTTATTACAAAGACGGTGTTTTTATTCCACAACACGCTACAAGAGAAGAATAGCCTTCTATGGGAATTTCTTTCCCATCAATAGCTATTGTATACTTCGAAATGGCTGCTTTATTGGTACCATATGCAATGATAGTTGGTTGTCCACATAATGTAAGAGCTGGCTTACCAATCTGTAATAAATAAATTTAAAAAATATATAAATATTAATTTGTTTTAGTTAATTTGTACCTTGTGAAATTTCAGGATAAAAGTTCTATCTTCTGTTGTCTTTCGTTTTCTTCCTCTTGCAGGTAAAAGTTTAATTAATATTAAGAAAGCTGTTGAAGGAACCATTCTATCAAAAAAAAATATTATAATTACTAATTTAATAAATTATCTTTTTCTTACTATCTTCATCATAAACATCGTCATTATATATCTTGATTTTAAAGTTTTCAGAAAGTTTCATTATCTTCTTTATTATTTCTGGCCATTTGGTTACCAAGTTTTGACATTTTTCCGGATATCTTAATCTAAAATCCTGTTGAATCTGAAATATTTTTCTTTAGAAATAATTTACATAAATAAATAATAAAAAAATTACCAATCGAGGAGTATCGAGGAATCTTGGGAAAAGATTTACTATTTGATCGTTATTGCTGTTGGACGTTCTTAATTGAACAGTTTTCGCCATACATTCAAAAATTTCCGATTTTTGTTGTGTTGGGCAAGCGCAAGCATTTTTCAAAAACCGTACATCCTCGTCAAAATTTTCAAAATTTTGTTCAGGTATTGTAGAATCAGGAATATTTTCTTTTGTATTTTCCTTCTTATTTACGTTGCCCGAACTTGACCTATTTATTGTTTTTAAACGGTTTCAAATATATCCCTCTCTGGTGTTAGGTTCATAAAATACTTCCTAAAAGAAAGTAAAAAAATTATTAACATAAGTAAAAAACAGGATTTCCGATTAGCTTTTGATTTTAGATTTCTAATTTTTGCATCATAATTAAATTTTTAAATTGACGATTGCAAAATTAAATTTCGACTGTGCCAATAGAATAAAATTTGGAAGGAAAATAAATTTTTTGCAAATGTTATTCCTTGCAAATTTATTAGGCCTTTACAATTGCTTTAAATCTCCAGTAGCAAAGAATTAATAAATAAATTAATTTATATTTTGTGCCAATCGAAAATCCTGAAAATAAGAACTTGATTATGCTTACGTAAACTCACGTATTTTTCAGGGTTACCACCACATAGGTTTATAAATAGCTTCGCAAGGGCTTTGGCCCAATTAATTTTTTCATCCCTTCTTGGATGAGAACCATTTATTTCAATTAGATGTTGTACTGTTAGATTTATTAATCTCTTGCGACTACAGTCGACCAACGTACCAGTATCAGCATATTCTTTTAATAAATTTTTTCCCAACTGAGTTTGGTTGAAATGCTTTTCTAATTCAGTTTTGAGAAATTCAATATCAAATTAAATTTTTTTTGGAAAATTGCCAATAAAACAATTTTGTCTTCGCAAAATTCCAGGCGTGTTATCGTCACTATCACTTTTGTTGTTGCAATTTCCAGAGACAGAATCTGTTTGCGTCGCCTGATCTTTGAAGTATTCTGAAAGATTTATTAAAATATATATTATATTTATGGTATCTTATGCATTTAATTTATATAAACAGACCTTTATTTTGAAATTTCCTTAAATAAAATATTTTCTCATTTTCATTGCCACATTTTAAATAATACATCAATACTTCATCAGTTATTTCTGCACCTTCTTTATCTTCCAAAGAATAGTAATGAGATTCTATCAATGATTCCACGGTAATACCGAAGGTAACACATGCTACCGAATAAACAAAAAATTATTTAAGTATTAATAAATAGCTAAATAATATCTTATGCACAACTTTTCACAGGTATTTAATGATAATAAAACTTTAAATTATTCAGAAAAATATTTTTCGATTTTAATTACCAGCTAGAATGATGTCCAAAGTATTAACATTATAATTATATTCTGTCATCTGAACAAATACATATTTTATTACTTCATTATATGAAATGCGAAACATTTTCTGTGCCATTATGGATAATATTATTATCAAAACAAAACAATTGACTAACCTAAATAAAAAAATAAACTCCGATCGGAGTTCTGTGATACCTTTTTTTTAAATTTTTTTTTTTGTATAAAATGAACTTTTTTAAAAAAATTATTTTTTTCTTTTTTTTTATTATTACACTTATGTTAATAACAATTATTCCAATTTATCTTTTAATAATTTATATTTTGACACAAATTTATATTTTTTCACAAAATTATATTTTAATAGAACACCAATTTATATTTTAATATAATTATTATTTATTAAAAATTTTCACATTAAATATCAACTTTCCATGTTAAAATCTTATGAAAAACTAAATTTTCCCGTAAAAATTGGCATCTTAACAAAAATCACACCGATCGAAGTTGATTGCCACTATTTCAGGAGTTCAATATTGCATTTGTCTAAGAAAAAATTGGAAAACTAACGTTATTTTTTTTTAAAACTCGCATTTTATTAAAAGAACTCATAATCGAATATTAATAAACTTTGTACGGAGTTAATTTTTAACTTTTCTTTAAAAAAAAACTCAAGCAACTCCGAAAGTAGTACATTAGTTAAAATAAACTACTGAGGAGAGTTATAAAATTGTTCTGCAATATTTTACATTGTTTCTTTTTCTACAGTTTTCAATTCAAAATAATGTATTTCCGGAAATTTATTGGACTCAAAAGAACAATTTGTTGATGTTAGTACTGAATTTGAATTTTAATGCCGTTGGACTAATTAGATAATTCATTTTTTTGATGATACAAAAGATGCTTTCTCAGACCACTAAAGGTTTTATAACTATATTTACATTTATCAAATCCACAAAAAAAGTCACATTTATTTTCTGAACATGTATTAATCTTAAATGTTATATTTTGTTATATATCCGGCCACTTCTTTTATTCAGTAGAACTAATCTTAGCCGTTAAGTTTTAAATATCAGAAAACAAATAATTATTATTTTTTAACATTATTTAGTCTTGTAATTTATAATCCAATCATAGAAATATCAAAATTAAATATACTTCAGAAAAAATCGACAACCAAACAATTAAGTACATAATTCGGAAATGCAATTTTTCTCGAATGACGCACTATTTGGAAACTATTTGGTAACTAAACTTACTTTGGGGAAGTCCCCCGTATGCATACACACTTGGTGGCCGACTTTAGTGTCAATTGTTTTATGAGTTGGGACAGCTATGTAAGTTTGTCTGATAATTTTTAAGTGAGTCTGATAATTAATTCATTTTTCTAATATGTTTTTCTAGTATTATAAAGTGCATTAGTAAAGGCTTTTTATAGCCAATATTAAAAAAAATACTTATTGAAAATGAAGTGAAAAACATTAAATATTTTGAACCAAGTAGGGTGGCCGGATAATTTTGTGAGCAACTGTATATATGTATATATATATATCTCCTCACCTGGCCATAACTCTTAAACGGTTTGACCGATTAAGCTCAAATTTGGAAGTTGAGCTCGTGCCATCAAAGGCTTGGTACCATATAAATTGATGAGTGGGAAGGGGGCGCGGAGGGCCGTTTAATTTTGGAATGTACCAAAAAACCATGTGGGGTATCAAATAAAAGGTCTTGACGAGTACATCTCATTGGACGGTAGTCCGGGGGGCGCCGTGGGTCATATCGGGCCCAAATCCGGGCAATGTGGGGCCCCATAATACAAAAAATCATGTGGGGTATCAAATGAAAGGTCTTGAAGTGTATATCTCAATGGGACGCCGTGTGTCATGTAGGGGCTAAAACGGGGAAATGTTGGGCTCCATCAACTAAAATCATGTGGGGTATCAAATGAAAGGTCTTCAACAGTACATCTAATTGGGCGGTAGTCCGGGGGCGCCTTGAGTAATCTCGTGCCCATAACGGGGTAATATGGTGCCCCATCATACAAAAAATCATGTGGGGAACAAAAGAAATGTCTTGAAGAGTGCATCTCCATGAGGGTAGTCCGTGGGGCACATTCGGTTACACGGGCCCCCAAATTGGGTCATGTTGGGCCCATTATTCAAAGGGGTATCAAATTAAAGTTCTTGAAGAGCACATATCTTGGGGTAGTCCATGGGTCAGCGTGGGTCAACTGGGGCCGAAAATCGTAAAATGTGAGGTATTATGTGAGGTATTAAATGAAAGCTATTTATTAATACTTAAATAATTAAATATAAATAAAAAAAAGTTTTTTAAAAATACTTTCCCTTAAAGAAATATTCAACTAAAAAGTAATAAACAAGCAAATAATACCACATCAATGTACTTTCCCGTTAAGTTTGCGCCACTGTCAGCAATAGTAAGGGAAAGTAGACCTTATCAGAATTAATGCCATTTATAAGGAGGTCTACTTACCCTTATTATTGCTGACAGTGGCTCAAACTTAACGGGAAAGTACATTGATGTGGTATTATTTGCTTGTTTATTACTTTTTAGTTGAATATTTCTTTAAGGGAAAGTATTTTTAAAAAAAATTTTTATATTTATATTTAATTATTTAAGTATTAATAAATAGCTAAATAATATCTTATGCACAACTTTTCACAGGTATTTAATAATAATAAAACTTTAAATTATTAAGAAAAATATTTTTCGATTTTAATTACCAGCTAGAATGATGTCCAAAGTATTAACATTATAATTATATTCTGTCATCTGAACAAATACATATTTTATTACTTCATTATATGAAATGCGAAATATTTTCTGTGCCATTATGGATAATATTATTATCAAAACAAAACAATTGACTAACCTAAATAAAAAAATAAACTCCGATCGGAGTTCTGTGATACCTTTTTTTTAAATATTTTTTTTTGCATAAAATGAACTTTTTTAAAAAAATTATTTTTTCTTTTTTTTTATTATTACACTTATGTTAATAACAATTATTCCAATTTATGTTTTAATAATTTATATTTTGACACAAATTTATATTTTTCACAAAATTATATTTTAATAGAACACCAATTTATATTTTAATATAATTATTATTTTAAAAAATTTTCACATCAAATATCGACTTTCCATGTTAAAATCTTATGAAAAACTAAATTTTCCCGTAAAAATTGGCATCTTAACAAAAATCACACCGATCGAAGTTGATTGTCACTATTTCAGGAGTTCAATATTGCATTTGTCTAAGAAAAAATTGGAAAACTAACGGTATTTTTTTTAAAACTCCGAAAGTAGTGCATTTTATTAAAAGAGCTCATAATCGAATATTAATAAACTTTGTACGGAGTTAATTTTTAACATTTCTTTAAAAAAAACTCAAGCAACTCCGAAAGTAGTTCATTAGTTAAAATAAACTACTGAGGAGAGTAATAAAAAAACTCCGAAAGTAGTGCATTTTATTAAAAGAACTCATTATCGAATATTAATAAACTTTGTACGGAGTTAATTTTTAACTTTTCTTTAACAAAAACTCAAGCAACTCCGAAAGTAGTTCATTAGTTAAAATAAACTACTGAGGAGAGTTATAAAATTGTTATGCAATATTTTGCACTATATATATATACATATGTATATATATATATCTCCTCACCTGGCCATAACTCTTAAACGGTTTGACCGATTAAGCTCAAATTTGGAAGTTGAGCTCGTGCCATCAAAGGCTTGGTACCATATAAATTGATGAGTGGAAAGGGGGCGCGGAGGGCCGTTTAATTTTTGAATGTACCAAAAAACCATGTGGGGTATCAAATGAAAGGTATTGACGAGTACATCTCATTGGACGGTAGTCCGGGGGGCGCCGTGGGTCATATCGGGCCCAAATCCGGGCAATGTGGGGCCCCATAATACAAAAAATCATGTGGGGTATCAAATGAAAGGTTTTGACGAGTACATCTCATTGAGCGGTAGTCCGGGGGGCGCCGTGGGTCATGTCGGGCCCAAAACGGGGGCAATGTGGGGCACCATAATACAAAAAATCATGTGGGGTATCAAATGAAAGGTCTTGAGGAGTACATCTCATTGAGCGGTAGTCCGGGGGGCGCCGTGGGTGATGTCGGGCTCAAAACGGGGGCAATGTTGGGCCCTATAATACAAAAAATCATGTGGGGTATCAAATGAAAGGTCTCTACGATTACATCTCATTGAGCGGTAGTCTGGGTGCGCCGTGGGTCAAGTCGGGCCCAAAATCAAAAAAATCATTTTGGATATCAAATGAAAGGTCGTGAAGAGTACATCTTGTTGCTTAATCCATAGGTCAAACGGGCCCAAAACCAGTTAACAAAAAATGAAAATGTTAAATGTTAAAATTAACAGAAAATGTAAATTTAACAGAAATTTTACAGAAAATGTAGAAGTTAACAGAAAATGTAAAATTTAATAGCAGATTTAAACTTAACAGAAATTGTTAATTTGACAGGCAATGTAATATATGTACATATAACAAAAAATGTAAAATTTAACAGAAGAAGTAAATTTAACAGAAAATGCAAATTAAACAGGAAATGTAAAATTTTAAAAGTAATGTAAAATTTATTGCAAATTGCGAAATCTAACAGAAAATGAAAAATTTTACAAAAAATGTAAAATTTATTACTTTCCCCTTTATGAATTCACACCTCCAGTATATTTATTACTTTCCCTTTTATGAATTCACACTTCCAGTATGTCGGTATGTCGGTATCTCCTCACCTGGCCATAACTCTTAAATGGCTGAACCGATGGTGCTCCAATTTGGAAAAACGGGGGCAATGTTGGGCCCTATGATACAAAAAAACATGTGGGGTATCAAATGAAAGGTCTTGACGAGTACATCTCATTGGCATTAATTCTGATAAGGTCTACTTTCCCTTACTATTGCTGACAGTGGCTCAAATTGTGTCATGTAGGGGCTAAAACGGGGAAAATGTTGGGCTCCATCAACAAAAATCATGTGGGGTATCAAATGAAAGGTCTTCAACAGTACATCTAATTGGGCGGTAGTCCGGGGGCGCCTTGAGTAATTTCGTGCCCATAACGGGGTAATGTGGTGCCCCATCATACAAAAAATCATGTGGGGAATCAAAAGAAATGTCTTGAAGAGTGCATCTCCATGAGGGTAGTCCGTGGGGCACATTCGGTTACACGGGCCCGCAAATTGGGTCTTGTTGGGCCCATTATTCAAAGGGGTATCAAATTAAAGTTCTTGAAGAGCACATATCTTGGGGTAGTCCATGGGTCAGCGTGGTTCAACTGGGGCCGAAAATCGTAAAAAAATCATGTGAGGTATTAAATGAAAGGTCTTGAAGAGTAGTCCGAGCAGTACCCTGGGTAATGTGGAGCCAATTATACAAAAAAAACATGTGGGGCACCGGGGGCCATGGAAGGCCCAAAACATCGGCCACATGTGGAATTCCAAATTGTGGGCCATGAGGAGCTCAAACAAATCATTCCCAAGTTGTCAAAGTATTTAAATATTTTTAGTCGGTCAAATGAATACATATTTGACCGACTAAAAAGTGTAAAATAAAAAATATAAATAAGAAAAAGTTTTTTAAAAAACTTAAGTTTGAGCCACTGTCAGCAATAGTAAGGGAAAGTAGACCTTATCAGAATTAATGCCATTTATAAGGAGGTCTACTTACCCTTATTATTGCTGACAGTGGCTCAAACTTAACGGGAAAGTACATTGATGTGGTATTATTTGCTTGTTTATTACTTTTTAGTTGAATATTTCTTTAGGGGAAAGTATTTTTAAAAAACTTTTTTTTATTTATATTTTTGGATTTAATATTAAGTTTTTACATAAGAAACAACTTAAATTCATTTTGTTGTTTTTTTAAATTATTTAGTTTAAAAAAAGAAATTTAAATATTAATGGAATCAAATTGAGGTGCAATATAATTAATTGAAATCAATTAATTCTAGCCTATTTTTAATGTCTAATATTCTGGCAGTAGGTTTTTTTTTTTTCTAACTCGAAAATTACGTGTTCTAGAAAATTAAACAATGTTTCATACCCTTCCGTATATTGGCAACCAAATATGAAGAATGCTTTAAATAGCGTGTCAAACGCTACAAGAGAAGAATAGCCTTCTATGGGAATTTCTTTCCCATCAATAGCTATTGTATACTTCGAAATGGCTGCTTTATTAGTACCATATGCAATGATAGTTGGTTGTCCACATAATGTTAGAGCTGGCTTACCAATCTGTAATAAATAAATTTAAAAAATATATAAATATTAATTTGTTTTAGTTAATTTGTACCTTGTGAAATTTCAGGATAAAAGTTCTATCTTCTGTTGTCTTTCGTTTTCTTTCTCTTGCAGGTAAAAGTTTAATTAATATTAAGAAAGCTGTTGAAGGAACTGTAATATCTGGCCCAATCTGTCCGATATTACGTTAACTACTCCCCTTGGATACCTATATGAGGGTATCCCCGATTGGTCGTAGGACTATTATATAAATAAATCCAATCCAATAACCTTAGCTAAAGAGCCTGAGTTAAACTAAAATTAGCTAAAGAGCCTAGTTCAGTTGGATTGGAAGTTAATTATTTTATTCTAATGGTAGCGAGTAGCCTAGTTAAAATAAAACAATTGGTTTGACTTTCAAGTTAAAAAGTGAATCTTTATTTTATTAATATTCTCTTTTATACCCTAAATCTATTCGTTACATACTTATTTATTAGTTACTTATTTCTAATTATTGGTAATATTTGCTAACGCCAGCAATCCTTAAATTTCTTTATAATTATTCTTAGTTTCAAATATTATTTAAAGTATTGCACATATAAATATATATATATACATATATATATTTACATGATTACTAATAATGTTCTCTGTATGCATATATATAAATGCATTGGAATACATGTGTTATTAACATATATACCACACAGAACATAAACATATTTGGTGATATTTTGTAAATAAACAAAGTGAAAGTCGATGCCCGTTTGACCTACACTTTTGTTTACATTAAAACATAAACATATGACGAATATTTTCGTATATGTTTAGTGGCATATATCACACCACCCCTCCTGGCGGAAAAGGAGGAATCTTATCCTTAAATAAATTCCTTCTTTCTAGCGTTAACAGATATTTTCCAAAATATTTTAAATTTATTTTTTGTCTTTTTTTTTTCAATTACATTCTTGTTTTAACTTTCTTTATAAAACTTTATTCTTATTTACTTATTTATTTCTAAATATTTTTTTTTTCAATTTAACATTTCTATTTCTATTTATTAATATTCTTCTTTTATTTATTTTATTTTAATAACATCTCATTTCTACTAATTTTTTTTTTTTTTTTTTTTTTTTTTTTATATTGTTAAATCGTTAATTTATTTATTTGTCATCATTAATTTATAAAAAAACCGGTATAAACCAACCTCTCTCAAATTAAATTACTTTCTTTAAAATAATTCGTTGCTCAATCTTGCATTATGTTGACTGAATATAATTTTAACAATTTTTCAGCATTCAATCCATAATGCCTTCGAATGTTTGATAATTTTTCAAACTACCTACTAATGTTTCATAATTTTCTTAATATGATTAATAACCTAATTTCTATGCCTATATCTATACTCTAAATCTTATTACTTACTATCTATGGGTTTCCAGGCGTCCCCTTCCCCCTAAATTTTAAAAGAAAATTTTTTTTTTTTTTTTTTTAACCTAACTCTCAGTTATTATCATTAGATATGTGTAATATGGTTTTAACTTATTCTTATGTACTACTACTTTCTTTCTATCTGTCTTTATCTCGCAGTTTACACCTTTATTTCCTACTACTTCATATGGACCAATATATATTGGATCCAACTTCTTCCTATTTTCGTTTCTTAATAACACTAGACTCCCTGCTTCGTATATACTATCCTTTACTCTATAATCCTTATCAAATCTATTTTTTCTCTCTAATTTCTTTTTACCTAGTACTTCTCTCGCGTCTCTATGAGCTATTTGCAATTTGTTTTTTAAATCGATATTGTAGTCTTCGTAATTGTAAAGTGGTTCTACTTTATTTGTAAGATTTGATGGTAGTTTGCATTGCTTTCCGTATACTAATTCGTATGGTGTATAGTTTGTTTCAGAGTGTACTGCTGTGTTATAGCAAAATGTATAATATGGCAACCATTTATGCCAATCTGAATGATTTTCAGTAACATATGTGCTTAAATATGCTCCTAACACCTTATGCGAATTTTCCAATGCTCCTATGCTTTCATGATGATATGCAGTAGAAAATATTTGGTCTATTTTCAGCATCTTACACGTTTCTTTAAATACTTGACTCATAAATTCTGTTCCTTGATCCGAAGCTATCTTCTTTGGTACTCCATATTTTAAAATGAAATTTTCTACCAATCCTTCAGCTACGGAATTTGCTTCTTTGTTCTTCAATGGAACATTTTCTATAAACTTAGTCAATTCGTCTTATATGGTAAGTATATATTTATACCCTTCTTCTGTGTCATCTAAAGGTCCTACGAGGTCTACAAATATTTTCTCAAAGCTTGTCTCGCTGGTTGATGTTATGACCATTGGTTGTTTTTTCACGTTTATGTGTTTGTTTCGTTGACATGTTTCACAATGCTTAACAAAAGTTGCTATATCCTCTTGCATTCCCGTCCAAAAGTATTTGCATTTAATATTTTTAATCATACGGTTAATACCTGCATGTCCACTTGTTGGTAATATATGATAATCGTTTAATAGTAGTTTCTTCATACCTGGGTCAGTTATCCTTATCAAATCCTTCATAATGTGCACTTTAATATTCATATTTTTAAAAATTTCGTTCAATTTCTTTTTCATATTATTTAAATTGTTTTGTCGACGGCCGTCATTCAATTTTAATAATTCAGTTTTCGAGATATATAAATCTCCTATTTTTAATGGACCAATGATTTTCTGCACATCTTTCCACAGCAATCTGCCGAATGTTGTGTTTTGATTTTCTGTGCTATCTTTTGGTTTAACCATTAATAAACAATTCTTCTTCGGTATGTATGCTAATATTTTATTTGGACCCAAAATTATTTCTTGTTGATTTTTTAATTTTTCTATCTCCTCTTCGAAACTATCTACTATTTTTAATTCGACTAATTTTAAACCTGTTGATGGTGGTTGTAATAACTCATCTATAATTTGCTCATCCGTTTTTTCATTGTCTTCAGCCTCTTTGGTTTTTGATCTGGTCATTATTAGAATTTTTAAATCCTCAGATGATATTTGTATTCTACATAAAGCATCTGCGGTACAATTCTCTTTACCCGGCGAATATTCTACATAGAAATTATATTCTTCTAACAAAAGTCTAAATTTTGTTAATCTCGATGATGGTTCTTTGAGTGAAAACAAATAAACTAAATAAACTTGAGTGAAAACAAATAAACAAATGCAACGAATCTCCGTACTTCGTCCGCATTTTCTGGTTGTGGAAATTTTCTAATCGCGTCAGATTTTGATGGATCTGGCGAAATGCCTTTCTCCGAAATTATATGGCCTAAATATAAAACCTCCTTCCTTAGAAAACTACATTTTCCAGGATGAATTTTCAAATTTACGTCTCTGAGCCTTTGAAAAACTTCGATAAGATTTCTGTTATGGGATTCTAAACTATTCCCGAAAATTATCAAATCATCCAAATATACAAAACATCTAGAATATGTTAACCCTGACATTGCTATCGACATCATTCTTGAAAACGCACTGGGTAAAATTTTCAAACCCATTGGTAATCGTGTCAATTGGTAATGTCCATTTTCAGTGGAAAACGCAGTACATGGTCTACTTTCTTTATCTAACTCCATTTGATAATAACCCTGACTAAGATCTATGCATGAAAAGTATTTCGCGCCTCCTACCATATCATATATATCGGTAATATTTGGTAGTGGAAATTTGTCATCCTCAATAACGTCATTAACTTTTCTATAATCGATTACCATCCTAAATTTTTGTAATCCCGTTATTGGATCCTTTTTCTTTGGTACTATCAGTACTGGTGAATTCCATGCTGATTTTGATGGTTCTGCTATCTTATTTTCCACCATTTTCCGTATTTCTTCCTGAATATCCTTTTTCTGAGAGTGTGGTACTCTGTATGGTTTTGTATATTTAGGTGTTGTTCCTTCTTTTAATTGAATTTTAACTTTATCAGCATTTGTGATTGTTAATTTGTCTCCGTTTAAATGAAAAATGTCGTTAAATTTGGTACAAATCTGTTTTACACAATTTATTTCTTCTGCGTTTAAGGTGTCATAATTAATGTCTTTTAACAGTTTCGCTGCACGTGTTTGTGGTTTTTCTTCTGATAGTTCGTAATTTAATATATAATGGTCGTTTAGACTAAAAGATTCTGGTTCAATCCAGTTTAATTTTACGTCACTATCTCTTGTGTTTAATATATTGATTGGTATTTTACCCTTTATGGTTTGGGATATCGATCCAGCCATGAAAACCCCTTCGCATAATTCTGATTGATGAAATATGCGTTCACCTGTTAATTTTGTGTCTATCCAATAGGTAGCTTCACAACGTGGTTTTACCATTATGGTATTGAAATTTTCTTTACTTATTATTGGTAAAATGATTTTTTCATCATCTATATTAAGCTCAAGAATGAATTTTTCTAAATTTATTTTGGCTTGAAAATCTTTTAGAAAATTTGCTCCCAAAATACCATCTACTGGTACGGGAAAATTATTTTTAACAATATGAAAATTGTAATCAATGTTTATTGATTGAAAATTTAATCTATTAACACAAGTCCCTAATGTTTCGAGATGTCCCGAAATCCCATGAATAGTTGTTTTATTATTTGTATCCATTCTATTGTCTGTTAAAATATTTTCTTTAATGGTACAGATGGATGCACCCGTGTCTATTAAAAATGTCGCGTTTTTGTTATTTATTTTAATGTCTATATATAGTCCATTTGAAATATGTAGTGTGAAAATAACGTCATCGCCTAATTTGTGTAATCCCCTCCCGATTGGTTGGCTGCCCCCTCGGTGGGTTGCTCGTTTCCCTTTTCGGTAATTGCGAGGATTCTTGGATTGGGTACATTTTCGTTGGCTGTTCTGTTGTTATAATTGCCATTTCCATTTCCATTTTGACGTCTATTTCCTGTATAATTTCTACTGCCGTTATTATTTGAATTATTATTATTATTGTTGTTATAGTTTCGATTATTATTGTTATTATAGTTTCGATTATTATTGTTATTATTATAATTTCGATTATTGTTATTATTTTTATTATAATTTGAATTATTACCATTATTTCTATAATTATTATTATTATTATTATTGTGATTATTATTATTTCTGTAATTATTATTTCTATTATTGTTATATCCGTTATCATTATATCTATTATTTGAATTATTATTATATCTATTACTATTTTGTCTGTTTTGGTTATTATTATAATTATTATTTCTGTTATTCATATATCTCATTACTTCACTGGATCTTTCGGTACCTGGATCCAATTCAAGTAGATGATTACAGGCTTCCTTAAATTCTGTATATCTATTACAGTCCAACACAATTTTGTACCTGTCGTTAACTCCTTTTTTTAGAAAAGCTAAACCCCTTCGGTTATTCGCTGCTGTTAATGTTGGTCTTGCCGTTTCGCTTTGTTGCTGAACTTCCAATTCAGTCATGCGTGAAATCAGACCTTCAATGTCTGTGATGAATTCTCGCATTGGTCGATTTCCTTGCTTAGTATTATTCAATTTATTTTGAATAATTTCAATAGAGTCCTTACAACCACATTTTGTTTTTAGTATATTTTTCAGTTCCGAAAAAGTGGTAACTATGGTTGTTCCAATTTCTGTTAGTGCTTTGCCTTGTATTTTGCATTTTGTTAAGAATTTTATCAATATAGCCCGATCTTCAGCTTTCAATATGTCGTGATAAAATTCTACGCTGTTTATAAAATCTCTGATTTTTTCTTCTCTTCTTTTTCTATAAGTAATGTGGGCAGCTTTTGCGCCACATTAAAATCAAAATTAGCCATTCTGCTATTTGATTCTTCCACTATATTTTCCAAATCTTCTGCCTCCTTATAATCGTCTTCGTTACTTAACTCCTCTTGTTTTATTTCTGGTATCAGTTCTTCTGTATTTTCTTCCTCACTCTCCTCTCTTATTGTTTCGTTAAGATACTCTGCAGATTTGTCATCTAAAATTTTACTGACTTCTTCGTATAATTTATCGAATTTTTCTTTATATGCTAGCGCTAATTGATTGTTTACTATATAAACTTTTCTCCAAGTTTCCGAAAAGTTTGTTTTAATCTCCTGAATAAAGGCTATTTTACTTAAAATATACCCAGAACTATACTTTCTATTAGGTGTTTTCTTAAAATTTGTTAATATACTCTTTAAATTACTTATCCCATTATCTAATATGCTTATCATATTCTATATTATATATATATATACTGTCATTCTACCGTAATTATTATTATTTACCAAAATACTATTTATATCCTATACCATAAATTATTAAAACAAAGTTATTTATATAAAAAAATCCCTCTAATTTATTTATATTTACTCAAAACTCTCCTATTCATATACTGTTATTTTTATACTAACATACTCTATTTATACTATAATATCCTAATGAAAATATTTTTCAAAACAAAATCTATAGTACAAACTTCCGAAAAATTTATATATATATAAATTTATATATAATAGAATACCCTTCGGGGTTTCATACATAAATTCTATAAATATAAATTCTTGTGATGTAAAGTGGAACCACAAATAATAAATATACAGATGTCTCACGTATATGGGAAAAAGTGATGTATAGAAACGATTTTTAACAAAAAAAAAAGCTATTTTTATTAACCGCCAAAAGTTTTTTTCTCAACCGACAGTATCTTGCTTACTTATTCTAGTCTTAACCGACGGCCATACAGAGGAATATCTAAGAAAAAGCTTTTTGCGTTACTCAAAATTATATTACTCATATAATATAATATATCGCAAAAAAATAATATGAAGAAAATATTCAATACATACAAAAATGTGTGTAAAATACACCTATATGTATTTATTCTATTATGCGTCACTATTTCTAATATTCTAATTTCTAATTTAAGGAATTTTCAATTTTCGGCTTTTCAAAGTATATAGATATTTTAGGGGCATGTTAGTTTTTTATTTTAAGGTGTATTCTTTAAAAAAATAACTGTCTTGTCGGTTAAAAGTGGTTTCATGGAAAACCCAAAGACGAGATAATTAAAAATAAAATTTTTTTGGAATATTTTAAACAAAAAAGTTGCAGTTACATTTCGCAGAAATTAATAGGGAAAAAGATTATGTATTTTCCTTTATAAATAAGGTACCCTATGAATTGGCCTTTCTCTCTATTAATCATAATAATTTTTATTTCAATTTCAACATTAAGAATGGAAAGTAACTGCAGTTAAATTATTTATTTACGATGTTTAATTTTCAGAAAAAAAATTTTTGAGTAAATCAAACATGCCCCCAAAATATCTACAGTATACAAAATCCGTATTCGTACACCCTTATTTTAAAGAGAAAAGTGTGTCTATTACTGCAAATGTAATGCAAAATTTTCTGAAAGAAATTATGAATTACATTAATGTAACATAAATTTAGAGAAAAAAACGAATGTACTTTTCATTTTACATTATTCAATAATTATTTACTAATAAATTAAAAAATGACATAAATTAAAAATGTACGAATACGGATTTTGCATACTGTATATACTATGAAAAGCCAAAAATTGAAAATTAAATTCTTGAAATTTGTAATATTAGAATATTAGAAATAGTGACGCATAATAGAATAAATACATATGGGTGTATTTTACACACATTTTTGTATGTATTGAATATTTTCTTCGTATTATTTTTTTGCGATATATTATATTATATGAGTAATATAATTTTGACTAACGCAAAAAGCTTTTTCTTAAATATTCCTGTATGGCCGTCGGTTAATACTCAAATGCTTAAGCAAGATACTTGTCGGTTGAGAGAAAAGCTTTTTTGTCGGTTGAGGCAGAGCTTTTTGTCGGTTTATAGCTGTCGGTTAATAGAAAGAATTGGCACCAAATTTTTGTATGGGCGTGAGACATCTGTATATTTATTATCTGTGGTGGAACGAAAGTGGAACGATTTTATATATATTTTTAAATAGACTACCCTCAGGCGGTCGCTATATATATATTTGTATCTATTATGTGCCTACACTAATCATATAGAAAAACTTAGTCGGTACCCAAACCTAATGTATTTTTTTTTAAACTATCTATTTTTACTACTAAAATATTATGTGCTACATTTAGCTACTATTCTACTCATAACTTTAGTATTTATTCAGTGATTTGAAAAATTCCGACTACGTGGTACATAGAAGAAGTTTTACTTCGAATTTACTATGAGACCCAATTTAAATGATCAAAATTACTACCAATTCGAATGATTAAAAGATTGAATGAGTAAAATCTTCATTAATATATATTTTTTTCATGAATGTATAAAAATTAAATTACGCAATTATAATTTGTCAATTGCTTTGAATATTTTCAGAACTTCTTCTGTTAAGATCGCGTTTGGCACGGCTACAAATTTATTATGTATAAAATTTACGCTAATATTTGCCCTTATTGGGTTATGTAATTTTCCGTTAATATTCTTAATTTTATGGCCTGCCATTTTCAATAATCAAAATAAATTCGTTAATAGTTATAAGAAAAATTTTTTTTCCAAAATATTTATCTACAACATTTAAATTATACTGCGGCAAGTGTTACTTGCCGTTTAATGTTATTATCTAAATATTTCTTTGCTTTGTACAATACGAAATAAATCACGATAACCAGTGCTAAGATAATAATTATTAATTGAATGTCCGAATAGCTTCTTTTACTATTATCGACACTGTTGGTGGATACACCAGCATTGTTATTAACGAAGATTTCTTCCTCTTTGGTGGAAGAACTTCCCATGTTAAAAAAATATATTATTATCAACACAATGCAAAGAAATATTTAAATTTATATAGATAATATTTAAATTTACGTAATGTTACGCTATCGAAAAGAATTTTCAAGAAAAAAAACAAGAATCATTCACGATACATATACAGATGTATGTATAAAGTAATTTATTTACTTTTGGGTTATGGTTTATTTTGGGTTATGGTAATTCGGTTTTTTTCCAAAAAAAAAAATGATTTCTAAATTATTCTTTATATTATGTTCATTACTAATAATGAAAATTTTCCGATAACATGTGTTATGTATATATCAAAGTATTTGGAATTTGATATTTTTGTTTTATTTATATTTTCTCTTATTATTTTTTTTCTTTTAGTTATTTTTCTTTTTCAAGTGCAATTGACCCTTCATTTGTCGTATTGCATATATATTGTTTTCTTAGATATACATATATATTACCTAAATATTGTCTATATACTTTGTCTTTTTTTTTTTTTTGATATTTAGTTCATATTTATTATTCTTTAAATTTACATATACATAGGATATTTATTTATTATTAAAATTACATATACATAGGGTATTTATTTCATATTTATTGTTTTCTTTAAAATCATATTTATTATTTTTCTTTAAAATTACATTTATTTCATATTTATTATTCTTTGAAATTACATTTATTTCATAATTATTAAAATTACATTTATTTCATATTTATTATTATTTATTTCATAATTATTATTCTTTAAAATTACATTTATTTCATATTTATTATTCTTTAGAATTACATATATTTTTTTTTTTTTTTTTTGAAATATATATATATATTTATATTAATTTATCTATTTATTTAAATTTCTGTAGGGAAACAAATTCTCTTTTTCTTAAACAACGTTGAAACAATTCGTCCAACTTGTTGGCGTTGTTCTTTCTTCTTTCTTTTTCTGCTGCCTGCTTCTCCTTGGCCAGCGCCTTAAATCTTTCTTTCTCCTCTGGTTTTACCGCTAATCTTTGCAGTCTCTTCAGTTCGCCAATCTCCTTCCTGGCTTTTGCTGCCTTTCCTCCTCGTTTCTTTATTTTTATTGGAGTTGGTACTGCCTCTACGACGTTGTTGTTGTTGCTGCAATGTTTTCTTCGGTATTCCTCCAAACTGATTGGTCTTGGACCAGCCTTCTTATCTTCTTCAAGTGCTCTTTTTAAATCGCCTCCTGGCAGGATCGCCATGTAATATCTGGCCCAATCTGTCCGATCTTACGTTAACTACTCCCCTTGGATACCTATATGAGGGTATCCCCGATTGGTCGTAGGACTATTATATAAATAAATCCAATCCAATAACCTTAGCTAAAGAGCTTGAGTTAAACTAAAATTAGCTAAAGAGCCTAGTTCAGTTGGATTGGAAGTATATTATTTTATTCTAATGGTAGCGAGTAGCCTAGTTAAAATAAAACAATTGGTTTGACTTTCAAGTTAAAAAGTGGATCTTTATTTTATTCATATTCTCTTTTATACCCTAAATCTATTCGTTACATACTTATTATTTATTAATTACTTATTTCTAAGTATTGGTAATATTTGCTAACGCCAGCAATCCTTAAATTTCTTTATAATTATTCTTAGTTCCAAATATTATTTAAAGTATTGCACATATAAATATATATATATACATATATATATTTACATGATTACTAATAATGTTCTCTGTATGCATATATATAAATGCATTGGAATACATGTGTTATTAACATATATACCACACAGAACATAAACATATTTGGTGATATTTTGTAAACAAACAAAGTGAAAGTCGATGCCCGTTTGACCTACACTTTTGTTTACATTAAAACATAAACATATGACGAATATTTTCGTATATGTTTAGTGGCATATATCACAGAACCATTCTATCAAAAAAAAATATTATAATTACTAATTTAATAAATTCTCTTTTTCTTACTATCTTCATCATAAACATCGTCATTATATATCTTGATTTTAAAGTTTTCAGAAAGTTTCATTATCTTCTTTATTATTTCTGGCCAAAATACCAAGTTTTGACATTTTTGACAGTAACCAAATACCAAGTTTTGACATTTTTCCGGATATCTTAATCTAAAATCCTGTTGAATCTGAAATATTTTTCTTTAGAAATAATTTACATAAATAAATAATAAAAAAATTACCAATCGAGGAGTATCGAGGAATCTTGGGAAAAGATTTAATATTTGATCGTTATTGCTGTTGGACGTTCTTAATTGAACAGTTTTCGCCATACATTCAAAAATTTCCGATTTTTGTTGTGTTGGGCAAGCATTTTTCAAAAACCGTACATCCTCGTCAAAATTTTCAAAATTTGGTTCAGGTATTGTAGAATCAGGAATATTTTCTTTTGTATTTTCCTTTTTATTTACGTTGCCCGAACTTGACCTATTTATTGTTTTTAAACGGTTTCCAATATATCCCCCTCTGGTGTTAGGTTCATAAAATACTTCCTAAAAGAAAGTAAAAAAATTATTAACATAAGTAAAAAACAGGATTTCCGATTAGCTTTTGATTTTAGATTTCTAATTTTTGCATCAAAATTAAATTTTTAAATTGACGATTGCAAAATTAAATTTCGACTGTGCCAATAGAATAAAATTTGGAAGGAAAATAAATTTTTTGCAAATGTTATTCCTTGCAAATTTATTAGGCCTTTACAATTGCTTTAAATCTCCAGTAGCAAAGAATTAATAAATAAATTAATTTATATTTTGTGCCAATCGAAAATCCTGAAAATAAGAACTTGATTATGCTGGAAATAAAAACTTACGTATTTTTCAGGGTTACCACCACATAGGTTTATAAATAGCTTCGCAAGGGCTTTGGCCGAATTAATTTTTTCATCCCTTCTTGGATGAGAACCATTTATTTCAATTAGATGTTGTACTGTTAGATTTATTAATCTCTTGCGACTACAGTCGACCAACGTACCAGTATCAGCATATTCTTTTAATAAATTTTTTCCCAACTGAGTTTGGTTGAAATGCTTTTCTAATTCAGTTTTGAGAAATTCAATATCAAATTCATTTTTTTTTGGAAAATTGCCAATAAAACAATTTTGTCTTCGCAAAATTCCAGGCGTGTTATCGTCACTATCACTTTTGTTGTTGCAATTTCCAGAGACAGAATCTGTTTGCGTCGCCTGATCTTTGGAGTATTCTGAAAGATTTATTAAAATATATATTATATTTATGGTATCTTATGCATTTAATTTATATAAACAGACCTTTATTTTGAAATTTCCTTAAATAAAATATTTTCTCATTTTCATTGCCACATTTTAAATAATACATCAATACTTCATCAGTTATTTCTACACCTTCTTTATCTTCCAAAGAATAGTAATGAGATTCTATCAATGATTCCACGGTAATACCGAAGGTAACACATGCTACCGAATAAACAAAAAATTATTTAAGTATTAACAAATAGCTAAATAATATCTTATGCACAACTTTTCACAGGTATTTAATGATAATAAAACTTTAAATTATTAAGAAAAATATTTTTCGATTTTAATTACCAGCTAGAATGATGTCCAAAGTATTAACGTTATAATTATATTCTGTCATCTGAACAAATACATATTTTATTACTTCATTATATGAAATGCGAAACATTTTCTGTGCCATTATGGATAATATTATTATCAAAACAAAACAATTGACTAACCTAAATAAAAAAATAAACTCCGATCGGAGTTCTGTGATACCTTTTTTTTAAATTTTTTTTTTGTATAAAATGAACTTTTTTAAAAAAAATATTTTTTTCTTTTTTTTTATTATTACACTTATGTTAATAACAATTATTCCAATTTATGTTTTAATAATTTATATTTTAACACAAATTTATATTTTTTCACAAAATTATATTTTAATAGAACACCAATTTATATTTTAATATAATTATTATTTTAAAAAAATTTCACATCAAATATCGACTTTCCATGTTAAAATCTTATGAAAAACTAAATTTTCCCGTAAAAATTGGCATCTTAACAAAAATCACACCGATCGATGTTGATTGCCACTATTTCAGGAGTTCAATATTGCATTTGTCTAACAAAAAATTGGAAAACTAACGGTATTTTTTTTTAAAACTCCGAAAGTAGTGCATTTAATTAAAAGTAGTGCATTTTATTAAATCGAATATTAATAAACTTTGTACGGAGTTAATTTTTAACTTTTCTTTAAAAAAAACTCAAGCAACTCCGAAAGTAGTTCATTAGTTAAAATAAACTACTGAGGAGAGTTATAAAAATTTAACTTCAACGAAATGAATTAATTTTATTCATATTATCATCTCATTAATACCGTTTGTGAATAAACATAATTCTGTGAGATACGTTTTCATTCTACTATTTTAGCAAAAAGGAAATTAGCAGTGTAACATAACCTATCACGTGCCACGTCATTGTAACAGAAATATATTTCATTGTATTTTTGATTTTTACTACATAATTTTTCGTAATTATACAGTATGTATTATCTGTTCTGATTGGTACCTATTAGTTATCCTAACTGATGTTTATTTCCATATTCTGATTCGCCACATAAAAATAAATCACACTGCGTCGGCAGCAATTAGAAAAAAGTTGGTCTAAACCAAAATCGCCAAAACCATTGATCTAATTGACGATAAATTTAAAGTTTTCAATACTCATTTGATTAATATAAAAACTGATATTGAAATAAAAATCGACAATAGTATCAAAGAAGCTCTATCAGATATAAATAGAAAACCCAACAAAAATAGTGTAGACATTGAAAACCAAAAGCCAAGTAAAAGATCTTCAACAACAATTAGATAATCAAGAAAAATCTGTGGAAAGAAACGAATATCTAGTTAGACAACATAGAAGAAATATCATCATCATATACAATTTAAAAGAAGCTAATAACGAAAAACTATTTGAATCAGTAGCTCACCTTGTGGTAGTAAAATTGAAAGTTCAACTAAAAGAGGCTGACGTAAAGTTCTGTAAAAGAATTGGCAAACCAACTCCAGAAAATCGCCCTCGACCTATTCTAGTTGGACTGTCATCATTTGAAAAAAAACTAGACATACTTAAGAATAAAAGAGTTTTAAAAGATACTATTTGGTCCATAAAGGGTGTATTTCATACAGAACCAAAGAAATTAAAGACAAAACCTAGTTAAAACTGCAAAACTACTGGAACAACAAGGCAGGAAAGTAATAATCAAAAACAACAAAATTATCGACAATGGTGAAGTGATTGATCTTGTCAACATTGAGAATAAAATCCAAGAAACTATTTCTGAAAAAAATAAAAGAATTAGAGAAACTGAAGCTGAAACAGAAACTGAACCAAACACGAAAACATCAAAAACGGGAAGAGGTCTTAGTGTAGACAGACCTAGGAAAAATTCGCTAGGCACAAAATCCAATCTCACTGAACTATTTCAACAAACATCATCAGAAACTATTTGATTTTAAACCACCTCTATTCGAATCATAAAACTGGCTAATCTTAAAGGACAACGAGAAAACAAAAACACGATAATTTAATTAAACAATTACGAGGAAAGCAAGGGGAAACCACCTCAATAAAAAGTAATCCCTAGTATATCATCAATTAAAACAAAGTCAAATTCACCAGTTTATCAACAGCAAAAAGTACGGTTATACAATCTTTATTATTATCATTATTATTAATAATAGTACCAGCAACATCATAACCAACAATAACCACAACAATAACACGATCAACAATAGCACGACAATATTATATTCAGCACCATACACAAAACAATTTTCAGCATGAGGACCTACGTCAATACAATTATTTAAAAGTCAGATAACAAAATCAACTAGCGAACTATCGGCTTAAAACAACGTAAATAGGACAAAGAAAGATTGGATGACCAGCGAGATAATGCGTAACAGCCGTAAAGATAAAAATTCTGTACGCTACAAAGAGCTCAATAGATTGGTCAAATCAAAAATCAGGGTTCCCAAGAACAATTACTGGACCATGCAATGCCGCGAAATAGAGGACCTAGAAAAATTTTACAACTCTTTCAGGATGCATAAGAAAGTAAAACTAGTCACGAACAGAAAAACCAAAAAAAAACAACCTAGCGACAAAGATGAGAAAATAATTGTATATCCGGAAGAGCGAATAAATAGATGGGAAGAGTACATAGCTGAACTATTTAATGACTCAAGAAATACTCCCTCTGAATGTGATGATTTAACCGTTCCATGCATTCTGACTGACGAAGTTAGAGCAACAATAAAAAAAGCAAAAAATCGGCTAGCAACAGGTCCTGACAACATAGCTAATGATACACTGAAATTGCTGGATGAAAACAACATTAAAATGCTGACTGAAATATTCAACAATATCTACAACTCTGGTACAATCCCAACAGAATGGCTAAAATAAACATTCATCACTCTTCCAAAGAAATTAAACGCATCTTCCTGGAATGATTACCGATTAATAAGCCTTATGAGTCACGTTTTAAAAATCTTCTTAAAAGTAATTCATGAACGAATATATAAACAGCTGGAATACGACATAAGTTACACACAATTTGGGTTCAGGAATGCGTTAGAAAACAGAGATGCATTATTTATGTTTAACACCATAACACAAAGATGCGCTGATATGAATGTCGATATCCACAGCTGCTTTATCGATTTCGCAAAAGCATTCGACAAGGTAAAGCACGACAAAATGGTGATAGTGCTACGCAGTAAAGGGCTGGATTCAAAGGACATCAGAATAATCGAAAACCTATATTGGAAACAGACAGCAGTAATAAACATGGCAGACGGCATATCTAATGAGATTGAAATCAAAAGAGGCGTTAGACAAAGCTGTATCCTTTCAACAGTGATATTCAACGCTTATGCTGAAGCAATTTTCAACGAATCAGTTAACGAAATGGATACTGGAGTAACAATTAATGGGAAAAAAATAAATAACATAAAATTCGCTGATGACGCCGTGATACTGGCTGAAAACGCTAACGATTTACAACGTATGCTGCACGAACTGGTGAAATCCTGTAAAAAATATGGTTTAAGCATTAATTTTAACAAAACAAAACACATGACTTTCAGCAAAAATCAAACTATTCACAATCTAACTATAGAGAACCAGAAAATTGAAAAAGTACAAAAAATTAAATATTTAGGAACTATAGTTGATTGCACAAGTAATTGCAAGACAGAAATATGCAGTAGAACAATCAAGAGCTGCGTTCAGAAACATGTCAAACTTGTTTTGTAGAAGCTACATCAACCTAAACACAAAAATAAAATTGCTCAAATGCTATATTTGGCCAACACTGTTATACGGCGCTTTCGAATTATGTACATACCGGAAAATCCTTAATATAAGAAAATTCTTAATATTCTTAATAATAGAACATAGAAACAATTAATACAGTCAGTTAAAGAAAGAAAATTAAATTACTTGGGCCACATAATGCGAAACAACAAGAATGAACTACAACAATTAGTACTTTTGGGGAAAATTGTAGGAACCAGAAGCAGAGGCAGAAGGAGAAAATATTGGCTTCAAAATCTAAAGGAATGGTGTAACACAAACACTTTCAACTTATTAAAAATAGTAAAATGCAAACACCAACTGAAGCAAATGATGACCGACATCCGTAACGGATACGGAACTTAAAGAAGAAGAAGAATGATATTTCGAATGCCCTTATTATGAATGTCGAGGCAAGTGTCGATTCTGAATAGGCATTTTAAAGTGAGTTATCTCATAAATGAGTTATTGCAAAATCATTTCGTGGCATTCCACTTTTAAAAAATGACAAATAAATATGTTGTAAGAAAAATATTTATTTATAAATATCTATATACAGTGTACTCTCGGTAACGTGAATATGCGTTAATATGAACTATACTGTAACATGAACATAGTTTTTTTTACATTGTATACTCTATAACGTGAACAAACAAGTCTCTAAAACGTGAACATTTTTCTTTATTCTTAAATTCCAGCGAAATTTATAGTTTTAGGAATTATTTTCAAACATGTTTAATACCGCTATTTTAACCAGGAATTTGTTGCATTTCGGAGTAAATAGATGAGTATATGAAGTTAGAGAAAAATAAAGAGTCCAAAATGAAAGCATATTTTTCCAAAAAATATTAAAAAGTCTATTATACATACATGTTCCTTACATATTTTTATATTATATTATTTTACATATTATTGTATTTCCTATTACATACTTATATCTTTGAATATTAAATTTAATTTCTATTTTTTTCTAATTTTTTTCTTAATAAAATTAAGTATTGTAATTCTGATTGATTTTTATTAAGAACTCTTTTTATTAACAACATAGTAAGCCAACATTTGCTTCAAAGAAAACTACTTCGGTAGTGTGAACATTTCGATTTTGTGAACAGGCAAAGTTTTTCTTAATTCACGTTATCGCGAGTGCACTGTATATGTATATAATGTATAATTAAATTAATTGTATAATTAAATTAATTATAATTATAATGTATGTAAAATTAATATTAGAAAATATTTAAAAGTTATTTTTACTTACATAATTTTACAAAATTTCATTTAATTTTTACTTTATTCTTAAATTAAATCTTAAATTAAACTCACTAACTCATAATATGCAACACCTATTTTGCTGTTGCATAAAATGACAGTTCTTTATGAGATATCTCATGTCAGTTTTTAAAAGTGGAATGCCACGAAATGGAACATGCAATAACTCATTTATGAGATAACTCACTTTAAAATGTCACTTCTGTACAAATTCGTGTCATGTGATTATGAATGGCGATTTTAATATAGAAATTGTCGATAAAATTAATATTTGATGGCAATTACATTTTTATTCGCGACATATAACGAATTAGGTGCATTATTTTCAATTCAACTGTTAAGTTGGGCTGATATTTTGTAAGCACATTCAAATTAGTGGTCTGGATGAAATGATGAATAGTCATATTTTCATCTGGGATTTACTCTGGTACCTCTGGATGGATTGGGCTGATATTTGCTAAATGCATTCATTATAGTGCTCTATTGTTAACTATGCCAGTGATCCTCCATTATTTCCCACAATGTATCAGAAATCATGTTTTCATCATATAACCATCGTCCAAGTAAAGCTAATGTGGGAGCACTGGTATAATTAACTATAGAACACTATAATGAGTATGTTTGTTAAATATCAGCGCAATCCATACACAGAGGTACCAGAAAAAAGTCCAGATGAAAAATGGCCATTCATTATTTCATCCAGACCACTAATTTGAATGACCACTAATTTGAATGTGCTTGAATGTGCAGCCCAAGTTAACCGCTTAATTGAAAATAAAACACCCAATTCGTTATCTGTCGCGAATAAAAATGTAACGCCATCAAATATCAATTTTATCGACAATGAATTGTCTATGTCTAAAAAATCGACCCACTAGTCTTAAAGGGTCCGTGTATTAATCTACAATGTATTAATCTACAAATCCTAGTGCATTAATATACAAATCCAAAGTGAAACAATATACAAAATAATTTGTACATAGATTCATTTTGATTATGCATTACGCACAAAAATACACAGTGCAACAAAATACAAAGTTATATTTTATTTCAATTCAAAAATTTCAATATTTTTGCATTTTTGATTTTGAAATTAAATACAAATATTGAAAGTGAATTAAAATACAAAAAATATAAATAAAAACAGTTTTTTAAAAATACTTTCCCTTAATATTCAACTAAAAAGTAATAAACAAGCAAATAATACCACAACAAGGTAATATTCAACTAAAAAGTAATAAACAAGCAAATAATACCACATAAAGGTACTTTCCTGTGGAGCATGAGTAACAGCAAAGAGTATATAATAAGAAGAGTTCAAAACTCATATAAGAAATTCTGTTAATTTTTAAAGGCCGGCGCAGAATTGGGGCTTTAATCGATGGCGTTAACTTTAACTTTTATATTTTGTATTTTGCCAAGTTTTTGCCTCCCAACAAAATTGATTTTCACCAATATTGCAATAGTCTAGCGCTGGCGTTAATTTTTCAACTTGTTGAAAGCCAGCGCTGGCGTCTTCGCCTAGCGTTAACTGCTGGTATTGTGTTCGCTTACATTGATTTCCGTATGTTGAAATTTTTTTAAGTTAACACTATCGATAAAGCCCCAATTCTGCGCCGGCCTTAATTTATTTTTATGAAAAACTAAATCCCACAAATTGTGTATACACACAATGTACGCATGTGTGCATGGGTAGACAAAAATGCCGCGCAGCCGAACTACTGATCAGTAGTTTTATAATCATGGGCTTTTTTTAAATTATCTACTGTAAATGCATATTTTGAGTATTATGTTGCACCCTCTAGTGGAAGAAACTAAAATAACAACTGTGATTTTATGCTACTACTTACTACCTTTCATTTGCGACATTAAACCTAATTTTATTGACTATTGGAAATCGCATTTTAAAAATTAATATTTTATATATTTTAGTATTCAGCGCCTCTATCAATAGAAATTTGAAATACGGTTACTGGCATCGTGTTCTACTTTTAATTACCTTTCCAACGAGTAGTCAGACTTCATTTTTGGTGCACATTTACTATATTAAATTATAAGTTTTTATTTGTATTTTACTGCCCTTTAGGCGGGAAAATATCATACTATAGGATTGTCCGATTTGTTTTATTTTGGATTAGCTTTCCAGCGGTTGCTCTCTCTCCATTTTTGGTAAAGATTCACCAAGTTAAATCTCATTTTTAAAAAACATTATAATTATATGTGACGCTCTCTAGTAGCAGAAACTGAAATTATAACAACTGTGAGTTTATACTACTACCTTTCAGATGCGACATTAAACTTAATTTTAGGAGCTCATTGACTATTGGAAATCACATTTTAAAAATTAACATTTAATATATTTTACCATTCAGCACCTCTAGCGGTATAAATTTGAAATATGGTTACTGACATTACGATGTACCTTTCCAACGAGTGGTCAAACTTAATTTTTGGTGCACATTTACTATATAAAATTACATTTTTATTCGGAAAAAGATGTTTTGGCAAAATGTGAATAGCGCCGTCTACCGGCCGAATTTGAAAATTATATCAATTACATCTGGTTCTCAATAAATCAAGCTTTGTATTGGTGGGTCAATCATGAACTTGTGTGTACAGTAACTATGTGAAATAACTGCTTTTTATTGTTTACATCGGACAGACGGACAGACGGACGGACAGAATAGCGTTAACATAAGGGATTTTTTTTAAAAAAAAAAAGCCCTAAAAAGCTGTTGCTTATTTATTAAAAAAATTAAAAAGAGCTTTTGCGAAATGTATGCAAATAGCTTTTAAAAATAAAAAATTAACCTAGTCGGCAGGAAATATTTCGACTTGTTTTGAAGTATGTGTATTTGAAAAAGCTTTATTTCTTGTGGGATTTAATGTTAAAATTTGCTTCCATATGAATTATTTTGTATGAGTTTTGAACTCTTCTTATATATACTCTTTGGTAACAGTCAACTAAGGTAAGGTTAATTAGCGTACCCGGCTGATTCATCGCAAGCAATTCATCGCGGTAGCAATTCATCGTATGTAAAATTCATCGCAGGGAAAATTCATCGCAGGGACAATTTATCGTAACACTTCTCAAGTTTACAAAAAAACTTTTAGATACAATTTTTTATTATAAATTTTTTATTTATTTTTTTATTTTTTTAAAAAGACATTTTTAATTTTCATTCTTAAATTTATATAAAAAAATTTTATATAAATTTTTATTTTAAATTTTTTTTGCATAAACTTTTTGTAATTTATATCTAATAATAAAAAAAAAATATACACAACAGCAAAATCAATTGATGATCCGATAATCATAATCAAAGCCTCCTATATTGTTTTTTTTTAATTTTTTGGGTAAATATCGGTTTATTGCAAAAAGAATTTATCGCAAGAATTCATTGTTAGCCATTTTGCTAGCAATGAATTCTTGCGAAATTGCTAACAATGAATTCTTGCGATAAATTGTCCTGCGATGAATTTTACATACGATGAATTGCTTGCGATGAATTGCTACCGCGATGAATTGCTTGCGATGAACTAGCCTAGAATCGTTAATTAGACCTCCTTATAAATGCAATTAATTCTGATAAGGTCTACTTTCTCTTAAATATTCATTTATTTGACCGACTAAAACTGTTAAAATACTTTGACATCTTAGGATGGATTTGTTTGAGCTCTCATGGACCACGATTTGGAATTCCACATGTGGCAGACGGTTTGGGCCTTCCTTGGCACCCGGTGCCCACGGCGTAATCGATGTTTTTTGTAGATGTTGTTTTCAAGACCTTTCAATTGATATCCCACATGATTTTTTGCATTATCGGACCTCACATTGCCCCCGCTTTGGACCAAAACTTGGCGGACTACTCTCTATTGAGAAGTACTCTTCCAGACCTTTCATTTCCTTGGCACCCGGTGCCCACGGCGTAATCGATGACATGATGATTTGATATGTTGGGCCCACATGACCCACTTTTGGGCCCACATGACCCAGGGTGCCTCTCGGACTACCCCACGGGATATGTTTTTGTATGATGGGCCCCATATAGTTCTATAGTTGACTGATTAAAATTTAGCATTTTCTGTTAAATTTTACATTTGCTTTTTAAATTTACATCTTCTGTTCAATTTTAAATTTTTGTTAAATTTTACATTTTTCTGTTAAATTTTACATTTTCTGTTAAATTCGCATCTTCTGTTAAATTTTACAATTTCGGACTACCCTTTAATTTTTTCATTTTATGTTAGCTCGTTTTGGGCCCATTTGACCCACGGACTAAGCAACAAGATGTACTCTTCAAGACCTTTCATTTGATACGCCACATAATTTTTGTATGATGGGGCCCCACATTGCCACTTTTTTGGCTGCACATGACTCACGGCGCCCCACGGAATACTCTCCATTGAGATGTCTATTCAAGACTTTTCATTTGATACCTCATATGATTTTTTTGGTACATTTAATAAAAGCGGCCCCCGTGTACCCCCTTCGCTTGAAAATGAATCCACTGATACAGACGAACTTATTTCAGCAAACCTGTTTTAAATAATTCCGCTATCGTTAAACTGTATTCGGTAATTCATCCACATTAATTTTTTTTTCTGTAAATCTTCAGTAGCTTTATTAATTTTATCAGCTATATCTTTGTACAAATGTGAAAAGTGTAGTAAAATACAAATATTGTATGTTAATACACCTTTTGTTTTCAATTTTATTTCGCAACAAAAAGTGCATTAACATACAAAATATACAAATGCAATAAAATACAAATATTTTGTAGATTATTTAATTTTATTCTATAAATATTTTGGTATTATTGCACTTTCAACAGTGTAATAATATACAAAACTTTTCATATAAAATTTTATATTTTATCGCACTTTGGATTTCTAAATTAATACATTGTAGATTAATTAACTGCCCCGTCTTAAAATGTAATATAATTTTAAATGTGATATGGCAATACTTTTTAGACGAGGCGATATAATTAGACTATACAAAATAAAAATCGACACGACCAGACACCAGACTATTGACTATCGACAGCAAATAAAATCGCCAATCACAATAAGGGGGATATATCAGTCCATGAAAAGCCCAGTTTTTTTTTGGAAATCCATAAATGGAAACTGTTATGGAATAGGAAATGGAAATCGAAATTATCATGGCTAATGGAGACGGCCTGTTAGATAATAAAATATAAGGATGCGCTGTAATAGTTGTGTTTTTTTATTCATACTCTGTACTATACGAGTAGAGTATCTGTATGGTTGTTGTTGTAGCTACTCTACATAGTTATCCAGTACAACATGTAGAGTAAAAGGGAAATTAATGGGAAATTATTAAACTTTAATATGGCAACTATAAATTTGACAAGAAGATACTTCATTTTGTATATTTGAATATTGAAAATTTGATTTTTAAAAAATATCAACAAAGTGGGCAAATTTTTTTCAATCAATTCTAAATCATATTTTCCCCTTGCACTACATCGTTTTTTTATTCCTTTTAAGCGGCGTCCACATATACAGTGAACGAACGAACGAACATTCGGTTAATACTCGGTGTGGGAGGCCGAACGAACGAATATTTGTTCGTTCGTTGCAGAACCATTTTTCCTGGATCGTCAACGATCGTCAACGTTGTTATAGCGAATGTACGCTCGTTCGTTCGCTGTACATTCGCTGTAGATTCGTTGTTATAGCGAATGTTCGTTCGTTCGTTCGTTCGCTGTAAAATTCGCTGTTGATGCGAATGTAAATTAAAAATTTTTTTTATTTTTTTTTGTGTTGTGATTGTTGATAATTATCAATTAATTGAGAAAAAAAATTACTGTAAAATATTGTTATTGTTATTTTTTTTTGTGTATACCCAACCCCCAACATCAAAAGATTATAAAACAAAATTTTATTAAATTATTAATTAAATTAAATTATTGTATTTAATTAACAATAAAACTACGAAGAATTGTTATATACCTCGTACCATACCGGTCAAAATGATCAGTCGGTATACCAAAAACGTATTTCAGAAAAATGGGAGTGGGTAGAGGGACAAAATAATTGATATTTTTATTTAATACATAGATTTAGAAAAAGTTATAATCTTATCAGAAAATATTAAAAGAAATTTAAAGAACATTTTTTTTTAGAACCGGTCATTTTGACCCATTCGTATTTCTAGTGTTAATTATCTACATTTGATAGCCGTTCGCTTACTTTTTATTATCACCGAACGAACGAACGAACGAACTAATGTTCGGCCAAACATTCGCAAATACAGCGAACGAACGAACGTTCGTTAGTCATTCGCTATACATTAGAATTCTCACCGAACGAACGAATCATAATTTATTAATCATAATTTGATTTTTATTTAAAAAATATTTCATAAATATGAACTTTAATATCTATTTAACAATTCAATTCTTTTTTTGTTAAAAAAATTTCTAAACAATTTTTGTTAAAAAAATTTCTATATTGGCTCCTAATATCTCCTTAATTTATTTTCATACTATTTTCACACGCATAATTTCGCTATTTTCTTATTGGAAATGTTAAAATAAACAATAAAATTATATAAAAATTATGCTCATAATTTTTAACGCACTCCCTCATAAAAGAAAAACGCATGTTTTTCAAAACTACCCCAGCCTAATTCTGATGGGGTCAAATTTTCATCACAAAAAAATATAAAATATATTTTTTTAAATTATTAACTTTTCTAAAATAAACTTTAACTTATGTTTCAAGAAATAGTTTAATATGGTTTTTACCAATTATATATTTTTATAATCATAAATCACCTATAAAGAGATATTCCAGTATAATGAAGATTTATATTTTGTATTCACATAATTAAACACTACGCTGGATATTTATTTTAAGATTAACAATTCCACTTCTCTATTAATTTAGTAATTTTTAATTATCACTTCTATTTTCACTTCAAAAACAAATTTTTAATTAATAAATTTAAATTTTTTCAAACACAAAATTATTTTTCATATAAATTTAAAAAATTTAAACAGTTGCCGTTCTAACAACAAAAATAGTAAAATAAATTGTACTGTTATAAAATAAAATAATAAGGTACTAATTTGTTTACAAAATGTACACGAAATTAAAATTTCTCTATCCAATTAATTTTGAATTATTATAGCAAGAAAATTAATGTTTTTAATATAAAAAAATCAATATCAACCTTTATTGTGGACAGAGAAATGCGTATTGCTGTTTCATATAACAGATTCATTTATTTTTATATGAATTTATTGAGGGAAAAATTAATTTTAATTTTTCATTATTATTTATATTTTACCTGCGGTAATTATAAAATGTAATATTCCTAGAATAAAATATATAACTAAATTTAAAAATAAATAAGATTACCAATATATTTGTCAATATAAAATTTTCACATTTGAACATATTTAGGAAAATACGAAGTGAGCCTTTAATAAAATAAAATAATGTCCTTAAATTGAATATAATTTTAGCTATATTTATAATAAAATATCACTTTAGAACCATTAAATTTACCCATATAATATTTTCGTGTACTTCAAATATTTGAACTGTACCTTTTACGTTTTTTATATTAATTTTATATTAACGGCTACTCTTCTAGTCAACCATATTTATATTTAGAGGAGGTGAGACAGACCTATCTGGGGCGATTTCAAGTTGGAAAGATAAAAAAATTTACTTCAATAGAAAATTCATTTTATAGTGTAAAATCACTAATATCATTGTTTATATATTTTATAGTTGTCCAATCAAGGCATTTTTTGAGTTGTTGCGCTGAGATTAGAAAATTGTAGAGGCAGCACCATCGATTAGTATTGGGTTGAAAACTCTGCTAATGGGGGCATCCAGACCACTAAGCTGCTTACAAGCGGCTAAGGGCTTAGGGCTCTGGATGACGAGCTTATTTCCCCTCAATTGCTAAGCACTTGTCAAAATAATTTTTATTGCTTTACTAGTAAGCTATATTTTTTATAATAGAATAAATAATTTTAATAAATAATATTTTTATGTTTACAAATTTAGGTACTTCAAAATTAATAATTATTAAATTAATTATTTTATATTAAATAATTGAATATTTTTTTAATTATTTGAAAAAATTACAACTCTTTTTAAAGTTACAATTTTGACATTTAAAGCCAGCGTAGCATACTATCCAACTCCAACACCACACCATTGCTCGGTCTAAGTACTCCGCTCAGTAAGCTGACATAGCGTTCCCATTGAAAATTTTTAGTTTTTAGTTTTACTATTTTTTATACTAAAAAACAAAAAAAGAAGGGGGGGAAGGAAAAAGTAGTTAATATAAATTATAAATTATAATATATAAAAAGTTTTTAAATAAAAAAAATATACTTACTGAAACGACATTTTTTTGTTGTATTTTTTATTTTTCACTACTTGTCTGAAGAAGTATAAATTAATACTAAATTAATTCTTTAATAAGGCATTAAAAAACTAATTATGCATCCAACAAGTGCATTGGATAGCACAAAATTATCATTTTTTACTCTTAATACAATTTTTACACAAAACCCCTAATGAACAAATACATAAGTTGATTGTATTTTCAATTAGGTATATAAGATAATTGTGTGCATTAGTAAACATACTTTAATATACATATTATTATACGATTTTTTTTAATATAAAAATTTTACAATTCTTACGACGAGCGAAATAAGGAGGAATTTATATGGGAAAGATAAAAAAAAAGAGAGAGTTCATTTAGAGTAATTAGTAATTATGTCTCATTTAATATAATATTTATGTATCATCAATAATTTTTTTTGATCGTGGGTTTTTTTTTTGAATAATTAATATCCTACAACAAAACTCATAAAAATGTTGTACAAAATTAATTGGAGATTTTATATGTTTTACTACATAGATAGTAAAGTTTTAAAATAATGTATATTACAATCTTGTCCTTTATTTTTTTATTATTATCTTTATATTACCTTTAATGTTGTATAATTTTATTATCAAACTAAAGAAAACAAAACTAGTTTGGCATAGATTTAACTATTTTTTTTATTATTATTGATACAAACAAATAAAAATACAGAAATCTAATATTATTTTAACAAAATTTTTTTCTGTTCAATTTTTACATAAATTTAATTTTATTTATTTATAAATTTAGTTATTAATTTTTTATAAAAGTCACAAATTCTCCAATTCTCAATTTAAATGTTTGATTCTAAATTTTGTAATTTTAAATTCTTTCTTATATTATTTTAATAGTTTTAATTTTCTAAGTAAAATTCTTTTATTATTTTTATTTTTCTTAATAAACAACTTTTTAGCAGAATTCACTGCTCTAATATTACTTTTACTGTTTTCTTATTTTTCAAATTTAAAAATTCAATTTTTTTTCTTTCTCTTTTCTACAAAATAATTGCAAAACTAACAAAAAAAATATTTTCAAGTTTTTTTTTACAAAATAATAAATTTAATATATGTAATATAAAAAATTGATTTTATTTATTTATTTTTTTACAAATTGAAATAAAATCAAAATAAAGATTTATTTCTTTTCTTTCGACCGTCTAATTTTTTTCATTACCTCCTGAAAAGTAAACAAAATGTATAAAACAAATTTTTTTTTCTAGAAATTTTCTTTACTTACGGTAAATTATGATTTTAATGTTTAGGGCGATAAGCCCTAAATAGGTAATTGTTAACCACCAAGGGAGATACCTTCCGAGGTGGTATATTCTCCTTATTTTTAGGGAAAACCACGGTCGTGGGTAAACTTGTTACACTGCCGTTATCAGACATAATTAATTAATTGAACTAAATTTTTAACTTTTATATTATAATTATGTATTAGTAAGCATTATTAAATAAAAAACAACAGGGTAATTAACTTTTTTTTAAAAAATTTTTTTTTTTTAAAAAAAAAATTTTTTGAATAAAATAGGAAGGGGAGCGTGAACGCTCAAAAACAAATAATAGGGATAATATAAAAAAAAATCTTATCCTTATTCCTTAAATTCCTATTCCTTTTCTTAAATTTTAATAGATATATGCATTTTATTTGTCTATATTTAAAAAACATAAATTTTATTAAAAATAAAATAACTTATAATAAAATATACATACATATATACATATAATTATAATATTTAATATATAATTTTATTTAAACCTTTATTAAAATTTAATTTTTATTAATAAAATAAAACCAAAAGGATTTTTTTTTAAGTTTTTAATATAAAATAAAACAAAAGGATTTTTTTTAATATAAAATATTATATAAAACTTTATTTAAAAAATTAAAGGATTTTTTTTCTAGAATTTGTTAATAAAAAAAAAATCAATAAGATTTTAATTGTATTAAAATAAAAAAAAAAGGATATATATAAAAGAAAAAATATAAAAAATGTAAAGAAAAATATAATTACAAGAATATAAAAATATTTTTAAAAAAAATATATATAATTAAAATTAAAAGAAATATATTATTTATAAAAGAAATTTATAAAAGAAAGTATCAATTAAAATTAAAGAAAGGAAAAATGAAAAAGAAATCTAGTATACAAAGATATAAAATTTTTTAGTAAAAAATATTTAGCAATATTTACAAAAAAAATGTTTAGAAAATATATATATATATAAAAAGTAAATTTAAAATACAAAATATATATTATTAAAAGAAATTGTTAGTAAATATATACAAATATACATAGTTTTTATTAAAAAATCAAAAACAATATATAAAAAAATATATATATAAATATAATTTTAAAATATCAGAGTCGAAGAAAAATTTCTTCGACCCTTATATTTTTTCTAAGAGGGAAGGTGTTGTGAATTGAGGCACCCTGTGCTTCAATTCACAACGGAAATTATAAAATTCCAATCCATTTCAAATTAATTAAATTATTAAAATTAATTATTCGAAAAACAAAAGTTTCAAATTACGCGTTGCTCGTGCACAGAGAAATAATTTAATTTAATTAATAATAATTTCTCTGTGCTGACAACGCGTAAAATCAATCAGCCAATTAAATTAAAATTGATTTTAAATATTTTGTTGGAGAAGCTGATTGGTTTTCCAAAATCTTATTGGAAAGATTTTGGAAAGCCAAAAAAGCTCTCCAACAAAATAAAAAAGAAAGAAAAATTAAAATGAAGGCCAGTTGATAAAAAAAAATTAAGTTTGAATTTTAAAATCGGAATTATTATGGCCAGTCGTTCGGATAAAGAAAAGTTCTATTAAAAACGTAAAATTAAATTTGTTAATTTAGTCAATTGATCCGGAAAAAAGTTTGATTTAAAAAAAAAATAGTAATTTAATTTGAAATAAAAAAGTTTTAAAAGATCAGTCGGAAACATTAAAAAGTTTATTTGAATAACAAATTAATAAGTCAGTCAGGAAATATCAAAAAAGAATTATATTAATAAATAGTTTTGTGAAAGTAAAAATTTGTGAAGGAATTTAAGAATTTTAAGTTAAGCTAACATATTAATTAACATAAAAAAAAAATTAAATTAATTAAGTAAACAAAACAGAAAAATGATTATATTAGTGGAAATAAAAATAATTCAATACAATAAATAGATAAAAATAACAAATAAAGATTTTTTATACATAATAAGAACTAAAGGAGTTTTATTTTAAAGAAGAAAAGTTAAAGTGAAAATTAGAGAAAGTAAAGGTGAGATTAAAACTATTATATTGTTTTACTCTCATTTTAAACTATATGATTGAAAAAATTATATGATTGTAAAAGTAATTTTACAACACAGGATTGTATGAAAAAACAACTTGACGGCAACAGTTTTTGTGCCATCAATTTTTTTTTTCATACAATCCTGTTAAACTAAAAACTAAAAATTTTCAATGGGAACGCTATGTTACGCCATTGACTAATAATAATATATAGACTTATAAAGTAGAACAAAAAAAATTTCCACTTTCTGATTTGACTTTCCTAATCTAAGTTAAAAAATCAACGTTCAACGTGCGTTTTTTGTTATAAATTTTCGTTAGATTAGGAAAGGAAATATTATGAATGACTAATATGAGAGCATGCGTGAGAGGATAATTTTTTTTATATTGAAAAAAAAAACGGATTTTTTTTGTTTTCTCATATATGTGATTGTATTGTATATATTTATGAATAGTTTTGTTGGTATTCGTGCATTTGAAAATTTTCTAATTCATAAATAAATTCCAATTTTCAATTTTTAGCAAAAAGAAAATAGTTTCTTAATAAATAATTGTAAGAATAGTACAGGCGTTTGGGTATTTTTGGTAATATCGATTAAAAAATATATTGCATATTTTATGATTATACAATATATTCAATAAATTAATAATATTTTCTGATTATACAATATTATATTCATAAATTTTAAAACTATATTTTAAAATTTGGTTAGATTTAATTTAATTTAATTTGAAAAAAGTTGAATTGAAATTGAAAATTTATTAATTCAATTTAGAAAAGATAAAAATACATATTTCTAAACATGTTTAATTCCTTTTAAAAATCTTCTAATTTATTCTTAAATGTATTCCCATTTTTTAATCAATATTACCAAAAATACCCAAACGCCTGTACTATTCTTACAATATAGAAGAAACTATTTTCTTTTTGCTAAAAATTGAAAATTAGAATTTATTTATGAATTAGAAAATTTTCAATTGTACGAATACCAACAAAACTATTCATAAGATTATACAATACAATCATATATGCGAAAACAAAAAAATCCGTTTTTTTTTTCAATATAAAAAAAATTATCCTCTCACGCATGCTCTCATATTAGTCATTCATATTCATACATAAATATTTCCTTTCCTAATCTAACGAAAATATATAACAAAAAACGCACGTTGAACGTTGATTTTTTACATTAGATTAGGAAAGTCAAATCAGAAAGTGGAAATTTTTTTTGTTCTACTTTATAAGTCTATATATTATTATTAGTCAATGGTTACGCTTAGTCTAAGCTGCTTAGTGGTCTTGATGCGCCCAATGATTTCCCACATGTCCTTTCAAAAGAGCTTTACACGGGGTGTCGACTATCCATAATGTTGTCCATAAATGGCAAGGAAATGGAAATGGAAACCATTATGGATAATGGAGACCACTCGTCCATCAGCCATTCCATAAATGGCAAACTTTATAGATTTCCAAACAAAAAAAACTGGGCATTTCATGGACTGAAATATTATTCGAAATATCATTGAAATTTGTATTATATTTTGATTTTCAACGTGTAAAATTGTAAAATACAGAACGAAAGTCAATTAATAAATTAACCACAATATGAAATAGGAAAGTGGTTTAATTTGTAAATTAGGTTTCATATTGTTGTTAATTTATTAATTGACTTTCGTTCTGTATTCCCAATATTCTATCTTACCAATACAAAATAATTTTTTCGAATAATATTTCAGTCCATGAAATGCCCAGTTTTTTTTGTTTGGATATCTATAAATGGAAATGGCTATGGAAATGGAAATGGAAATGGAAAAGGTCATGGATAGTGGAGACAGCCTGTTAGGAAATCAATATAAAAAAAATTCGAATTAAAAAAAAAAATTTCTGTTATCATCACTTAAATAACATATTATTTTTATTTTTACATATTTGGAAAGGTTATTAATTTATCTATACAAAAGTAGAAGATAGTATATTTTTTATTTCATAGTTAATTAGTTATTAACGATAAATTGAATACACCTTTCCAAATATCCATATAAAATTTTAAATTTATGAAAGCTTTTCTTTTTTTTTTCGCATTAAAAAAAACGCGTAATATTTTTTTGCTTTGTTTTCGCAAGAGTTTGTTTGTATTGTATAATTTTATAATAAATAGTTTTGGTGGTATTCGTTCATTTGAAAAACTATTTCTTCGTTCATTTGAAAAACTATTTCTTTTGGAAAAAAATTGCCGACCAATATTTTCATTTTTTTTTTTATTTGAAAAATCTGACTTTTTTTTATCTAATAAATCTGACTTTCTTATTTCACCAGACAGATTAATCTGATTTTAGATTTAAAATAATCTAGTCGATCTGCAGATTTAAATAAGAAACACACCATTCACCATTTATTAATGTGTATTTCGATTGGACAAAAAAATCAATTTTTTTTTAAAAAAATCAATCTTTTTTTTTATCTAGATCAATTTTTGTTTTCGATTGGACAAAAAAATCAATTTTTTTTTTTATCTAGATCAATTTTCAAAAATCTGGATTTTTTAAAGATTTACCCCTCCATTCACTAATACCATAACATTTGTATGACAGTGACATAAAAGATTTACCCCTCCTTTCACTAATACCATAACATTTGTATGACAGTGACATATTTCCATTGTTAAAAAAAATGGATTTCATAGATAAAAAAAATTGATCTGTTTTTACGTTCGATTGGACATAAAAAAAATTGATTTTTTTTTTAATTTTGATCTGTGCCAATCGAAATCCACATTAGATAGTTTTTTATCTACAAAATATTTTTCACAACTTTTTCATGGCTTTTTCACCGGAGAGTTGGGATTGGAGAGCTTTGGAGATCCATTTCACGCCAGTCACCAGCATACTAAAGCTTATTATATTATATATCACCAACATACTTAAGCTTATTATATTATATAGAATGATGAGAAGAGAAATGCCATGCCAATATATATGGTCTGGATCTGGATTTTGATTTTAATATATGTATATATTTCAATTCAACGCCGGCAATATAATTCTAAATTCAAGCTCAACGATAAATTATTTAAAGAATAAATTTATGTGAAAATTATAAAAACAATTTTTTAAGAAACCAAGGGTGGCAGAAATTATTAGAGACATATAAAATTATAATAATATTATGTGGAATTTTCACCAAGCGCAAGCATACTTCAAACTAATTTTCAAAAAAAATTGTAACATTTACAATAATGCTGGGTTTTATTGATAAAATTTGCCGCTTGTGAATGAAAAATAGAACGAGATAGTATATTATATTTATATGAGAGAAAAGTAGATCGCTGCAGAAGGGATTTTTTTTTTGACAAGGGAATATAAAATGGCTGATTATCTCTGTACAGATCACAGATGGCACTGTTGAATGGCAGTAGAATTTTATTTAAAAAATTAATAAATCATTTCAACTATTATATTTAAAATTAGCAATTAAATATTAATTGCAAATTGTATAATTAAAAATCAATTGTAAAAAATTTATATTTACAAAATTTATATTGTATATATATAAAATATAAATTTCGTACAAAATATAATTAACATAAAAAAATGTAAACAATACAATTTTTTAATGGCAATACTGAAATGCCAAATTTCAACAAAACTGTGATACCATATGCGAAGGATTATCTATGGTTTTCAAAAAATATCAAAAATTATCTATTGCAAAATGAAAATTATCCCTTGCAAAAAAATTATCCCTGGTAAAATTTCCCTTGCAAATAAAAATTATCCCTGGTAAATGAAAAATATCCCTTGCAAATGAGAATTTGTTGTTGTCTTCGCACATACTAAATTTCCATAAGAAATAAAACCTTTCGGTCCGTTTTTCATGCACAAGCGGCAAATTTTTATCATTAAAACCCGGCATAATGTTTACTAGTAGATCACTATACCTGGAACAAATGGAGTAGCAGTAGATAAACTTGTCGAATAAGTGCGTGGCAAAGCATCATCCAAGTTGATAAACAAGCTTAACCCTGGAATTACAATACAATGTCGCTCTCATTTTGCTTTCATTTCGCCCTCTATTCGCTGTCTTACGCAGTCTACAAACATAGTAGTCACAATGAGAATTTTTTTTTGTTCTTAAATATCAGTTCATTGGTTATGTTTATTGTTTTTTCAATAAATATTGTAATTTTTTTTTATAACTAATAATTATAAACAAATAATTAATGATGGCCCACAAAATTAAAAAAAAATTTGCACACAATTCTATTATTTTGACACATCAACGCGTAGTTGCAGCGAAAAAGTTAAAAGTTAACCAACTTTTTTTATAGTTGCGAAATGCAAGCGAAAAGGGTGCGTTCATTGTAAACACCTTCATACAATTTCATACATTTCGACTTTATTTTGACACTGGCTGCGTATTGAGCACGAAATGAGACATTGTAACTCCAGGGTAATCAATACACGAGTATAGTACCATTTACACGATCAAATAAAATCAAAAATTTATTTGATGAAAAAAGCTGTTAAATGAAGCTGTCAAACATTTTGCATTTACACTATCAAATAAAATCAAAATTTTATTTGATGAAAAATCTGTCAAAAAATCTGTCAAAGTACTTATGCCGCACTTTTGTCACCACACGACAAAACTTATTGTCAAAGCGGGTATGAAACGAAGAGGGACTTATGCTGGGTTTTAATGATAAAAATTTTCCGCTTGTGAAAAAAAAATAGACAGAAAGGTTTTATTTCTTATGGAAATTTAATACGTGCGAAAAGAACAACAAATTCTCATTTGCAAGGGATATTTTGCATAGGGATAATGCTGGATTTAATGATAAAAATTTGCCGCTTGTGCATGAAAAACGGACCGAAAGGTTTTATTTCTTATGAAAATTTAATTTGTGCGAAGAGAACAACAAATTCTCATTTGCAGGGATATTTTTCATTTACCAGGGATAATTTTTATTTGCAAGGGAAATTTTACCAGGGATAATTTTTATGGAAGGGATAATTTTCATTTTGCAATAGATAATTTTTGATATTTTTTAAAAACCATAGATAATCCTTCTTATATGGTATCACAGTTTTGTTGAAATTTGACATTTCAGTATTGCCATTAAAAATTTTTATTGTTTACATTTTTTTATGTTAATTATATTTTGAACTTAATTTATATATAAAATGTAAAAAATGGAAATGTTAATAATTTAAAAAAAATTTAATTAACTTTGTTTATGCCGGTTTTTTTTCATGTACAAGGATGTAAATAATTAATTTTGGACTGTACCATTAAAATTATTATTTCCAATTATTAATGAGTCCATATTTATTTATTTAGTAATTTCGTATTTTAAAATATGATTAACGATTGGTAATCAAATTATTTCCAGGTTCTTGTAAAAAATATATACATATATTTTTTAAAACTTTAATTGATTGAATGAAATTGACACAAATGCATCACAATAATATATTAAACAATAAATTTTAATAATAATAAATAATGAACTATAAACGTTCGTTGATAATAATAATAATAAAAATTAAATTATTTAACGTTCTATGAAAAACTTAAATCTGATGATACCAAAATAAAGTTTAAATTCGAATTGAATCGTAAATTGAAAGATGTATACTCAAATGCAAATGATATAAATAGAGTGTGGTCTGAAACAAAAGAGATTTTGAAACAAGTGGCCAAAGTAAAACTAGAATATGTACAACATAAAAGGAAAAAAAATTGAATGACAGATGAAATTTTAAAATTAATGGACGAAAGAAGAGTTTTGAAGAATAGTAGTAATAGGGATGGATACAGTCATATTCAGCGGATGATTAGAAATAAAATACGAAAAGCAAAGAACTACTGGCTCAGGAGAGAATGTCAAGAAATAGAACAACTACAACTTGTACATGATGACTTTAATATGTATAAAAAAGTAAAAGAAGTTACTGGTACCAGTCGTAAAACAAATGTCTCATATCTTGTAGATGAAAACAACATAATTGAATTCAAAAAAAGATCTTTGGGAACAATATATCAAAGGATTATTTGAAGATCATGACAGACCCGAGGATGTTGCAGTATTATCTGATGCTGAATATAGACTTCCTATTACGAAAGCAGAAATAAAACTGGCAATAACTAAGTCAAAAGACAGAAAAAGTGTTGGTGCTGATGAATAAGCTTTTTAAAATAAAAGCTTTTTCAAATACCCTCAGAATTAATTAAATTAATAGATGTTGATAACCTAGTAATTCTTGAGAAAATTTTCAATAAAATTTACAACTCAGGTACATATCCAGCAGAGTGGCTAACTTCTACATTCTTACCACTACCAAAAAAAAAAAAACAACGCGAAAAAATGTAATGAACACCGTCTAATTAGCCTGATGAGTCATACTCTGAAAATATTTTTAAGAATTATACATATGAGAATCGCGCCAATATGTGAAAAAGCAGTCGGAAAAACACAGTTCGGTTTTCGTAGCGGATTGGGTACAATGGATGCTCTATTCTGCACCAAAATGCTGGTAAAAAAATGTAAAGAGGTACAGAAAGACATGTTTATAACATTTATAGATTATGAAAAAGCTTTTGACCGCGTACGGCATGGAAAACTAATTGAGATACTGCAGAAACTTAATATTGATTCGTTTTTAATCAATTGCAAAAACTTATACTGGCAACAGAAGGCAGAAGTAAAATATGGCAACACGAATACAAACATTATAGATATATGTAGAGGAGTCAGACAGGGATGCATTTTGCCCCTATGCTTTTTAATGTTTACGCCGAAGAAATATTTAAGGAAGCGTTTAATAATTTAAATGAAGGCGTAAAAATTAATGGAATAAATATCAACAACATAAGATATGCTGATGACACCACAATCATAGCGGATAGTTTGAATTCTCTACAAAATCTACTGAACATAATAAACAATTACAGCAATAACTTCGGCTTGAAAATATCGCAAAAACAAAATTTATGATAATATGCAGAAATAAACTTCAGTACAGTAATGCAAGAATTGTAGTTAACAACGAGCAAATTGATCGTGTATCTAATTTTAAATACCTCGGATGCTGGTTAAATGACGATTGGAAATGCGAAAAGAAATAAAATCTCGAATCCAAATGGCTAGAAGCGCATTTTATAAATTTAAAAAATAGGGATTTTGACCTTAACTTACGTATCCGCTTTATTAAATGTTTTAAATGTTGGTCAGTATTATTATATGGCATGGAATCATGGACGTTGAAAAAATCGTAATTGAAGAAGCTTGACTGGACGTACCGTCGACTTCTAAAAATATCTTGCAGGGACAGAGTTTCTAATGAAGAAGTATTACATCGTGTCCGCAGCCAAAAAATTCTCATTCAGACAATTAAGAGAAGGAAAGTAGCCTATTTTGGTCATCTGATGATAAAAACCCAAATATATTAAAAATAATTATTCAAGGAAAAGTGGAAGGAAGAAGAGCGGTAGGAAGAGCACAAATGTCATGGACGGAAAACATTAAAACTTGGACCGGCAGCACTACCTTCTATGAACTAGTTAGAAAAGCGGAAGAAAGAGAAACATTTAAAATAATTATTATAACATTGATAATAATATTTAACAGGAAGTTCCATCAAGTCGCTACATCCAATAGTGGATTGCAACTAAAGAAGAAGAAGAAGATAATAATAAAAATTAAATTTTTATATTATTATTATTATATATTATTATTATTAATATAGTAAATTATTTAATAGAGTAAATTACTTAACATTTTTTAAATTACAACAAATTCAATTTTAAATATTTAATAATATATATATTATTTATAAGTGTGATAATTGTATCATAAAAAATTCAAATATTTATATAGTAGATTCAATATAAATTTTGTAAATATAAATTTTTTACAATTGATTTTTAATTATACAATTTGCAATAAATATTTAATTGCTGATTTTAAATATAATAGTTGAAATGATTTATTATTATTTTAAATAAAATTCCACTGCCCTTCAACAGTGTCATCTGTGATCTGTACAGAGATAATCAGCCATTATATCTCTCATATAAAAATATAATATACTATCTCGTTCTATTTTTCAAATTGTTATCATTAAAATTCAGCATTATATTATAAGGCAATCCAACAGGACAGGGTCTGAAACGAAGAGAGAAAAGTACTGCATGCATGCTCGTGCAAACAGTCGAATATATGTTGAATTGTGTATGAGTATGGAGCATGATACAAATATATAAGTAAGATATATGGCAATGCGCATATTGCCAACCTCATTCTTATATAGATATAGATATTGTAACTTCATTCTTATATTCAAATATAGATATTATGACTGACGTCACGCACAGAACATTGTCAAAATGAAACGCAGGAATGCCATATCTTATATATTTGTATCATGAGTATGGAGCGTTTAAAAGTTTAGTCCATATTTAAAAGATTCGAATAAGAAACACACCCTGGGTATTATATGCTGGTTTAGGCAAACTGTATGCATGGTACGATTATACGGAAATCGTATCTTCAAATCATAATAGTGCTCTTCATGACCTAAATATTTTTTTTGGATATTTGGATATCTGGATATTTTTTTGTAAAATTACATGAACACCTGTTTTTGGTGTCGGAGATATTTTGATATTTTTTTTACATTTTATGTCTGGCAGCACTGAATATTTCATGTTTTTACGTTTATTTTACATATTTATATAATCTGGTAGCATTGAAATAATTTAAACAAATATTGTTAAAAATTAGAATTGGCAAAATTTAAGGAAAAATAAGTAATTATGTAATAATTTCAATTTTAAACAATAATACTAATTTTAATAAACAATAATCCGCGTCAATATAAAAAAAAAATTTAAATGTCAAAACAGAAAATTTGTGACAGTAGTATTTTGACATATATATCCAAATATCCAAAGTTAACTTTTTTGACACTATCGAGATATTTAAAAATTTTTTTCAACCAATCAAAACTCGTTATTTCGTAAAATATTCAAATATCCAGAAAAAATATTTAAGTCGTGAAGAGCACTAATGTTTATTGAATATTTTATTTTATTAATTTTTTTTTAAATGATTTTTTTTATTTTAGTTAATATGAAAAAAATTTACTAAAAAAATTAAAATAAATTTACTTATAAAATTTAACATTTATAAACTTATAAAATTTAACATTTATAAAGAAATTTATGTACCTATAATTTAGAAAAGAAAATTGTATTTATTTAGCCTATATGACCGCTTCCCTTGAAACTTGAAAGTAGCATAAGTTATGGTTAGTTTTTCCCGCTGATTCTCTTGTTATATTTTGGTTATATGATAGCTGTCAAAATTCTCGAAAGAAAATACGAAAGTAATCGGCGAAACACAATGCCAGCTTTGATTGTGGCTTTCATTGTAACAGTGGCGTTAAAACTAGACCCAAACACAATGCTGGCGTTCAAAAATTATTAATATATGTCAATTTTATGCGCAAAATTTGCCAAAATATAATACATATATATTTAACAATAAATTGCCCCCAAAACTTATAATTGCCAGTAGTGCCATATAAATTTTCTAGCGCTGGCGTTTTTTTCAGTTGCTAAAACTCGGCGTTGGCTTTATTTTTCTCAGCCAGCATTGTGCTTTTTTCTATTGATTTTCTATTGTTGAAACTTTTTCAAAGTTACAGTCACAGCCAAAGCTGGCATTGTGTTTCGGCCTTAGAGTATATAGAACAGGAAATGCTATAGTTAAAATATATTGAAACATTTTTTTGTTCGGGGGTAAAGAGAAATATTTCATATATTTCTATATAAAATGTGCAAATTTTTGACAATCATTTGCAAATTTTTGACAAGTAATGCTCTAAAAATTTTCAAAAAATTGGTGACATAGCTTGTATGGAAAATTTATATTATAGCTTCTCCTGTTCTATATACTCAAACGTTTCGGCCATAAATGTAAATTGTAAATGAAAAAGAATTTTAAGTTCGAGTTTTAGTGCTTAACACGGGGTCTCGACTCAACTATCCATAATGTTGTCCATAAATGGCAATGGAAATGGAAATGGAAACCATTATGAATAATGGAGACGACTCGTCCATCAGCCATTCCATAATGCTGCGTTTACATTATGGCGAAAGTTAAATCTAATTTTAAAAAGGATGCAAGATAGTATTTTTCCCTAAGTGTGATACAGAGATATGTCGTCGAGCAAAAATTTCCCCTTTTTTGGACGTCGACAGATTTTCTCCTCTTTTTTATTGGACGTCTAATTATGGCAGAAGACGCCGGCTGGCGTCTTGTCCTATAATTCGACATGAGAAAATGAATATGACGACCTTTGACTATATAATATATGGACTGCTAGTAACCAACTTCGTTGCTGTAGCTATGACCGACTATGCGCATACCACCAGAGATGGCGAAAAAAGCAACTAACTATTCCGAATTGCCTTTGGCTCGCCTTTTTGACGGCCAATAAAACAACTACATCATTTATGAGAATTCCATAGATTTTACTTGAGAATTCTACTGGATTTAATTCAGAATTCCATAACTTTAGTTCTCTTATTGGCCATCTCTGGTGCTATGCGCTACCAGTCCTAATAGTATTTTTTTCTTTGACAGCAAAGGAAATTATAAGCGATTAGCAGTCCATATATTATATAGTCAAAGATGACGAGGACGACATAATTTTATATTTGATACTTGATAGCTATAAAACTATGCATACACTTTGTTTTCTCCTTTTTTTTGTAGGTACTTTTTTTCTTGTATAAAATTTTTTTTATATATTCATATATTACAATATATATCATATGTAATATATTATATATCATATACATATCGTCAACTCAGTTCTTAAGTGCACTGTCCAAAAATAAAAATGTTGAGAAATTGAAATTTATGATTTAGCAGAAAAGTTTTTATACTTTTTGCAACATTCCAAAATTGTAATTATTTTTTATGGATATTTGATCTGTTTTTACTTTCCCTTTTATGAATTCACACTTCCAGTATATATATATATATATATATATATATATATATATATATATATATGTATATATATATCTCCTCACCAGCGTTGCCAAAGTGGTATATTTTATACCACTTGTGGTATATTTTTTTTTAAAAAGCATAATATCAAAATTAAATTATGCCGGCATAAAAAGTGGTATAATTCAAAATTCATATAGCATAATTTGGCATATTTTAATTTTAAAGTTTTGTATTATCAAGAAATAAGTATTTTCATCATTTCTTAAATTTAAATCTGCAAAAGCAGCCTTCAACACCATAAAAACCTGAAAACTGCAACGTTTGCAACAAACTGCAACTGGAAAACGTCAATTCTCCTAATTTTGTCATCTACATGCAATTAAATATCCCTAAAAACACCCACTTTATTCAATATACGTGTAAAAAAAGTTTAGCACTACACTTCCAGCGCTAGAATTTTTTTTTTAAATTATCTCGAAAATATATACTAAATAAATAAATTAAGCTCTGTTTTAGAGCTAAATTTGTATAATTATATTTTAATTATACTAACTAATTATATAGATTTTCAAGTTCATATAATATAATATGATATATCATATATGAAAAAAATTGAAAAATTCTAGCTCCTATTGCCTATTTTATACTATAACTAAACTATACTAAATACGAAATTGTTTCTTGAGTGAAAGAGATGAGGAATACAAGGTAGAGACTCAAAATATAAAGAAAAAATAACAATTTTTCCCTTAAATTTAAAATTTAGTATTGGCAACGCTGCTCCTCACCTGGCCATAACTCTTAAACCTATTGAGCTCAAATTTGGAAATTGAGCTCGTGTCATGAAATGCTTGGTACCATATAAAATTATGGCCTTTTTGATGATGGGGAAGGGAGCTCGGAGGGCCGTATAATTTTTGAATGTACCAAAAAAACCATGTGGTGTATCAAATGAAAGATCTTGACGAGTACATCTCATTGACCGGTAGTCCGGATGGCGCCGTAGGTCATGTCGGGCTCAAATCGGGGCAATGTGGGGCTCCATAATACAAAAAATCATGTGGGGTATCAAATGAAAGGTCTTGACGATTACATCTCATTGAGCGGTAACCTTGAGCTGGGTGAGCTGGGTGCCGTGGGTCATGCCATTGAGCTGGGTGCCGTGGGTCATGCCGGGCTCAAAACGGGGGCAATGTTGGGCCCTGTAATACAAAAAATCATGTGGTGTATCAAATGAAAGGTCTTGACGAGTACATCTCATTGAGCGGTAGTCTGGGGGGCGCCGTGGGTCATGTCAGGCCCAAAACGGGGGCAATGTGGGGTCCATAATACAAAAAATCATGTGGGGTATCAAATGAAAGGTCTTGACGAGTACATCTCATTGAGCGGTAGTCTGGGGGGCGCCGTGGGACCTGTCGGGCTCAAAACGGGGGCAATGATGGGCCCTGTAATACAAAAAATCATGTGGTGTATCAAATGAAAGGTCTTGACGAGTACATCTCATTGAGCGGTAGTCTGGGGGGCGCCGTGGGTCCTGTCGGGCTCAAAACGGGGGCAATGTTGGGCCCTGTAATACAAAAAATCATGTGGTGTATCAAATGAAAGGTCTTGACGAGTACATCTCATTGAGCGGTAGTCTGGGAGGCGCCGTGGGTCATGTCAGGCCCAAAACGGGGGCAATGTGGGGTCCATAATACAAAAAATCATGTGGGGTATCAAATGAAAGGTCTTGACGAGTACATCTCATTGAGCGGTAGTCTGGGGGGCGCCGTGGGTCATGTCAGGCCCAAAACAGGGGCAATGTGGGGTCCATAATACAAAAAATCATGTGGGGTATCAAATGAAAGGTCTTGACGATTACATCTCATTGAGCGGTAGCCCGGTGGGTGCCGTGGGTCATGCCGGGCTCAAAACGGGGGCAATGTTGGGCCCTGTAATACAAAAAATCATGTGGTGTATCAAATGAAAGGTCTTGACGAGTACATCTCATTGAGCGGTAGTCTGGGGGGCGCCGTGGGTCATGTCAGGCCCAAAACGGGGGCAATGTGGGGTCCATAATACAAAAAATCATGTGGGGTATCAAATGAAAGGTCGTGACGAGTACATCTCATTGACCGGTAGTCCGGATGGCGCCGTAGGTCATGTCGGGCTCAAATCGGGGCAATGTGGGGCTCCATAACACAAAAAATCATGTGGGGTATCAAATGAAAGGTCTTGACGATTACATCTCATTGAGCGGTAGCCCGGTGGGTGCCGTGGGTCATGTCGGGCTCAAAACGGGGGCAATGTTGGGCCCTGTAATACAAAAAATCATGTGGTGTATCAAATGAAAGGTCTTGACGAGTACATCTCATTGAGCGGTAGTCTGGGGGGCGCCGTGGGTCATGTCAGGCCCAAAACGGGGGCAATGTGGGGTCCATAATACAAAAAATCATGTGGGGTATCAAATGAAAGGTCTTGACGAGTACATCTCATTGAGCGGTAGTCCGGATGGCGCCGTAGGTCAAGTCGGGCTCAAATCGGGGCAATGTGGGGCTCCATAATACAAAAAATCATGTGGGGTATCAAATGAAAGGTCTTGACGGGTACATCACATTGAGCGGTAGTCTGGGGGGCGCCGTGGGTCATGTCAGGCCCAAAACAGAGGCAATGATGGGCCCTGTAATACAAAAAATCATGTGGTGTACCAAATGAATGGTCTTGACGAGTACATCTCATTGAGCGGTAGTCTGGGGGGCGCCGTGGGTCCTGTCGGGCTCAAAACGGGGGCAATGTTGGGCCCTGTAATACAAAAAACCATGTGGGGTATCAAATGAAAGGTCTTGACGATTACATCTCATTGAGCGGTAGCCCGGTGGGTGCCGTGGGTCATGTCGGGCTCAAAACGGGGGCAATGTTGGGCCCTGTAATACAAAAAATCATGTGGTGTATCAAATGAAAGGTCTTGACGAGTACATCTCATTGAGCGGTAGTCTGGGGGGCGCCGTGGGTCATGTCAGGCCCAAAACGGGGGCAATGTGGGGTCCATAATACAAAAAATCATGTGGGGTATCAAATGAAAGGTCTTGACGAGTACATCTCATTGAGCGGTAGTCTGGGGGGGCGCCGTGGGTCATGTCGGGCTCAAATCGGGGCAATGTGGGGCTCCATAACACAAAAAATCATGTGGGGTATCAAATGAAAGGTCTTGACGATTACATCTCATTGAGCGGTAGCCCGGTGGGTGCCGTGGGTCATGTCGGGCTCAAAACGGGGGCAATGTTGGGCCCTGTAATACAAAAAATCATGTGGTGTATCAAATGAAAGGTCTTGACGAGTACATCTCATTGAGCGGTAGTCTGGGGGGCGCAGTGGGCCATGTCAGGCCCAAAACGGGGGCAATGTGGGGTCCATAATACAAAAAACCATGTGGGGTATCAAATGAAAGGTCGTGACGAGTACATCTCATTGACCGGTAGTCCGGATGGCGCCGTAGGTCATGTCGGGCTCAAATCGGGGCAATGTGGGGCTCCATAATACAAAAAATCATGTGGGGTATCAAATGAAAGGTCTTGACGAGTACACCTCATTGAGCGGTAGTCTGGGGGGCGCCGTGGGTCATGTCAGGCCCAAAACAGGGGCAATGATGGGCCCTGTAATACAAAAAATCATGTGGTGTATCAAATGAATGGTCTTGACGAGTACATCTCATTGAGCGGTAGTCTGGGGGGCGCCGTGGGTCCTGTCGGGCTCAAAACGGGGGCAATGTTGGGCCCTGTAATACAAAAAACCATGTGGGGTATCAAATGAAAGGTCGTGACGAGTACATCTCATTGACCGGTAGTCCGGATGGCGCCGTGGGTCATGTCAGGCCCAAAACGGGAAAGGTCTTGACGAGTACATCTCATTGAGCGGTAGTCTGGGGGGCGCCGTGGGTCATGTCAGGCCCAAAACAGGGGCAATGATGGGCCCTGTAATACAAAAAATCATGTGGTGTATCAAATGAATGGTCTTGACGAGTACATCTCATTGAGCGGTAGTCTGGGGGGCGCCGTGGGTCCTGTCGGGCTCAAAACGGGGGCAATGTTGGGCCCTGTAATACAAAAAACCATGTGGGGTATCAAATGAAAGGTCGTGACGAGTACATCTCATTGACCGGTAGTCCGGATGGCGCCGTGGGTCATGTCAGGCCCAAAACGGGGGCAATGTGGGGCGCCGTGGGTCATGTCAGGTCCAAAACGGGGGCAATGTGGGGCTCCATAATACAAAAAATCACGTGGGGTATCAAATGAAAGGTCTTGACGATTACATCTCATTGAGCGGTAGCCCGGTGGATGCCGTGGGTCCTGTCGGGCTCAAAACGGGGGCAATGTTGGGCCCTGTAATACAAAAAACCATGTGGGGTATCAAATGAAAGGTCGTGACGAGTACATCTCATTGACCGGTAGTCCGGATGGCGCCGTGGGTCATGTCAGGCCCAAAACAGGGGCAATGTGGGGTCCATAATACAAAAAATCATGTGGGGTATCAAATGAAAGGTCTTGACGATTACATCTCATTGAGCGGTAGCCCGGTGGGCGCCGTGTGTCCTGTCGGGCTCAAAACGGGGGCAATGTTGGGCCCTGTAATACAAAAAATCATGTGGTGTATCAAATGAAAGGTCTTGACGAGTACATCTCATTGAGCGGTAGTCTGGGAGGCGCCGTGGGTCATGTCAGGCCCAAAACGAGGGCAATGTGGGGTCCATAATACAAAAAATCATGTGGGGTATCAAATGAAAGGTCTTGACGAGTACATCTCATTGAGCGGTAGTCTGGGGGGCGCCGTGGGTCATGTCAGGCCCAAAACAGGGGCAATGTGGGGTCCATAATACAAAAAATCATGTGGGGTATCAAATGAAAGGTCTTGACGATTACATCTCATTGAGCGGTAGCCCGGTGGGTGCCGTGGGTCATGCCGGGCTCAAAACGGGGGCAATGTTGGGCCCTGTAATACAAAAAATCATGTGGTGTATCAAATGAAAGGTCTTGACGAGTACATCTCATTGAGCGGTAGTCTGGGGGGCGCCGTGGGTCATGTCAGGCCCAAAACGGGGGCAATGTGGGGTCCATAATACAAAAAATCATGTGGGGTATCAAATGAAAGGTCGTGACGAGTACATGTCATTGACCGGTAGTCCGGATGGCGCCGTAGGTCATGTCGGGCTCAAATCGGGGCAATGTGGGGCTCCATAACACAAAAAATCATGTGGGGTATCAAATGAAAGGTCTTGACGATTACATCTCATTGAGCGGTAGCCCGGTGGGTGCCGTGGGTCATGTCGGGCTCAAAACGGGGGCAATGTTGGGCCCTGTAATACAAAAAATCATGTGGTGTATTAAATGAAAGGTCTTGACGAGTACATCTCATTGAGCGCTAGTCTGGGGGGCGCAGTGGGTCATGTCAGGCCCAAAACAGGGGCAATGATGGGCCCTGTAATACAAAAAATCATGTGGTGTATCAAATGAATGGTCTTGACGAGTACATCTCATTGAGCGGTAGTCTGGGGGGCGCCGTGGGTCCTGTCGGGCTCAAAACGGGGGCAATGTTGGGCCCTGTAATACAAAAAACCATGTGGGGTATCAAATGAAAGGTCGTGACGAGTACATCTCATTGACCGGTAGTCCGGATGGCGCCGTGGGTCATGTCAGGCCCAAAACGGGAAAGGTCTTGACGAGTACATCTCATTGAGCGGTAGTCTGGGGGGCGCCGTGGGTCATGTCAGGCCCAAAACAGGGGCAATGATGGGCCCTGTAATACAAAAAATCATGTGGTGTATCAAATGAATGGTCTTGACGAGTACATCTCATTGAGCGGTAGTCTGGGGGGCGCCGTGGGTCCTGTCGGGCTCAAAACGGGGGCAATGTTGGGCCCTGTAATACAAAAAACCATGTGGGGTATCAAATGAAAGGTCGTGACGAGTACATCTCATTGACCGGTAGTCCGGATGGCGCCGTGGGTCATGTCAGGCCCAAAACGGGGGCAATATGGGGCGCCGTGGGTCATGTCAGGTCCAAAACGGGGGCAATGTGGGGCTCCATAATACAAAAAATCACGTGGGGTATCAAATGAAAGGTCTTGACGATTACATCTCATTGAGCGGTAGCCCGGTGGATGCCGTGGGTCCTGTCGGGCTCAAAACGGGGGCAATGTTGGGCCCTGTAATACAAAAAACCATGTGGGGTATCAAATGAAAGGTCGTGACGAGTACATCTCATTGACCGGTAGTCCGGATGGCGCCGTGGGTCATGTCAGGCCCAAAACAGGGGCAATGTGGGGTCCATAATACAAAAAATCATGTGGGGTATCAAATGAAAGGTCTTGACGATTACATCTCATTGAGCGGTAGCCCGGTGGGCACCGTGTGTCCTGTCGGGCTCAAAACGGGGGCAATGTTGGGCCCTGTAATACAAAAAATCATGTGGTGTATCAAATGAAAGGTCTTGACGAGTACATCTCATTGAGCGGTAGTCTGGGAGGCGCCGTGGGTCATGTCAGGCCCAAAACGGGGGCAATGTGGGGTCCATAATACAAAAAATCATGTGGGGTATCAAATGAAAGGTCTTGACGAGTACATCTCATTGAGCGGTAGTCTGGGGGGCGCCGTGGGTCATGTCAGGCCCAAAACAGGGGCAATGTGGGGTCCATAATACAAAAAATCATGTGGGGTATCAAATGAAAGGTCTTGACGATTACATCTCATTGAGCGGTAGCCCGGTGGGTGCCGTGGGTCATGCCGGGCTCAAAACGGGGGCAATGTTGGGCCCTGTAATACAAAAAATCATGTGGTGTATCAAATGAAAGGTCTTGACGAGTACATCTCATTGAGCGGTAGTCTGGGGGGCGCCGTGGGTCATGTCAGGCCCAAAACGGGGGCAATGTGGGGTCCATAATACAAAAAATCATGTGGGGTATCAAATGAAAGGTCGTGACGAGTACATGTCATTGACCGGTAGTCCGGATGGCGCCGTAGGTCATGTCGGGCTCAAATCGGGGCAATGTGGGGCTCCATAACACAAAAAATCATGTGGGGTATCAAATGAAAGGTCTTGACGATTACATCTCATTGAGCGGTAGCCCGGTGGGTGCCGTGGGTCATGTCGGGCTCAAAACGGGGGCAATGTTGGGCCCTGTAATACAAAAAATCATGTGGTGTATTAAATGAAAGGTCTTGACGAGTACATCTCATTGAGCGCTAGTCTGGGGGGCGCAGTGGGTCATGTCAGGCCCAAAACGGGGGCAATGTGGGGTCCATAATACAAAAAACCATGTGGGGTATCAAATGAAAGGTCGTGACGAGTACATCTCATTGACCGGTAGTCCGGATGGCGCCGTAGGTCATGTCGGGCTCAAATCGGGGCAATGTGGGGCTCCATAATACAAAAAATCATGTGGGGTATCAAATGAAAGGTCTTGACGAGTACATTTCATTGAGCGGTAGTCTGGGGGGCGCCGTGGGTCATGTCAGGCCCAAAACCGGGGCAATGATGGGCCCTGTAATACAAAAAATCATGTGGTGTATCAAATGAATGGTCTTGACGAGTACATCTCATTGAGCGGTAGTCTGGGGGCGCCGTGGGTCCTGTCGGGCTCAAAACGGGGGCAATGTTGGGCCCTGTAATACAAAAAACCATGTGGGGTATCAAATGAAAGGTCGTGACGAGTACATCTCATTGACCGGTAGTCCGGATGGCGCCGTGGGTCAAGTCAGGCCCAAAACGGGGGCAATGTGGGGTCCATAATACAAAAAATCATGTGGGGTATCAAATGAAAGGTCTTGACGATTACATCTCATTGAGCGGTAGCCCGGTGGGTGCCGTGGGTCCTGTCGGGCTCAAAACGGGGGCAATGATGGGCCCTGTAATACAAAAAATCATGGAGTGTATCAAATGAAAGGTCTTGACGAGTACATCTCATTGAGCGGTAGTCTGGGGGGCGCCGTGGGTCCTGTCGGGCTCTAAACGGGGGCAATGTTGGGCCCTGTAATACAAAAAATCATGTGGTGTATCAAATGAAAGGTCTTGACGAGTACATCTCATTGAGCGGTAGTCTGGGAGGCGCCGTGGGTCATGTCAGGCCGAAAACGGGGGCAATGTGGGGTCCATAATACAAAAAATCATGTGGGGTATCAAATGAAAGGTCTTGACGAGTACATCTCATTGAGCGGTAGTCTGGGGGGCGCCGTGGGTCATGTCAGGCTTAAAACAGGGGCAATGTGGGGTCCATAATACAAAAAATCATGTGGGGTATCAAATGAAAGGTCTTGACGATTACATCTCATTGAGCGGTAGCCCGGTGGGTGCCGTGGGTCATGTCGGGCTCAAAACGGGGGCAATGTTGGGCCCTGTAATACAAAAAATCATGTGGTGTATCAAATGAAAGGTCTTGACGAGTACATCTCTTTGAGCGGTAGTCTGGGGGGCGCCGTGGGTCATGTCAGGCCCAAAACGGGGGCAATGTGGGGTCCATAATACAAAAAACCATGTGGGGTATCAAATGAAAGGTCGTGACGAGTACATCTCATTGACCGGTAGTCGGGATGGCGCCGTAGGTCATGTCGGGCTCAAATCGGGGCAATGTGGGGCTCCATAATACAAAAAATCATGTGGGGTATCAAATGAAAGGTCTTGACGTGTACATCTCATTGAGCGGTAGTCTGGGGGGCGCCGTGGGTCATGTCAGGCCCAAAACAGGGGCAATGATGGGCCCTGTAATACAAAAAATCATGTGGTGTATCAAATGAATGGTCTTGACGAGTACATCTCATTGAGCGGTAGTCTGGGGGGCGCCGTGGGTCCTGTCGGGCTCAAAACAGGGGCAATGTTGGGCCCTGTAATACAAAAAACCATGTGGGGTATCAAATGAAAGGTCGTGACGAGTACATCTCATTGACCGGTAGTCCGGATGGCGCCGTAGGTCATGCCGGGCTCAAAACGGGGGCAATGTTGGGCCCTGTAATACAAAAAATTATGTTATGTATCAAATGAAAGGTCTTGACAAGTACATCTCATTGAGCGGTAGTCTGGGGGGGCGCCGTGGGTCATGTCAGGCCCAAAACGGGGGCAATGTGGGGTCCATAATACAAAAAATCATGTGGGGTATCAAATGAAAGGTCTTGACGATTACATCTCATTGAGCGGTAGCCCGGTGGGTGCCGTGGGTCATGTCGGGCTCAAAACGGGGGCAATGTTGGGCCCTGTAATACAAAAAATCATGTGGTGTATCAAATGAAAGGTCTTGACGAGTACATCTCATTGAGCGGTAGTCTGGGGGGCGCCGTGGGTCATGTCAGGCCCAAAACGGGGGCAATGTGGGGCTCCATAACACAAAAAATCATGTGCGGTATCAAATGAAAGGTCTTGACGATTACATCTCATTGAGCGGTAGCCCGGTGGGTGCCGTGGGTCATGTCGGGCTCAAAACGGGGGCAATGTTTGGCCCTGTAATACAGAAAATCATGTGGTGTATCAAATGAAAGGTCTTGACGAGTAAATCTCATTGAGCGGTAGCCCGGTGGGTGCCGTGGGTCATGTCGGGCTCAAAACCGGGGCAATGTTGGGCCCTGTAATACAAAAAATTATGTTATGTATCAAATGAAAGGTCTTGACGAGTACATCTCATTGAGCGGTAGTCTGGGGGGCGCCATGGGTCATGTCAGGCCCAAAACGGGGGCAATGTGGGGTCCATAATACAAAAAATCATGTGGGGTATCAAATGAAAGGTCTTGACGATTACATCTCATTGAGCGGTAGCCCGGTGGGTGCCGTGGGTCATGTCGGGCTCAAAACGGGGGCAATGTTGGGCCCTGTAATACAAAAAATCATGTGGTGTATCAAATGAAAGGTCTTGACGAGTACATCTCATTGAGCGGTAGTCTGGGGGGCGCCGTGGGTCATGTCAGGCCCAAAACGGGGGCAATGTGGGGTCCATAATACAAAAAATCATGTGGGGTATCAAATGAAAGGTCTTGACGAGTACATCTCATTGAGCGGTAGTCTGGGGGGCGCCGTGGGACCTGTCGGGCTCAAAACGAGGGCAATGTTGGGCCCTGTAATACAAAAAACCATGTGGGGTATCAAATGAAAGGTCGTGACGAGTACATCTCATTGACCGGTAGTCCGGATGGCGCCGTAGGTCATGTCGGGCTCAAATCGGGGCAATGTGGGGCTCCATAACACAAAAAATCATGTGGGGTATCAAATGAAAGGTCTTGACGATTACATCTCATTGAGCGGTAGCCCGGTGGTTGCCGTGGGTCATGTCGGGCTCAAAACGGGGGCAATGTTGGGCCCTGTAATACAAAAAATCTTGTGGTGTATCAAATGAAAGGTCTTGACGAGTACATCTCATTGAGCGGTAGTCTGGGAGGCGCCGTGGGTCATGTCGGGCTCAAAACGGGGGCAATGTTGGGCCCTGTAATACAAAACATTATGTTATGTATCAAATGAAAGGTCTTGACAAGTACATCTCATTGAGCGGTAGTCTGGGGGGGCGCCGTGGGTCATGTCAGGCCCAAAACGGGGGCAATGTGGGGTCCATAATACAAAAAATCATGTGGGGTATCAAATGAAAGGTCTTGACGATTACATCTCATTGAGCGGTAGCCCGGTGGGTGCCGTGGGTCATGTCGGGCTCAAAACGGGGGCAATGTTGGGCCCTGCAATACAAAAAATCATGGTGTGTATCAAATGAAAGGTCTTGACGAGTACATCTCATTGAGCGGTAGTCTTGGGGGGCGCCTTGGGTCATGTCAGGTCCAAAACGGGGGCAATGTGGGGCTCCATAATACAAAAAATCACGTGGGGTATCAAATGAAAGGTCTTGACGATTACATCTCATTGAGCGGTAGCCCGGTGGATGCCGTGGGTCCTGTCGGGCTCAAAACGGGGGCAATGTTGGGCCCTGTAATACAAAAAACCATGTGGGGTATCAAATGAAAGGTCGTGACGAGTACATCTCATTGACCGGTAGTCCGGATGGCGCCGTAGGTCATGTCGGGCTCAAATCGGGGCAATGTGGGGCTCCATAACACAAAAAATCATGTGGGGTATCAAATGAAAGGTCTTGACGATTACATCTCATTGAGCGGTAGCCCGGTGGGTCCCGTGGGTCATGTCGGGCTCAAAACGGGGGCAATGTTGGGCCCTGTAATACAAAAAATCATGTGGTGTATCAAATGAAAGGTCTTGACGAGTAAATCTCATTGAGCGGTAGCCCGGTGGGTGCCGTGGGTCATGTCGGGCTCAAAACGGGGGCAATGTTGGGCCCTGTAATACAAAAAATTATGTTATGTATCAAATGAAAGGTCTTGACAAGTACATCTCATTGAGCGGTAGTCTGGGGGGGCGCCGTGGGTCATGTCAGGCCCAAAACGGGGGCAATGTGGGGTCCATAATACAAAAAATCATGTGGGGTATCAAATGAAAGGTCTTGACGATTACATCTCATTGAGCGGTAGCCCGGTGGGTGCCGTGGGTCATGTCGGGCTCAAAACGGGGGCAATGTCGGGCCCTGCAATACAAAAAATCATGGTGTGTATCAAATGAAAGGTCTTGACGAGTACATCTCATTGAGCGGTAGTCTGGGGGGCGCCGTGGGTCATGTCAGGTCCAAAACGGGGGCAATGTGGGGCTCCATAATACAAAAAATCACGTGGGGTATCAAATGAAAGGTCTTGACGATTACATCTCATTGAGCGGTAGCCCGGTGGATGCCGTAGGTCATGTCCGGCTCAAAACGGCGGCAATGTTGGGTCCTGTTATACAAAAAACCATGTGGGGTATCAAATGAAAGGTCTTGACGATTACATCTTATTGAGCGGTAGCCCGGTGGGTGCCGTGGGTCATGTCGGGCTCAAAACGGGGGCAATGTTGGGCCCTGCAATACAAAAAATCATGGTGTGTATCAAATGAAAGGTCTTGACGAGTACATCTCATTGAGCGGTAGTCTGGGGGGGCGCCGTGGGTCATGTCAGGTCCAAAACGGGGGCAATGTGGGGCTCCATAATACAAAAAATCACGTAGGGTATCAAATGAAAGGTCTTGACGATTACATCTCATTGAGCGGTAGCCCGGTGGATGCCGTAGGTCATGTCCGGCTCAAAACGGCGGCAATGTTGGGTCCTGTAATACAAAAAATCATGTGGTGTATCAAATGAAAGGTCTTGACGAGTAAATCTCATTGAGCGGTAGCCCGGTGGGTGCCGTGGGTCATGCCGGGCTCAAAACGGGGGCAATGTTGGGCCCTGTAATACAAAAAATCATGTGGTGTATCATATGAAAGGTCTTGACGAGTACATCTCATTGAGCGGTAGTCTGGGGGGCGCCGTGGGTCATGTCAGGCCCAAAACTGGGGCAATGTTGGGCCCTGTAATACAAAAAATTATGTTATGTATCAAATGAAAGGTCTTGACAAGTACATCTCATTGAGCGGTAATCTGGGGGGGCGCCGTGGGTCATGTCAGGCCCAAAACGGGGGCAATGTGGGGTCCATAATACAAAAAATCATGTGGGGTATCAAATGAAAGGTCTTGACGATTACATCTCATTGAGCGGTAGCCCGGTGGGTGCCATGGGTCATGCCGGGCTCAAAACGGGGGCAATGTTGGGCCCTGTAATACAAAAAATCATGTGGGGTATCAAATGAAAGGTCTTGACGATTACATCTCATTGAGCGGTAGCCCGGTGGGTGCCGTGGGTCATGTCCGGCTCAAAACGGCGGCAATGTTGGGTCCTGTAATACAAAAAACCATGTGGGGTATCAAATGAAAGGTCGTGACGAGTACATTTCATTGACCGGTAGTCCGGGGGCGCCTTGGGCCATGTCGGGCTCAAAAAGGTGGCAATATTGGGCCATATAATACAAAAAATCATGTGGGGTATCAAATGAAAGGTCTGAACGAGTAAATCTCATTGAGCGGTAGTCCGGGGGTTGCCGTTGGTCATGTCAGGCCCAAAACGGGGGCAATGTGGGCTCCATAATACAAAAAATCATGTGGGTTATCAAATAAAAGGTCTTGCCGAGTACATCTTATTGGGTGGTAGTCCAGGGGCGCCGTGGGTTATGTCGGGCCCAAAACGTGGCAATGTTGGGCCTGTAATACAAAAAATCATGTGGTGTATCAAATGAAAGGTCTTGACGAGTAAATCTCATTGAGCGGTAGCCCGGTGGGTGCCGTGGGTCATGCCGGGCTCAAAACGGGGGCAATGTTGGGCCCTGTAATACAAAAAATCATGTGGTGTATCAAATGAAAGGTCTTGACGAGTACATCTCATTGAGCGGTAGTCTGGGGGGCGCCGTGGGTCATGTCAGGCCCAAAACGGGGGCAATGTTGGGCCCTATAATACAAAAAATTATGTTATGTATCAAATGAAAGGTCTTGACAAGTACATCTCATTGAGCGGTAGCCCGGTGGATGCCGTAGGTCATGTCCGGCTCAAAACGGCGGCAATGTTGGGTCCTGTAATACAAAAAACCATGTGGGGTATCCAATGAAAGGTCGTGACGAGTACATTTCATTGACCGGTAGTCCGGGGGCGCCTTGGGCCATGTCGGGCTCAAAAAGGTGGCAATATTGGGCCATATAATACAAAAAATCATGTGGGGTATCAAATGAAAGGTCTGAACGAGTAAATCTCATTGAGCGGTAGTCCGGGGGTTTCCGTGGGTCATGTCAGGCCCAAAACGGGGGCAATGTGGGCTCCATAATACAAAAAATCATGTGGGTTATCAAATAAAAGGTCTTGCCGAGTACATCTTATTGGGTGGTAGTCCAGGGGCGCCGTGGGTTATGTCGGGCCCAGAACGGGGCAATGTTGGGCCTGTAAAAGAAAAAAATCATGTGGGGTATCAAATGAAAGGTCTTGAAGAGTAGATCTCAATGGGTGGTAGTCCGGGGAGTATTGTGGGTCAGGTGGTGGCTACAGCTGGGGCAATCTTAGGCCCCATCATACAAACATCATGTGGGGTATCAAATGAAACGTCTTCAACAGTACATCTCAATGTGTAGTAGCCCGGAGGGCGCCGTGAGTTACGGAGGGCGCCGTGAGTCAGCCCAAAACGGGGGTAATGTGGGGCCCCATCATACAAAAAATCATGTGGGGAGTCAAATGAAAGGTCTTGAAGAGTATATCTCAATGAGGGTAGTCCGTGGGGCACATTCGGTTATACGGGACCCCCAATTCGGTCATGTTTGGCCCATTATACAAAAGGGTATCAAATAAAAGGACTTGAAGAGTACATCTCGTTGAAAAGTCCTAGAGGCACAGTGGGGCATGTGGGCTCCAAAAGTTGGGCATGTGGGCCCAATAAAAAAAATCATGTAGGTCATCAAATTAAAGGTCTTGAAGAGTACATTTAAATGAGCGTAGTCCGTAAAGGCACACTGGGTTACACGAGATTCCAAAAGGGGTCATGTGGGTCAACATGGCCTAAAATCATAACAATATCGTATAGGGTATCAAATGAAAGGTCGTGCAGAGTACATCTCGTTGCGTAGTGCGTGGGTCAAGTGGGCCCAAAATCTGATTCACCTGTGGCCCATCATACAAAAGATTAGGTGGGGTATCAAAATGAAAGTTCTTGCAGAGTACATATCTTGGGGTAGTCCATGGGTCACCGTGGGTCAACTGGGGCCGAAAATCGTAAAAAAATTATGCGAGGTATCAAATGAAAGGTCTTGAAGAAGACATCTTGTTGAGTACTCATAGAGGTACTCTGGGTCTTGTGGGGCCCATAATACAAAAAGACAGGAGAGGTATCAAATAAAAGGTCTTGTGGGGCCCATAATATAAAAAGACATGAGAGGTATCAAATAATTGAAGAATACATCTCGTTGCGCAGTCCGTGCAGCTTCGTAATTCATGTTAGGTCATGACCTGTGTCATGTTGGGGTCTATCATAAAAACTCAGGTGGGGCATCACATGAAAGGTCTGGAAGAGTAGTCCTAGCAGTACAAAATAAAAATTATACAAAAAAACATCGGTCACCAGTGGAATTCCAAATCGTGGGCCATGAGGAGCTCAAACAAATCATCAGAATTAATGCCATTTATTATCAGAATTAATGCCATTTATAAGGAGGTCTGCTTACCCTTACTATTGCTGACAGTTGCTCAAACTCAACGGGAAAGTACATTGATGTGGTATTATTTGCTTGTTTATGACTTTTTAGTTGAATATTTCTTCAAGGGAAAGTATTTTAAAAAACTTTTTTTTATTTATATTTTTTTTATATAGAAGTAGTGATAATAAAAATATTTATATATTTTATATTTTTTTTAAAACTACTGATCGATGTCGAATTGGATATTGAATAGTACTATATGTAGACCGGTAAATTATTCCCATTTAGCGGATATTGATCAAGAAATTGCATTTTGAACAGATAAGCCCATCATTTTTTAATTATAATTTCATAACATAATTAGATGAAAACAATTGCAAAATGTAAAGTTCTAACGAACCGATGATATGGATATTGCACAATTAATATGAACATAAAAACTTAACCGTAAAGTGTGACAGAAAATTTAAAATTTTATTAATATTGTGCAATATCCATATCATCAGTTAGTACTTACCGATGATATGGATATGAAACAATTGATTAAAAATATAGGATTTGCACAAATATGAACTGACTTTTACGTTTGAAAATCTTGGGTAAGTTTGATCAATGTTATACATATCATTTTAAAACTATTAATAATTAAATTATTGGTAATAATTTAATATTTTGGCCCATTGAACATAACTTTTCAAGAATATCTTGGAAACGATTTGTGATAGAACAAAACGTTTTACGCCAATCGAAAGATCGTAGTCAAATTAGTAAAACTGCATTATAACACATTTTGTCAAAAAATTGTCTATTGAACACTTAAGAACTGAGGTGACGATATAAACAGTTGATTTGTGAGTTCAAATTAAAAAAAAAATTTTTTTAAATTTAAAACAAAATGGACAATATTTACTATAAAATTTATATATATGTCATAAATTTGCTATAATTCCCACCTAAAAATAATAATTTTTGTTTCATTCCCTCTTTAGGTTAATTTTTTCTTGCTATCTCTTTTTATTTTGGCGAAAAAATAAAAATTCTCCATAATATAAACCTAGCATAACCCGCCAAACTTGCGTAACGGAAACGTAAAGTTTTCCGAGTCTAATTCCTTCTAAGGTCTTGGAAAATGTTACGTTTTGGCGTAACAGAATTGATATGCAACTGTTACATTCCTTATATGAGAAGTGACACTATTTTTCGTTACGATAAGTTCTCGCAAAAGCGTAATGTTTCTGTACAGTTTAGGTGTAATGTTTTCGTACTGTTTAAGTGTAATGTTTTCGTACAGTTTAGGTGTAATGTATTCGTACATATTTAGCGTAACTTGTGCGTACTGTTTATGTGTAAAGTATACGTACAAATTTAGCGTAAGTTTTTCGTACTGATTTAATGTAGCGTATTCGTATTTATTTAATAATTAAAAAACAAATTAGTTATTTTAATAATATATTTCCAAAGAAAAATAAATAAATTCATATTTATTAATATATAAAAATAAAAAAAAAATGAATAAAAAAATTGTAACTTTTTACAAAAAATTTCGTAACTTTTTAGGCGTTCGTAAACTTAACATTTCCGTAAAGAATTTATCGTAAACTTGAAATAGTAGAAAAAAAAAGTTGACATTAACAATACATTTTCATTCGGAATTTAGCGTACACAATTTATGTGTACGACACCGTTACATTTTGGTTAAGAAATTTTCGTAACTTTTTAGGCGTTCGTAAACTTAACATTTCCGTAAAGAATTTAGCGTACACTTGAAATAGTAGAAAAAAAAGTTTACATTAACATTACATTTTCATTCGGAATTTAGCGTATACAATTTATGTGTACGCCAACATTACATTTTTTACATTTTGGTTAAGAAATTTTCGTAACTTTTTAGGCGTTCGTAAACTTAACATTTCCGTAAAGAATTTATCGTACACTTGAAATAGTAGAAAAAAAAGTTTACATTAACATTACATTTTCATTCGGAATTTAGCGTATCCAATTTATGTGTACGCCAATCTAACATTTTGGTTAAGAAATTTTCGTAACTTTTTAGGCGTTCGTAAACTTAACATTTCCGTAAAGAATTTAGCGTACACTTGAAATAGTAGAAAAAAAACTTTACGTTAACATTACATTTTCGTTCGGAATTTAGAGTATACTTTTAAATGCTTGGCGGGAAATGGCAAACTTTATGGACGTCCATTTATAGATACCTTTTATGCAAATTCCCAGCTCAGTTTTTCTGATTCTAAATTGATACAGAATAAAACAACTACTTTTTTGACATATCTAAAAAGTATTTCGTTTTTGTATCAATTTCGCTTGGTTTAATCTGAATCAAAAATATATTTCAGAAATATCTTATTTCGGTATCGCAAAAGCGAATCCAAATTTGTATCTCAGAAATGAACTATTTTCAATCTCATAAATGTGTCAATTTTATATCGTTAATCTGAATCAAAAAGATGTTTCAGAAATATCTCATTTCTGTAACGCAGCAGCGAATCCAAATTTGTGTTTCGGAAACGAACTAATTTCTATCTCATAAATGTCTCCATTTTATCTCATAAATGCGAACCCAAATTTATATTTCGTAAATAAACTAATTTCTATCTCATAAATGTCTCCATTTCATATCGTTCTTAGCGGCATAAGTGATAGAATTTTTTTAAATAAAAATTTATATTACATTTTAAATTTCAAATATAAATATATTTATATTTTAAAATACAGAATATTTTAAAATAAAAATTTATATATCGTAAATGAACCATTTTCTATCTCATAAATGTCTCAATTTTATCTCATAAATGCGAACACAAATTTATATTTCGTAAATGAACCAATTTCTATCTCATAAATGTCTCCATTTTATCTCATAAATGCGAACCCAAATTTATATTTCGCAAACGAACTAATTTCTACCTCATAAATGTCTCCATTTCATATCGTTTTTAGCGGCATAACTGATAGAATTTTTTTAAATAAAAATTTATATTTCGTAAATGAAAGAATTTTTATCTCATAAATGTCTCAATTTTATCTCATAAATGCTAACCCAAATTTATATTTCGTAAATGAACTAATTTCTATCTCATAAATGTCTCCATTTTATCTCATAAATGTACATTAAAATACATTTCAAACTAATCAATAAAAACTTTTAACAATAATTATAAGTCAAAATATGACTGAAAAAACTGTAATTAAAGAAATTCACAATTTTTTTTCCGCAAGACAAATACAATACATTACTGTCTGAGTCTGACACTGAATAAAAAAGATATACAAAAAATAGAATTTTTTTTTAGTTTTTGTAATAGTCACCAGAGGCCTTACCATCGCATATAATGAAATATTTTATTTCGAAAAATATTGTATACCTATCTCTTTCTTTCTAACACATTTTAAATTACCCAAGACATACTAGTGACATGTCTTGGGTCGGTCATGCAAGACAGAATTTTTGTTGGGTACTGTCTCAATTTCAATTCGCTTTTTTGATACGTTTCTGAGATATAAATCTGAGTCGCAGACGTATCAATTTTTGTTCGTAAACGATTCAATTTCGATGTACTAATTTTGAAGTTTAATATCGCTTCGAGTATAATTATCATACACGAATGATTCGTAGATGATACGTTTTTATCTCAGAAAAACGAATCAGAAATGAGATTCGCTATATATAGCGGACTTCTTTTTTGACTCATTTTGGACTCACCTTGCTCAAAGGGTAATTTTATCGACGAATATGTCAAAAATAAAGTGGCGGAAAGTGGTTTAATTTGTAAATTAGGTTTCTTATTGTGGTTAATTTATTAATTGACTTTCGTTCTGTATTCCCAATATTCCATCTTACCAATACAAAACAATTTTACACGTTGAAAATCAAAATATAATACAAATTTCAATGATATTTCGAATAATATTTAAGTCTATGAAATGCCCAGTTTTTTTGTTTGAAAATCTATAAATGGAAATGGCTATGGAAATGGAAATGGAAATGGAAAAGGTCATGGATAGTGGAGACGGCCTGTAACATATAATGCTATAATCCCTTTATGCAAATTCGAGGCTCAGTTTTTCTGATTCCAAATTGAGACAGAATGGAGTCAACAATTTTCTTGACATATCTAAAAAATATTTCGTTTTTGTCTCAATTTGGTTCCGTCAAATCTGAGTCAGAAATGTGTTTCAGAAATATCTCAATTCTACATCGAAAAAGCGAAACCAAATTTTTATTTCGCAAACGAACTAATTTCTGTTTCGTTTTTGTCTCAATTTGGATTCGTTAAAGTGAATCCAAATTTTTAATTCGCAAACGAACTAATTTATGTTTCATTGTTGTCTCAAATTGGATTCGCTCAAGTGAAGTTCTAGTTGGCCTTGTGGTAGTTCATTGTTTGGTATATTTTTTTATGTTTATCATTTTGTTTGTGTTTTTCGTTTTGTGAAGTTCAGACGATAATTTTTTTAATTTAAATATTTTAGAAATAAATATAATTATAGTAAATGATTATCTTGGAGTTATAAAATGGAAAAAATAAACATATGATAAATTTAAGGAGAAATATTTATTATCTTTAATAAATGTGGAAAATTGTGACATTTTGTAATAAACATTTTTTAAAAAATAAATTAATTAATTGCATTTTAATTTTACTTCACTTTTGGGTCTCAGTTTCAGTTCACTTCTGCGAGATACTTCTAATTCAGAAACTTGAGCCGCTTTTGATTTAAAATTCTGTCTCAGTTTTGCTTCACTTTTGCGATACGTTTCTGATATACGGAAGAGAGCTGCAAACGTTTCGCTTTTTATTTCATAAACGATTCAATTTCGATTTACTTTTTTTGACGTTTAACTTCGCGGCCTGTCGTATGATAATTATAATTATCATACAACGAATGAGCCAATTTACACGAGTATGCACTACATCACAACACGACAAAACTTATGGCAAGACAAGAGGATGAAACGAGGATAAAAAAGTGCTGCATGCATACTCGTGTAAACAGGCAGAATGAGTCGCAGCGTTTCGTTTTCGTCTCACCAATCTGTTTCAGAAACTAACACGGGGTCTCGACTATCCATGACCGTTTCCATTACCATTTCCATTTCCATAGCCATTTCCATTTATGGATTTCCAAACAAAAAAAACTGGGCATTTCATGGACTGAAATATTATTCGAAATATCATTGAAATTTGTATTATATTTTGATTTTCAACATGTAAAATAGTTTTGTATTGGTAATATAGAATATTGGGAATACAGAACGAAAGTCAATTAATAAATTAACCACAATATGAAACCTAATTTACAAATTAAACCACTTTCCGCCATTTTATTTTTGACATATTCGTCCATAAACTTATCCATATATGGACGTCCATAAAGTTTGCCATTTATGGAATGGCTGATGGACGAGTGGTCTCCATTATCCATAATGGTTTCCATTTCCATTTCCATTGCCATTTATGGACAACATTATGGTACGCTGTACGCGTTGATTTAGGGACAATTACTCGCGTTGATTATCGTAAAAGTTGGAAGTTGGCCAACTTTTGCTTCGCGATTTCTTTATTGTTAACAGAAGTATTGTTTTCATATAGTTTAACTGATGGTTCCATTTCAACCCCATTTTAACTCAACCCCAACTCAACTCGGTACATGGAAACAAGGTATACGACTATAGTCTTACCCCCGAATTACTATTAACATTACTGTTAAATTTTTATTAATTTTTATTTAAAAAATTTCACTTCGCAAATAATTCAACCGAAAAATTAATTTGTATTGGAAAAAAATCAGCTGTTTTATGTCATTAATACAACAACAAAACTTGTGAGAAATTGTAACGCTGTTGTAATTGTTGCGTTGCGTGCCGTTGCGTATGTTGAGAGTAATTCGAGGGTTATCAAAAGTCTCCTGATAATGTAGTGTAGCCACCTTTAATATTTTTCAATATGTTCGCTCTCGCTGTCATATTGAAAATTGATGGGTGAATAAAAGAAAAAAAGTATATTTTTTTGGTAAAATTAGATAAAAATATTTATTATCATAATATGTATAAATAAAGTCATGCTAAATATTAATAATTTTATAACAAAATTAATGTAATTCGGAAATATTATTGGTAAATATATTAAATATTTATTTAGTATATGTTTTATAAAGCTACTTCATATTTATCATAGTCTGATTCAGACACAAATTTTTTTTATGATAAAAAATTATATTTCTTTTATTACTGTTGTAAAATTTCATCCAAAATGACTTTAAAATACAGTTCAGCCAAAATTTCTATTACAATTTCATTTTAATCTCATTTCTCATTTCATTAACTTTTGATCATACAAAAATCCAAAATTGTGTTATTTATTTACAAAATAAATATTAAAGTTGTGAATAAAAAAAAATGTTGGTCATATCTCATGTTCAAGTTGTTTATGCTCCACTATAATAAAAAAAAATATATTTTTTAATTTTTATTTATATTTCTCTTCTTGTTTTGTAATTTATGTATAAATTTAATACTAAAAACATAAATTGATTATTTTGAAATAATTAAATGCGCAGTCTGTCAATTAAAACACAAGATAATTGCAAATTGTAAATAAAATAAAAAAAAATATCCTACTGAATTTATTTCTAAAAGGATAAATACTATTCCATTTTTTTTTATTAAATTTGTATGCTACAAATATAGATTACTAAATTTCGGCGAAAATGCAGTTTAGGGGGTGATGTAGCTCCCCGTGGGGAAGGGAGTCCTGTCCCTAATTTCTTCGGAATCCAAAATGTCCTAAAGTGCATTTCAGCTTAAATTACTTTAAATAAATTATTGCAATTTTTATTAATTTATTTTGTATTGTTTACTTGCACCAAGTACCTACATATACATAACATATATTACATTTATATGTGCTTGATCTATAAAATATTAATATAAAGTATATAAGTGAATGTGCTTTCCATATATCAGCCCAATCCATCCAGGGGTACCAGAATATTATATAATATATTATTTTTTACATTTTATACCGCCGGTCCCTTGGGACCGGCGTCGCTTAAACGGAAAGTATAGTAAAAGTAGTGTCGCGTTTAACGTGTTAAGAAAAATAATGGTAAATATGTAAAGTAAATATTTTATTTCATAATTAATCCTGGAATATTTAATATTTGGAAGAAATTAATGTAAAGATATAATTATAATTATGGACAAAAATTCGAGACACTAGACACAGAGACATTTTTCATATTTTTTCTTAATTATAACTTGTATTTAATTTGTATCATCTATATACTTATGTCAAATTAAATCGAACTCTAGAGTTTTATTTTAAAATACAAGTTTAACCACTACAGAGAATTTTCAATGCAAAATTAGAAGTTCAACTTAAATTTACAGATTTTAATTTATGAAGAATGTAAAGGTAAAACATGAATTTTAAATCTTCATTTTCATAATAATTTCAATGAAGTCATACAGGAAGAGGAATACAGGAACAATATATAATTTAATTATTAATTTTCTACAAACTGCATTCAATTTTATTTAGGCACTTAATTACATAAATGTATACATTTTACAGATTTACACGCCAACATAATAAAATGAAATTATATTCAAATATTTATTTTGATGAAATTAATAGAAAAAGTATATATAGAAATCAATATTAAAAATATTATATAAAAATTTGATTCAAAAATTTATTATTATACATAAACACAAGAAAATGGATGATAATTTAAGTAATAAATCGTCTGATTCACTAACAACAAGTGGTGAATATGAAATGGTACCAGAAACACCAATAGCAATAATTCATACATCATCAAATATTGATGTCATTGACAGTCATCATAAAAATATTGAAAAAAATACAATGGAATCAAAATCACCAACACTTAATTATGATGGTGATTTCTTAGATTTAAAAAATGATATGACTGAAGTAATAAAAGAATTGGATATAAATAAACCAGCAACAACAGTTGGTAAGAATAATCACAAAATAACCAAAAGAACTATCAATATCTCAAAAATTAAGCTATTTTTTTAAAATTTTGTATAATTAATTTTTTCAATTAATTTTTACAATTTTGTATAATTAATTTATTAATTTTTACAGTTTTTTTTAAATTAATTTAAATGATGATGGTAGTCCGTGTTTTATTGTTCACATAAATTGGCTTTAATTGTGATTATTAATTTTAAACCTTTTTTCTTGGTAGCACAAAACTTTTTTAACTTTTTTTTTTTTTAAATAGATCTTATATTTTATTTTTATATTTCTAGAGAAATATTACATTTTTTGCAAAATTAATATTTTCTTAGTTTTTAATTAACTTTTCACTGATATATGTATATAAATATATAAAATTTTGAATTATAATTATAATATTGATCAATCTTATGTTATTAAAAAAAACTCCTACTACACAATTACACCCCCCCACTTAGATTTAATGGGAACTAGCTCTGAATATGAGTTCCTATTCAACGGATCTATTGAAATAATGCCATTAATTGATTATGGATTTATGGATATTAAGGCTGAATTAATGGATGCCTTCAAGGATGATCATTACGAACAAAATTCAGATAATTTAGAAGGTGACAAAAAAAAAACACTTTAATTTCTATCTTCTTTTTTATATTATGCTTTTTTTTGTAATGTAGTTTTTCGTTACTTTTTTTATGAAATTTTTTTTTAACTTCTATTTAGTAGAGTTGTGTTATAATGATTATATTTTAGTATTAAAATAACTTTTTAAACATACCTTTTTAATTATATAATTTGTTGTCTATATACTTTCTTAAATATAAGTTCAAGTTCGATTTAATATTTTTTTTAGACGATATTAAACTAAACCAGAACTTATGTATACATTATATTTAAGAGAATTCTTTAACTGAAAATTTTTGCTTTTACTATTTATAAGTGAAAATGTTATCTTGATGATTTCAAAATATCTAGAAGAAATATTTTTTTAAAAGTTGATCATAACTTGTTTTGATAATTTCAAATTACTTTATTGGAATTACTATAATTAAATTCCGTAATATACTGTTTTTTTATAACTATAGATTAGAATTTTGTCTGTCATAAATTAATTAACATTTATTACAAATTAAAAATTTCTAATTTTTTTTTATATATAAACTAAATTTTAATATATCTATACTGTCTTTAATATTTTACTGCTTGTTGTGTTTGTTTTTATAATATATGCTCGAAAAAAAAAAGAATAAACGTTTATTATTCAAACAGACAAAGCTAATAAGATCGCTTTGTAAAATTAAAAAAAAAATCTTTATCTTCAATTTATTCACTTTTTACATTTAAAAATTTATCATATTAAAATAAAATAATTATCGATGGCTCTTATGAGAGCAAGTTAATACATGTTTCTATTTAGTTTAATTCAAATCAATTAATAATAAATGTTTTTGGTTTTATTGAGTAAAATAATTTTATTTATATTGATTAAAGTTTGTTCAGTACGTCATTTTCTTTTAAATCAACTGAAATTATTATACAGTTTTTATTTTGATATAAATTTATCAATAGCATAATTTCAATAATTTACTATAATGTTTAAAAATATTTTTGTATAATTTTTTAAAAGCTCGGAAAAAATTGATAAATTACATATATTTTTTTTATTACTAATATGGTTTAAAGAAACTGATAAAAAAAATTATTTAATTTTGTATAATTCTGAAATGTGTTTACAATTAAAATGTGCATGTAGAAAACGCCCATATTAAATTTTATTTTCTTGTAATTTTTTTTTGAAATTCTGACTGCCATCATGCTGAAGAATTAGAGAAAAAAAAAGAACTTAACTATTATTTTTTTTTTCTCTATAATTTTTATTTTATTTTAGCTTCAAAATCTGATGCAAAAGCATTAACTTTACCACTACCAGCCATATTAAAACCACCAACTACATATGGTACATTATCATCAACATCATCATCACAACAAACAAAACCTTCTACATCACATTTTGATTTATTAACACCTAAAAGTGATATATCAACACCAGATATTAATCGTGTTGGCCATTCAATATTTTATGATTGTATTGATTTAAGTCCACAAATTGCAGTTATTGAAAATTTAGGTAGTCGTGGTGGTGGTGGTGGTGCAGAAAAACAGGATGATATGAAACCTGAAAAAAGTGATTCTGATGAAGAAAGTAAGTACATTAATATAATGTTATATGTTATATATATTATAATTTATTAATATTTTAGTGTCTGAAATCGATCAAAATTGTACAATATTTTCGGGGGTAACATATTTGGGCTCAGTAAATATCAATGCTCCAAAGTCTGAAAAGGAAATTCAAATGCTTATGTCGGAATTAAATGGAGAAACAAAATCTGGTGCTTTGGAGATATCAATTAGTATTCCAATGAGTTCAGATGGTTTAATTGTGTATGTACATCATATATTATCAAATATTTTTTATTAATTTATAATTTTTATGTATTATTATTTAATTTAGACTTTATGAAACAAAAAATTCAGATGCAATTTGTCGAAGCTATGAAATTAGTAGAATATTATTTTATGCACGTGGTCCAGCTAGTAGTGACGATGAAGCTTGTTTTGCATTTACATGGTCACACGGTGAATCTGTGGATACAACAGTATTTCAATGTCATGTATTTCGGTGCCAGATACCAGAGGCTGTAAATCAAGTCAGCAGTAAGTTAAAGAAAATATCGTTTAAATATTATTATATAAAATATTGTTATACAATTTAATTTTTAGGTTGCTTTTCAAAAGCATTTCAACGTTATCCGACTAGCCTCACATGTAGCGTAACATCTACTGCAGATACAAATCTTATGATGTCTTCAATAACATTAGATCAGAGTGGCAAACAATTAAATACGGCTAGTTATGATTTTATTGTATCGCTTTCAATTGGTGAAAAAGTTTCTAAAGAATCATATTCACTAGTACCCAGAGATCGATCATGTTTTAAATTACGTTGTAATATTGATAAAGAAGTTTGTATTACAGTTAAACAAACACCATCTGAAATATTACAGCCATTATTAATTGAACGTTGTTTTGGTGTACTTTTGAGTCCAGGTAAATTAGTGAGACAAGGAGATATGCAATTACTTGATATTGTTGATTCGAATTATCAAAAATCTGAAACTATGTCAAAACCATTATGTCCTTTTCAAATACGAGCTCAATGGAATACGAGTGATAAGGCATTTGGTCAATTAAATTTTGAATCTCAGAAAATGATGTTAACTGTAGCTGTAGATTTGGTCATTAAGGGTATTCAAGAACCAGTTAGATTTATAGTTGAGACACCATGCACAATAATGTCACAAAATGAGCTTCGTTTAATGGATTTATGGATATCAAATTCAAAACGTTCATTTTCAATGTCATTACGATTTTATTTACAATTAAAAAAAACCATTGATGGTACGTTATGGGAAGTTGATTCAATTGATCCATCTGAAGAGATTATTGAACAACAAACAGGACAATCTAGCTCATCATCTATATTAAAATCATTTTCAAAAATGGTACGTTCAGCAAGTACAGTATCAATTGAAGATGATTGTCCATCAGATTATAGTTCAGATGGTGATGAGCCTTTATTAAGTGGTACAGGTGAGGTATCAAAAGATTGTTCACAAGATACACTTGACGAATGGGATCCAGTATTAAAAGATTGGGATGATGAAAAACGACCAAAAGGATTACCACCACTAGTAAGAGTTGGTGTACCAGAAGCGTTAAGAGGAAAAATCTGGCAAAAATTAGCAAATGTTGAGAATAAAGTTGATATTACTGATATGTATAGGACGTTAATAACCAAAGTAAATTTAATTTTTGAAGATAGAATAATGAAATTAATAATTTGTAGCATAATTACATTTTCTCTTATCCAGGAAACAAAATGCGAAGCTGTTATACTTCGAGATATTCATAGGACATTTCCGGCTCATAAACGATTTAAAGAATCAGGTGGTTCAGGACAAGATGCACTATTTAAAGTGTCAAAAGCATTTGCTGTTTATGATAAAGAAGTTGGTTATTGTCAAGGTTTAAGTTTTATAGCTGCCAGTTTATTAATACATGTAAATATTTTTTTTCTTTGAAAAATGAGAAATTTGCTAAAAAAACAATTTGGTTACTCTCGTTATAGATGCCCGAAGAAGATGCCTTCACTGTTCTGGTTGCAATTATGTATGATTACAATTTACGTGATCTTTACAAACAAGGCTTTGAGAATCTTTATATGCGTTTATATCAATTAAATCGTTTAATTAAAGATTTCTTACCAAAATTACATGACCATTTTGAAAGAATGGGTGTAGAAACACATATGTATGCATCACAATGGTTCTTAACATTATTTACAGCTAGATTTTCATTACATTTTGTATTTCATGTACTTGATGTATTTTTACTTGATGGTATGACATTTTTATTTCAAGTTGCCATTACATTATTGGCATTATGTGAATCCGATTTACGACAGCTTGATTTCGAAGGTATTTTAAAATATTTTCGTGTTTCACTGCCTAAAAAATTCCGTAGCCCAAAAGATGCTAAACGTATGATTAAAATGGCATGTGAACGCAAAGTAAAAAAATTAAAACAATATGAAGAAGAATTTTGTTTAAATAAAAAGAATGATGAACGTTTAGAAAAAGAAACGAAATTATATGAAGAAAAATTCCGTGATGAAAGAATAAAATTTAAAACAGAATTAAATTCTATGCAATTAAAATTAGATGAGTCAATAGAAAAATGTAACCAAGATGAAAAAAGGCATTTAAATATTGTACAAGATTATAAACAGATAATTCAAAGACAAGAACAACAAATAACAAAAATAAATGGAATGTTAGAAGATATTACGGTAATAAATTTAAATTTAAAGAAGTTGAATTGTTCAATTTATTTAGTTTTTTTTTTCGCAGAAAATTGTTTCTAAATGTAAATTATGCTCAATAAATATTCATCAAAGTACCCTATCACCTGAAGCAACTAATAAAAAGGATAATAATAAAGCTGATGGTCCATTTTTAGGACCATTAGATCCATTAAATACAGCTCAACAGCGTATTCGTGAATTGGAATTAGAATTGGCTCAAACAAAATTGGCACAAGTTGAAGCCGAATGTAAAAATCAAGATTTAACACATCAATTAAATACAACGTTAAATGAAATACAAAGTAATAGAAATAGTTGGCAACCATGGTTATCAAAAACAATCAATACTATACAAGAAAAAGTTACAACACGACGAGATTTACCTTCATTCCAATCTTATGCAAATCCAAATCAAGAATCAATTGAATATAAAGTAAAAAAAAAACCATTAAATACATATTTTTTAAAAATACATTTCGTGAATTATACTTTTAGGAAAAAATACTCTCTGGTAATTCAACAAAACAACTAAATCGAAATCAAGTACAAAATATACATGAACAACAGTTACAACATCGGAATGTTTCAAATAGAAATAGTTTAGATATGTTACCGAAAGATTCTTCAGTTTTGCGTGACGGGCTCAGTTTTACGAGTTTAAAATAACAAAAAAAAATAGTAATGACGAAATTCCAAGATCATAAATAGATTTTTTTACCATAATAACTATAAATGAATTTAAAAAATAATCATTCTAGAATCATTTTTTACAGTCTTTGATCTAATGGGCATTCTATTTTTTTTTATTAAATACAATACATTTTTTGCTCTTCTCTATTGGATATATTTTTTTTAAATCAAAGTTTATATCACTTATAGAAATATTTATAATTACATACATATAATTATTATTATTTATTTTACGTGAAATAATTTTTGTTTTACAAATTTTTGTATGACTTTCATTTTAAAAAAAATCAATGCTGATTTTACTACCTATATATGTATTTAAAAAAAGTCTCGAAATTTTAAAATTCGCCTTTTTTTTCAAAATTATTATTTTTGCACGATTGTTGTTGAGTTTACGACATTTAGAATTAGATTTTTAATAATAATATTCTTTTAAAAAAAGATTGGATATTTATAATAAAATATAAATAAATTTAAAAAAGATAAAATAGTGCAAAAATTCAAAATAAAGAGTATACTATGTATTCTGCTTAAACTTATATAATAAGTCAATAAAAATATTCTGTATGAAAAAATGAATTTAGATTTTTTTAAACTTAATTGTTTGTAGTTTGATAATGGTGTTTGAAGAACAGAATATTTTCTCTTCTAAAAATGCGATACTAAGTATATTGTACATTATCTTTGTATATAAAATTATATAGTATACTTGAATCGATTTTTTTTATAAATGTCCATGGCAAAAGTGCTAACTAAAATATAGTCACCCTTATTACCGTAGTCGCTTCGCCAGTCGATACGCGTCGACTCTCATGAATTGGTATTACCATACTCGCTTTTTGTCTCGCTGGCGAAATAATTATCGACTGGGCGACTCTCAATGGTATTACCGTTACCGTACTCGCTGTCGATTCGATTGTAGTCGATATAAGTCGATAATTCACTCGCCTAGAAATTTTCAAGCGAGAGGTTATTTTTTATAGAGGAATTTCATTAAAATTTAAACTTAAAAAAATTATTGTGTTTAATTAAAGTATTTTAAATTCTGGATTTTTTAAAGATTTTTTTAAGATAAAACAAATTTAATTTTGATGACGCGGTTTTTTATGAATTAGAAAATTAATTAAGAAAATTACAACTTTGGAAATACCCGAAAAAAAATAGAATTTATCAAAAAAATTAATTTTGGAAAAACCTTAATTTAAAAATAAATTTAGGTATAATTTTAAATTTCCTTTTAATGACGTGGTTTTTTTATGAATTAGAATTTATCAAGAAAATTTCTCCTTTGGAATTACCGGAAAAAAAAGAATTAAAATTGATTGTATGTATAGATTACATAAATTTTGATCTATAAAATTAATTTTAATTCTTTTTTTTTCAGGTAATTCCAAAGGAGAAATTTTCTTGATATTTATTCATAAAAAAACCACGTAATCAAAATTAAATTTGTTTTATCTTATAAAAATCTTTAAAAAATCCAGAATCACCTCTATGATTTGAAATACACACTAAAGATAAATATTTTTTTTATAGAATTTAGCAATATTATTTTGTAAAATATGGATTTTTAATTTTTGGCTTGAAGCATTAAAATTTTTTTATTAAATATTAATTGCTTAATTTGAAAAATGAATTCGAATAAATAGACAAACTGTAAAATAAATTTCCAAATTATGAAAAAATGACTGTGCTGCCAATACAGAAAACAAAATATATACGACGCGTCCTGCCGTGTTTCTCAATTGAGAGTCGCCTAAAAGCGAAGCGAGTACCATCATACCAAAAATAATCTCAATCGAATCGACTGGCGTACGGACTGGCGAAGCGACTACGGTAATAAGGGTGAGTAAAGACAGGGGATTTTTGATAATGCAGGCTGCGCTGCAAGTTTTAACTTAGAACTATAAGAACTTTTTGCGCATTACTACGCAACTGCTCAACATATAAGAGTTGCTTTTGCAGTCAACAAAGAATTATGTTTGGAATAATTGAAAATATATTGAAAATGGATGTAAGTTAATATTGGATTATTATTAATGCTAATGGTGTTATTATGTTATTCTTTCGGTTCTATGTTGTTGTAAAAAAGAACACATGATTGTCATTAAACGGCGCGACGTTTTATTTCGGGATGCGCTGGCGTCTGAGCATATCGATGTATATACGCCATACATTTTATGACGGTCTGTCGTCTATAAATTTTGATATACTCGAGTACCTAAATCAACGCATATGGCGTAACTGTGACACGGCCTTAAAAATGTAAATCAATTTCAATTACACGAAACTATGTAGTCGGACTAGGTAGATTGAAATGTTTAACACGTTAAACTAATTTTACTATGCTTTCCGTTTAGGCGACAGCGTACACAGAAATCGCGAAAATACGCAATTTTTTTAATTTCGTATATTTTAAAAATGGTTAAATATGGCGCCAACAAAAATATTTTTGAGTAAACAAGAAGTAAATTTATTTAGAAAATCTACACAATATGAAAATATATTTAATAAACAGGAAACATTTAGACAGCGAGAAATATTTAAATTAGTATAACAAAATATTTCTTATAATAAATAACAGCGTTTCCATTGAATTTAACCCTCATACCATACGACCCTTATTCTCATATATGATTTCAAACATTATGTTTATGGTCAAAAATGACCACGAGACTTCAAACATTATGTTTATGGTCAAAAATGACCACGAGACCCAACGTAGGTGAAAAAAAATATATATAAATATAAGAAAAAAGGCATGAAGTTGGTGGCGAATTTCAGATAAAATATTTATGTATTAATAAAAAGTCAATATAAATTAAAATAAAAAGTATAATTTATTTAATTAAATAAATATTTGGAAGCTTAAAAACACTAAATAATATCAATGAATTTGTAAAATAAAGTTGGCTACATTAAATTAAATTAAATTTTCATAAATTAATGTAAAGGTTGTAAAAACAATGCAAAAAAACTAAAAAATTTCAATGGGAATGCACTAGTGGTCTTCACGACCTAAATATTTTTTCTTGATATTTTGATATTTTACGAAATAACGAGTTTTGATTGGTTGAAAAAAATATTAAAATATCACGATAGTGTCAAAAAAAATATCAAAAAATACAAGCCGCTGGGCATGTATTTTTTGATATTTTGATATTTTACGAAATAACGAGTTTTGATTCGTTGAAAAAAATATTAAAATATCACGATAGTGTCAAAAAAAATATCAAAAAATACAAGCCGCTGGGCATGTATTTTTTGATATTTTGATATATATGTCAAAATACTACTGTCAGAAATTTTCTGTTTTGAAATTTTAAATTTTATTTTGTGTTGTATTGACGGGGATTATTGTTTGTTTATTAAAATTAGTATTGCAGTTTAAAATTAGTATTATTACATATTTAATTATTTTTCCTTAAATTTTGCCAATTCTAATTTTTAACAATATTTGTTTAAATTATTTCAGTGCTACCAGATTATATAAATATGTAAAATAAACGTAAAAACATGAAATATTCAGTACTGCCAGCCATAAAATGTAAAAAAAAATATCAAAATATTTCAGGCACTAAAAACAAGTGTTCACGTAATTTAAAAAAAAAATCAAAATATCAAGAAAAAATATTTAGGTCGTGAAGACCACTACTGTAAATTTTGTCAAAACTAACACTGTCAACTCAATCCTAGTGCATAGAAACAGGGCTAAAACTGTTTTAAATTTTTCTACGAATAAGAATATATGGAAGGAGTATTTTTGAAAAATACATGTAAAGATCATCCTCAGGAATATTTTAGGTCGCGCAACGATAATTATACAAATGGAAAGTAAAATAGAGTAATTTTGTTTAGCTAGTTAATATATTTAATTTATATTGAGACTCTTAAAATTAAAAAAATAAGGAATAAGCCAGCCCTGTAAATCTAAAATCAGCTGTTATAATATTTTTCATATTATTAATTTGACAGTTCGGTGGTGAAAAGAAAGAGAACTACCAAAATCGTGGGTTCATAAACAATCTTTCAATATATTAAAATTTTAATGTGTTAAAAAGAGAGGGCATAAATGTCCTTCCATTATTTCTTATTCGTAGAAATTTTTCAATACAACCCTGTATGAAAAACGACCGACACAATATTAATTAAATTTCAATGTTAAAGTATAGTATCCTACTGAAGGTGAAGATTAGCTAAATTTTAACGCGATCTCCAAATCCCAATATTGTGTAGAGATAATATATTGTGAAAAAATATTGTGTAGAGATAAATTTTGACGTCTATGTCAATGTCAAATCAGTCTGGCATTTCAAATATTTTTCTGTGGGGTGAATGTTTATGAAATAATAATAATAATAAATAATGAATTCAACAATATTAAAAAATATAGCATTCAGGGATTATCTTTGACTTCAAATGCCTTTTTTTTTTCTCTGCAGCAGTAAATTCTAATTTTCTTTTATTTGGTTTTTTTTTTTGGAAATTTGAGAGGTTCCAGGGGTTTCGGAATCAATATATTCCAAGTCTAAATAAATTTCTTCACTAATTTTGATATTTTAATTTTTGCTAAATTTGATTTTTTTTTCTTCAAACGTCAAAATTTCATGCGAAATAATGTTCAGAACATTATTTCACGTGAAATATTTAGTGGAGACTTTTGACAAGGCGCCGATTTTTCTTGCTTTTAGTAATCTTGAGTAGCGTACTACTTCAGCGAAATTTCGAGATTAATCGTAATCTTATATTTAGCTGAGCTAAATTTTGTATGGTAATCTTCCCTAATCGCGAGTAGCATACTGGCCTTACCCTGGAGTTACAATGTTCGTCTCATTTCGCCCTAAATACGCAGCCAGTGTCAAAATAAAGTCGAAATGTATGAAATTGTATGAAGGTGTTTACAATGAACGCACCCTTTTCGCTCGCATTTCGCAACTATGAAAAAAGTTGGTTAACTTTTAACTTTTTCGCTGCAACTACGCGTTGATGTGTCAAAATAATAGAATTGTGTGCAAATTTTTTTTTTTAATTTTGTGGGCCATCATTAGTTATTTGTTTATAATTATTAGTTATAAAAAAAAATTACAATGTTTATAGAAAAAACAATAAACATAAACAATGAACTGATATTTAAGAACAAAAAAATTCTCATTGTGACTACTATGTTTGTAGACTGCGTAAGACAGCGAATAGAGGGCGAAATGAAAGCGAAATGAGAGCGACATTGTAACTCCAGGGTTAAGGTGCTGCGCTATGTAAATGAATTTCAATGATTTAACAAATTGTTCACTCCTAATCATAGATTAGATTTCGGCGCCTGCCTACTCATAGGCCAACAAAAATAAATATATTGTAGTTGTAGGTTGTCGATTTAGAGTTCTATCCCAGCAAAAAAATTTACGTCAACTCAACGGTAAAATCACGTAAAAGCGTATAGCCAACCTCTTCATATTCATACAGGCACGGTACGTCAACTTGTAATTAAAAGTGATTGTTAGTGGCTGTTTATACGCGCCTGCCTAGGAGCGACTTGATAAACTTTTTGTGATTGGACGCGCCTTCCTCACCCAATTTTTTCATTTAAAATTCAACAATTTCAAAATGGCCGAAACTGAATTTTAGGGAAAAGATCGTACCTGGGGAGTTTATAGAGGAACATTTTGGTATTGAAATATGTTAAGTTTGACATTCGTAAATTGAAAAAAATCATTTTGATTTTGAATGCTAGCGTTGTAACTTGTAACTCTTAATGAGCCACGAAGCGCATAATCGTAGAGTTACAAGTATTAATAAATTTATTAAATTCTACCAAAAGTTTTACTACATATTCGTAAATACAAATATTTAACTAATCATGAATTTGAATTAATTTCATTGTAGAGTCAAGTATAATATTTTACATTTTAATTGAGTTTAGATAATTTATACTATGTATAATAAATATAATATATTTGTTTCTATGTATATTATACATGGTATAAATTATCTAAAATCAATTAAAATGTAAAATATTATACTTGACTACAAGTATAACTTTCAGCTATGCTTGCCGAATTTGTGGTTCCTCGAATAATGCGATCGACGTATCCATTACTGTTTTCAATATAAAAAATATTAAATATAATTTAATTTAATATTATTTTAATATTTGTTTTATAAAAACATCACAAAATTAATAGAGGTTTCTTAATTCCTCCTCTTTAATTATATATTTCATTTATATTCAGTATTAATATTAATATTAATATTCATCTGTCTCTATATTTTTTCCGTGAAACATAGAAAATTTATTATATAAATATTTATATAATATTTATTTTATATACATATTTATTATACATATTTATTGTCTATATTATTATATATATAATATAGACAGATTTAAAAAAATTAAGGACAGAGATATATATATTTATCCTGATTTTTTTTATATTCCGAAAATACAAAACCTGAAAATTATTAGTTTTGATTTATCATTACGATTATAAAATCTATGAAATCTCTATTAGATATGAAATCTATTTTATTTGTTTTTATATAAATATTTCTCTATTTGTATTAAGCAATTATTACATTTTTATTATATTATTCTAATTTTATTTTATAATACATAGTTATAAATTAGTTTTCTATATATGACTCAATTAAAGTTTTGAAATTACGATATAGAAAGATAAGATTATACTTCATAGTTCAACATTTAAAAGAAGAAAGAAGGATTAATTCATTTTAAACAAAGTTAGAAAGGTCAATTTTTTTATTATTTTCCATCTTTCTATAATATTTTACTTTCCTTTGTATAACAAAAATGAAAAATGAAATTAAGGCCAAACAAATAAAGTCCAATACATATAAGTATTTCGATAATAATTTTGAAATCCTTCTTTTATCTTTATATAAATATAAAAATATAGTTTTTTTTTAGAAAAAGATATAATAATTATCTGCTTTTAAAATCATTTGTAAAAAAATAATAATTAAAAATAATAGAAAATATTTCACTAATAAAAATAATGTTTATATTTTCCACAATTACTAATTTATTTATATTTTCTTCCGGAGATGTTGCTCGTTCGGCAGTTTGAAAATTATGGTCAATTAAAAATATTTTCTTCCGGAGATGTTACTCGTCCGGCAGTTTGAAAATAATAATAAATTTTTGACAAAAAAGGAATTATGGAAACTTGAAACAAATGGAGAGGAACGGGGCAACAGAAAAAATTTCTAAATTTTTTGAACTTTTTTTACCGCTGCCCGCATTTACCTCTCTTCTACGAAAATGGTTGAGGCAGTAACCTGTGCAGTCGCATATAAACAGCCACTTAAAAAGTTACGGATGTCCTAGGATAGCGATATATATTAAGTGACAGTCACAGTGAAAAGAACCGTTCGTTTCGAAAAGAAATTATAGTCACAATGTATTCGTTCCGTTTATATAAAAAAATATGTTTAATCTCTATTTTATGTATTAAAATAAATATTTTCTGCATTTATTATACAATACTGGATGCTTCTTAACATTTTCAATAAACTCCTCCATAATAATTCAAAAAATTTAAATTTCAAATGTATAATTTATAGGTTATGTCATTCGACCCATCCGGCAAAGTTAAAATATTTTTAACTCTTTTCGAATGAATTCGTTTCGACACGTTCATTGTGACTTGCAATCCGGCATACCATATAAAATATATGGGGCCGTCAAAATTTGAAATTTTCGATTCGAACGTGCCGTTCGAATCGAAATCACTGTGACTGACACTTTACCTTGTTTCCATGACGAGTTCAACTCGAGTTGAACTCGAGTTAGTGTGCATGGAAACAGAGGTTGAGTTGAGTTGAGTTGGAATGGAACGAATAATTGATGGTTCCATTTCAACCCCATTTCAACTCAACCCAACTCAACTCAGTACATGGAAACTAGGTATATGTTAACGTTAAGTTATAATGTTACCATAACGTTAATGCAGACCTGTTAAATTAACGTAATATTTTAACGTGAAATTAACGTAATATTTTAACTTCAAATTAACGTAATATTTTAACGTGAAATTAACGTAATATTTGAACGTCAAATTAATGTAAAAATTTAACGTCAAATTAACGTAATAGTTTAACGTGAAATGGGGACAGTAATAAAATGTTAATTTATATTTTTATATTAAAATTTTTATTTTATTAATTTTGAAGCACACATTTTTTAATAATTTTAATGTTTTCTACCATTAATGCTATTACTTTGAAAATCCCACTATTCATCACTTCAACAGTTGCTAGTCGTTGTTTATGCTGGCTGGACGGAATTTCTTCGCTAACTGCTGAAAAATATATTTATATTAAATGAAGAGCAACTTTAATTCAAGACTTACATGTTTCTGTGTCAACGAAAATGTTTGATAATTCGGAAAATCTGACTTCTTCCGGAAATTGCATTTCTATAGATGATTCTTCCATACAATTATTCCATACACAGTGGAGGACTTATTTGAAAATTTATAAATTGTTTTGTCGCGTAAATAAAAGTGATATAGTTTTTTTTTTTTGCAAAACAAAAAAAAAACAATAAATAAATACAACAAATAATTTAATTATTTTAAAAGAATTTCAATTTAATAATTTTAAAACTTACATTTTTTATATTATAAAATAAATTGATTTCAACGAAATTAAAAATACTCTATAATATCATTACTTACTAATAACGTACGCATCACAAATATTTATAAATCTTTTTTTTTTAGTGAATATACAAAAGTTAATTTGACGTTTAATTATTTACAAATTCTTGACTCGCTATCTAATTAATATTGCTATCTCTTACTAACACACATTAGCAGCATATATTCGTTAAGATTAAGTCAAGAAATGAACGTTAACTTTTTTTTTGCTGGGATATTCTACGTCAACGATACGATTTTATGTACTACAATACAACCACACCAACCACACTAGAAAGTTAATCATATCGAATCGAAATCGCATCGATATCAATATTATGAATATGATTATGATTTGATGAAATGATGATTAAAAAGTAGTTTGATTTCGGATCTTCAAGTGATACATATAGAATATTCAAGGCAAAAGTGTATTTGATTCATTTACTAGTTCAGTCAAAAACGAAGCAATTTTTTTTAACACAATATTTTTTTATATTATTTTGTAATTTTGCGTGAAAATATAAAATCATTAAAAAAATCAAAATTAATGTGTTGAATTTTTCAAAATAATTTTGTATAAAATAGTTTTTAAAACACATAAAATTTATAGGAAAATAAATTGTATTTGGGTAGCGGGCGAAAATATATTTTTTTTTAATGATTTGTTAGTGGTTTTAAATATTTAGTCAGCACAGAAAATAAAAAAAAAGTGGGTATTTTTTGATATTTTCATTCTATATTATAAATTGTAATATAAAAAAAGTACAAAAACATTTTCTCGGGAAATAATAACTTTTTTTTATTACAATTTGTTGTTTTTTTTGTTTTAATTAAAATTTCTAGAAAAAAAATTGTGAAATTTAAAAAACCTAAACTTAAATAAAAGAAATTTTCTAATAAAAATTTTTATGTAAGAGTGTGTGTGCGTGAGGGATTGTCGCGCTGCGTATAACAAGGACAATGCTATTCTGTTAGAGTGAAACACAAAAATAACAAACATACGGATACGGCGAACAAATATACATTTTTTGTTCATTTTATATAGGTATTTAAAATTTTTTTGTGCAAATTTGTATTCAACGGCCGACAGCGACAGGAACAGGACTAATCGACTAATCATAATCATCATCATCATATCATCATCATCATCATTGGATGAAAAAAATATGTACTTGCGTTTAAGTTTACTTACCACAAAGAACAACAGCAGAGCAAAAAGAAGAATTTAGAATTTCTGAAGTAGCGCAGCAGTCGGGAAAGATAAAAAATAAAGCCACATTGAACAAAAATATAATAAAAATTATTTTTCCCTCTTTTTTTTTTTTTTTTGGTTTTGTCGGAAACTCTTAACTCTACATTCAACAAAAATCAAGTGAAATATTATATAAATAAATAAAACGAAATTTATTTTGTTTTTTATAAAAAAAAAACATATTATAAAGTAAAAAGAGAAATGTGCGTTTAATTTTAAAAAATAATTTCAATTTATTTTGTTAAACACTTGATTGACGCGTATTTTTGGACTTCAAATAAAGTTTTCCATTTTTTTTTATTTGTGTGTGTGTGTGTGTATTTTTTTTATATTAATTTCTTCAAATGGCTGACGTTTTTGATTTAGAATTACACGATGACGAAAGTCTATGCGATTCAGATGATGATATTATTGAATTAGATGATGTAAGTAACACATAAAAAATATGGAAAATATAATAAAATTATTCTTAAAATAAATTAAGTCAATAAAATGTTTGCAGCAAAGAATTTTTTTTTGCGTCACCACGATAGAAATTAAAGAACATTTCAAATCAATTTTGGTTATGTTATATATGTAATCTACATACAAATAATGCTTTTTTGTGTCTAGACTTTATGGCGAAAATAACAACAACAACAACAAAAATCCTTTTATTAACTTTTTGGGATTCCCAGCTTTTGTTCTTCAAATTATTAAAAGCTTATCAATTTACACGTATAATTTTCTTGACAGACAAAGCTTTTATTATCCACTCATCATCTTTGATGGATGTTTCTTGATTTGCTGTCTACGGATCTGGAAATACATACATATATTATCTTTTTTGTTGTTGTTGTTTTTGTTTGTTGTTAGTTTGTTTACTGATCTATACTGAAGATCGGCGTTATTTTGGTAGTGAAGTGACATTTATTGTTTTTTTTATATTTTTTATAATAATTCAAGGATTTGTACCCAATCCAATTTGCCTTTTACGAGAATTTCTATTTAAAGAAAGTGTCAAAAATATTCATTCGTCTAAAACGAAATTAAATACCTAAAGCAGAATGTAATTTTTTTGTTAAAATTTCAAAAAAAAAGAAAAATTGAAATTCATTATGATATGATTCATTTGTTTTTTTATCAAAATTTACCAACAGGTAGGCTGATATATGCTAGCCAATGCAGTCTGGTCACTGACATTTAAATATATAGCGGAAGTTTTGTACTTCTATTAATTAACAGTTTATTATACTCTATAGTTTGATTTTTCTTTTGACAGCTAAGATTAGTTAGAGACCTTGCCTTCCAACGGCAAGGTTCCGGGTTCGAATTCAGTATAACAAACTTTTTTCTGATTCTCAAATACTTGGCCTTACTTCCAAAACGTAACTGTAGCTTTTTTTCTCTAGCGTTACAGCTCGAGCCAAACACAATGCTAGCGTTGAAAAATTTATTAATATATACAGTTTGTCAAGAAATTGTTTGCATATTGAAAAAATATGAAGAAATATTTTCTTTTTTTGTATTTAGTGGGTTAACATCGATGAATTTCGCTTTTTTGAAGCAATGATTTTTCTCGCACACATACAAGGATTGGATTAATAAAAAAAAATATTTAAAAAAAGCTAAAACGAAAAAATTATTCGCACAAAAACAAAAAAACTATCTTAAATTTTCTGTCAAACAATTGTTTGCAATTAGTATAAAAATTCTATTTACTACTTTTTGAACGGACATACATACATATTTTATTCGTTCTTGATCAATGAAATATTTAAAAATTGAACTTAATTTTAATCCTACGTATTATTTACATAAATTAAAATAAGAATTATTTGCATAATGCGTTTTATTTACATAAAAAAACAGGCATTAATTTTGTAGCACCTAAAATTTTTAAATGTGGTGGATAATTAGCACCTAAATAGCACCTAATTTCTGCGAAATAAAAACTTCCAAATTGTAAATGGTTTACAATGCGGGGTGTAGCTCGATGTCGAGCTACACCCCGCTTTTTGTTTTGAACAAAAGAGGCATTAATTTTGTAGCACCAAATTTTTAAATGTGGTGGATAATTAGCACCTAAATAGCACCTAATTCCTACGAAATAAAAACTTCAAAATTGTAAGTGGTTTACAATGCGGGGTGTAGCTCGATGTCGAGCTACACCCCGCTTTTTGTTTTAAAAAAGAGGCATTAATATTGTAGCACCAAATTTTTGAATGTGGTGGATAATTAGCACCTAAATAGCACCTAAATAGCACCTAATTCTGGTAATATTTATTTTTATTTTTACGACATGGGTGGTGCATCTCGACGGAGCTCACCGCTGGTTAAGTATTAAAATTCTATACCTATTTCTACAATATTTTTTGAACTTGAAGAGTAATTCATTTTTATGGATTTTTTTCTAGAAAATAATTCCTTTAAGTCAACGCATTTCTATCTTTCTTTCTTAATTTCAAACAATTGTGTCTTTAGAAAAATTTAGTGTAAAATCCTTCCCCACAACCCAAAAAAATACGAAAAAAATACAAAAATTAGCATTAATGATATAATAATCCTTAAACAAGTAGTGCCATAAATAATAGCGGTCTATTTAAACATTAAATTACTACACCCATGGAAATACAATTAAAGATACACTTAAAATTGTACATTTTGCAGCCTATATTAATTGAAAGTATATAGCTAAATCGTATTTTTTATTAAAGGTATGCTTATACAAGTCTATTAAAGTAGAGAAGTATAAATAATTTTGCATAAGCAGCGAAAAAAATAAATTAAGTATTTCTGTAAATCGGGTGGAACTGTTTTTTAAATTAAGTAATTTAAAAATTATATATCCAAAAATTAATTATTTCAATTCCAATTTATAATGGCACAAAACTATCATTATTAATATTAATATTTTAATAATGCTACTGCTATTTTAGTGTTCACAGCTTATGACAATCTTTTCATACTACAGAATCAAAATTAAAAAAAAAAAAAGAAAAAAAGTGTACATAAATTAATTTAATTGGAGAAAAATTAAACGTTAAGATTTATCTATTTCAGAAAAAAAACTTCTTGAAAAATCATTTTTTGGGACGTAAAAAGTTTGATTTATATTTTATTTATATTTTTATCTGATTTACTAATTCTGTGTTTGGTCACATTTTTTGAAGATGATTCAGAAGTATTTTGTTTATTGAGAGGTTTTAATTTCATAGTCAAAATTTTGTTCATAATATCGTTCATTGAATTATCTACTGAAGTTATTAGTCCGTTGTTGATTTTTGCTTCCTCCTTTGCTTTATTTAACACCTGTGATTCAGTTCTCTTCACTAACACACGCAACAAAATATCCGCCATAGAATCTTCTACTGAATTTGATTGACTCAGCTTTAGACAATTTAACTTCCTCCTTTTCCTTATTTTTCAAGTCTAGAGTATTATTTACAGGTTCATTTTCTATATATATAATATATATATATATATATATATATATATATATATATATATATATATATATATATATATTTAATTTCATAGTCAAAATAGTCAAAACTGAACCAAAAAATGATAATTATATATATATATATATATATATAATATATATATATATATATGTATATATATATATATATATATATATATAATTATCATTTGTTGGTTCAGATGGTAAAACCCGATATATATATATATATATTTATATATTATATATATATAAAGTATAAGAAAATATATATTATATTTGCATATACTTGTATACTTGTGTATACAAATATAATATATACTATTTCATTATACTTTATATACATATATAATAATTTATATATATAATAATAACTTTATATATATAAATATATATATATATTAGAATAGCACCCACCGGATCTTATTTGTTGTGCCGTTTCTGGCGAACATTGGATGTTGATTTCGCCACCATTGCATTTTACGATTGTTATGTTTTCCATTTTTTTATATATAATTTTCCTTTCTAAAAAAAAAAAATTTTAAAACTTATTCTTAATATAAATATAAATATATTAAAATATATATAAAAAAATATATTAATTATATATATAAAATTATATATATAATTTAATATATTTTTTAATATATAAAAACGGACTTACTTGAAATGTAAAATTTATTTAACTTTTTTATGTTGATTTTTATAAACAAACTTTTTTCAATTTAAAAAAATTGAATAACAATAATTTTTGACATAAAAAAAAGATCACAAAATATCCGAATTTCTTGCCCTAACAAATTTGTTAGGGCAAAAAATATCAGAAAATATCCAAAAATATCACGAACTGTCAGCTCAAGGAACAGCAAAAAATATCAGTTTAGAACTGAAAATATCAACAAATTATTTTCTCATGGAACGGCAAATCGTGATATTTTCTGATATTTTCGGATATTTTTGGATCTTTTTTGGTCAGTGAACACAACTAATACTAATTTATATTAACTAATTTTCATAAGTTGATTTTTCAATATTTAAAAAATAATGAAAAACTTGGATATTAAAAACTGTAATGAACATTATATATCGGAAATTATATAAAATCGGGGTGCGGTGTCATAACGCCATATGTCATAACGAAAAATTCGCGCATATGGCTTTAAAAGTCACTCAAATGGGTCATCATAACGCCATATTGGGAGCGTTCAGTGGCAAAAGTAGTTGTTAGTCGGTGTCGATTCATGCGGTGTCAAAAAGTAACTTGTGCACTGAACGAGCAATGTCATTTGGTTTTCCAACTGTCATATGATATCAGCTGATCAAATCAAATTATATATTATATTCAAATTGTATATTATCAAATTGCATATTATCTTCAACATTTAATTTTAAAATAAATAACAAAAAAAAACATGAAATATTTGTTTACAAAAATGACAATTCGTTTGCTTACTATAAAATAACACCCGAACGACTACACTCTAGACTGCAGTTAAAAATAGTCATTTGATGTCGATCAAAGTGTGTTCACTGAACGCAAAAAAATCTAAGCTACAATTGTGCAAAGTCTGGCTTTTTCCGCTAGCGTTCATAAAAGTGAAAGTTAACACTATCGATTAATGCCCCAATTGTTCGGCGGCCTTTATAGTTATTTCTTAGATCGCATTTACATTGTATATTTATAGTGCTATAATTCTGATGTTCCAATATTTTTCCTTTTCTTTCTTCTGAGTGCGAAAGAGCAAAAATATTGCTTGCGAATTATTGCCCGAGCAAGAAAATTTTCTATATAAAATGAATCATATTTTTTAAAATGTTAATTTATAAAATTTAGCATTTATAAAGAAATTTACCTACATTTAAAAGGAAAATTGCGTGTAATTTGTTTACATTACAATATGACCGCTTTCTTAGTAGTTATTTATACAAACATACATAAGTGCACATAATATAAATATTTGTGTTAATGAAAAAATTATAGTATAAAATTATATTCAAAAAAATATTTCTTTTTGAATAAGGAAATAATATTATATTATTAAAGATGTAAAATAAATTACAATTTTTCACATGATTTAATAAAAATTATGTATTCATAATATGTATGTAACTTTTCGTACACTGTTAAGTTATTCTATTTATGTAATATAACAAAGATGGATCAATAATTTTTTAATGGAAACTTAACTTACTAAATAAAATTGGTCAATTGTCAAAACTATGTAAACTTTTGGACTATTTACTATTTTTTCTGTAATTATCATTAAATACTGGCTATGAAAATCTAATATTTTGTTTGTTGTTCGCTTTTTGTTTTTTAAAAAAAAGGGGCATTAATTTTACAGCACCAAATTTTTAAATGTGGTGGATAATTAGCACCTAAATAGCACCTAATTTCTGCGAAATAAAAACTTCCAAATTGTAAATGGTTTACAATGCGGGGTGTAGCTCGATGTCGAGCTACACCCCGCTTTTTGTTTTGAAAAAAAGAGGCATTAATTTTGTAGCACCAAATTTTTAAATGTGGTGGATAATTAGCACCTAAATAGCACCTAATTCCTGCGAAATAAGAACTTCAAAATTGTAAGTGGTTTATAATGCGGTCTATACACCCCGCTTTTTGTTTTTAAAAAAAGGGCATTAATTTTGCAGCACCAAATTTTTAAATGTGGTGGATAATTAGCACCTAATTCCTGCGAAATAAAAACTTCGAAATTGTAAATGGTTTATAATGCGGTCTATACACACCCCGCTTTTTGTTTTTTAAAAAAGGGGCATTAATTTTGCAGCACCAAATTTTTAAATGTGGTGGATAATTAGCACCTAAATAGCACCTAATTCCTGCGAAATAAAAACTTCAAAATTGTAAGTGGTTTACAATGCGGGGTATAGTTCGATGTCGAGCTACACCCCCCTTTTTGTTTTAAAAAAAAAGGCATTAAAATTGTAGCACCAAATTTTTAAATGTGGTGGATAATTAGCACCTAAGTAGCACCTAATTCTCGTAATATTTATTTTTATTTTTACGACATGGGGGGGTGCAGCTCGACGGAGCTTATATTTTGGTACATTATAATTTAGGAGGCCAAGAAGATCTGTACCGAGATTTAGCTAAGAAAGTGAGTAGTGAATGAGTGAGTGCAATTATTTTATTTTATCTTGTTTATTTAGCTTAGCATATATTAAATTTTAATTCATAAATTCCATAACATGATTTGTTTTAATAAAATATTATCAATTAATTTTATGTTCTCTTTTAATACAATTTCTGCATTTAACTATTAATCCTATAAACTTTCTTATGATATATATAAAAAAATATGTCAGATATAACATAGGCTTTTGAAGCTTTTAACAAATAAGTGATTTTATGTTTGTTTTTTATTTTATTTTTGTTCTGTATGTCGGTGGTAAGAAAAAACTAAAAAACATGATTTTTTTTAAAACTTACATACTTCAAAAATGATTTCGAAATTTTTTTCGAAGTTAGTCGAACTCACTTTTTTAGCTAAATCATTTTTTTTTCTCAAGTGAGTAGAATTAGTGAGTAAAGTGAAATCAACTCACCAACTCACTTTTTTTAGCTAAATGCTAAATATCGGTACAGGTGAAGTCTGAAAGTAAAGATAGCTTCCGCAACAGATAGAGTATTGAGGTTGATTAACAATAACCTTGAAGTGTAACAAGGAAATCTGTATGTGTCAGTCCAATGAGACCCCCTTAGAGCAAATTTAAAAAAATTCTGAATGGCCTCTATGTGATTAATGTGTACGTAATAACATTAAAATTTAATTATTAGATTGTTAAATAATGAGTAAAATGTACTTAAAAGTGTTCTCGTGTCCTGTAAAAACTGATAGTACGAAAGACGAAGAATTTGAAATAATTACTAAATTGATTTTATTTATCATCACCAATAAAAAAAATTGAACTTTAAACTTAAATATATATATATAAATTCTCAGTGCTCGGGCAATATAGAGAGAGAGAGATAAATATATAAACTCATATATATATATATATATATATATATAAATATATATATATATATAATAGCATATGTGTATATTGTATATATTATATATATAATGTATGTACATAAAAGCTGCTATCTAATTTCAATTTTGATGTTTGTAATTTTTTTTAGACATTTTCAGGTTTTTGGAAAAAAATTAGTGGAAAATTTAGAAATTTTTAAGAGATTATAAAAAGAAAAAAAATTTAATTATATTTTTTCGGTTACTTATGTTTTTATTTATTTGTTTAATTTTTTTCAATTTAATTACATCGATATTTATGATTTACTATATCAAATTACTTAAAAAAATGATTTGGAATATAAGTTTTTACAAAAAGCCTTTCAGTGAGAACATAAAGGTAGCCGAAAATTTTCTCCAAAACTCGTCAATTGTGAAATAAAAGTTATGTTACAATAAGGGCATCCGCGCATTTTGTATTCAGTGGCAGAAATTTGAAATATGTTTACCCTTAATTACCTTTCTGACGAGTAATCACACTTCACTTTACATGGATATTTATGATTTACTATATCAAATTACTTACTTATATTGTACAGCTCTCTAGTGGCAAAAAATTGAATTATGAGAAATATCTCATTTATTTTACTCTAGCTCAGGGGTTCCCAAACTTTTATCATCGCGACCCACTATTAAAACCGTAAGGTTTTTGCGACCTACTTGTAAAAAAAAAATTATTTGATTATTTCAAGTTCGCCAACTCAAATGTTTTATGAATCGTTACTGGTGATTGGTTGCCTGGTTACAATGTAAATCAATGGTTCATATGATGCGATTATTCAAAATAAGTTGTTGATAGGAAAATTTTGCAAGCATCTAAAAATATGTTACAAGCTTTTGGCACAAACATATGCCTCTAAAAATATTGACTCAAGTTATTTAAGAGCAAATTTATATGCAGGTAATTAATAGGAACAAACAACTAAATAATAATTTTTTTGGCGACCCACCTTAAGTCAGATCGCGACCCACCGGTGGGTCGCGACCCACACTTTGGGAACCTCTGCTCTAGCTAGATTCTTCTTTACTTAGTTTCTCCTAGCAGTTTTGGTAAAGATTCACCGAGTTTAATTACAGTACAAAAAGAATATAATTAGATGTTTTGCTCTCTGGCGGCATAATAAAAATTATACCAACTTTGATTCTGTACTCCGCACTACCTTTTAGATGTGATGTTAAAACCTCATTTTTTCGATTTTTTTGCTATTTGAAGTATGTAACAATTTAAATAATAAAATTTTGGTATTCAGCGCCTCTAGCAGCAAAAATTTAGAGGTGTAAACCTCTAAAGAGGTAGGCGTAGGCCCACATCGGACGTTGTGCCAGAAGAAAAAGACTATTGTTAATAAGCTACACCCAGTATAAAAAAAATTAAAATAAACTTGAGATTAACAAAATTGATAATTTACGATTTTGTGGTTTAGAATTTAGCTGTTCTGAATGAAAATATAGAATTTTTAAGTATGGATATATGTACATACATGTATAACTATATAATGGATATGTACATACATGTACAACATAACTATATAACTCGTTTTAATAAAGAGATTTTTTACGAATTTAAATAAAACAAAAATTGTTTAATACCTAATATGTTAGATGTATATATTTATGTATATAATTAAGCAAATAAAATATTAATATTACTCAATATACATATGTAGATATTTGTATAAGGCCTTGGACAAAAAATTGAATTTTTTTTTGAATTAATAACAAAAAGAAAAGGTTGAGGAGCTAAGAGTCACTTACAACAATACAACAACTTAGAATAAAATTAATGTCACTTACAACAATACAACAACTTAGAATAATCGGGAATAAGAATTTGCAGTGCAATAGTAAGACCCCTTCTATCAGCAACGCACGCCACCAAACGGATTCAATGGGTTATAATTACTCGAAGTGTGTCTGGCCACTACAAGGTCAAAAATTGGTACAAGCGTACAAGGTTGAATGAAACACTCAGCTAAAGTTCATGTTTACGCATGTTTCTCGCAACAGGGATTTGGTGAATTGATAACTTTGCTTATTGAAATTTTTGACTGAACATAACCTAAATCTATACAAAAACAATTCAATATTTTCACATAGCTATTCAAAAAAAAAATCTAAATTTGTAGAGAGAAACCCGACACAAAATCAAGCAGTATATAGTATCTATATAGTATAAAGAGAAACGCGAACAAAAAATTATAACTTATAAACCTCGTGTCGTGTTCATAAAGAATGTTCTTTTCCATTGGAATGCAGTAAAACTCGTTGCCTATTACCGGCATTCAATTCACATTTCGCAAATTCAATTCACACTGTGTAAAAATTTCCATTTTTACATCAAATCCTTTATTGAAGAACTTCGAAAAAGTTAGTTGGATATTTTTTTTTTTGCTGTCGTTTGAATATGTTTGTTTCTCTCTTCACTTTCTTATCTTAAACATTTTTCTTTCAATATTGTTCGTATATATTTCCTTGTAAGTTTCTTTGTATATTTCTTAGCAAATAGTAAATTTATTTACTATCTTCGATGTCCACTTCATAATTTTAAAAGTTTGAAAAAATTTGTTTGTCTTTCATTTATATTTGATTTCTTTTGACATGAAAAGGGATGCCGATTCCTATACACCACAAAAAATTAAGAGTATTTAAAAGAAAAATGTTGAAAGAAAATGTTGGATTGGAACATTGGAAAGTGCAGCAGACCAGCTGCTACTGCTAGTTGTTTTTATTTTAAACTTACAATTTTTTTTAAGATAAAAAGAGAATATTGTTGAACGTATAAAAGTCCACATATAGAGAATTGAACTAAACATCATAGTTTGGATTATGCATAAGTATAGAATTTATTTTACATAAAATTGAAATCTAGTTTAACTTGTTTTTACAAAACCAGGTAAAAAAAAGAAACAGTATTTGATGATAATATCATTTTTGTAGTTTTTACAGTACAATTTCCAAAGAAAAAGAAAAGAAGGGGTAATAAAAGAAGAAGAAAAATTAAAATAAGAAGGTCGCAGTCTGGAATTTATACAGTTTGCAATTAAAAAAAAAAAAACAATGTTTAAGTTATAAAGTGCAAAAAAAGAAAAAAATGTTGATCGAAATTTATAGAAAATGCCGCACAGCTTTACTACTGCGCAATAGTTTTATAATCATGGGCTTTTTTTTGTTCATTATTAGTTTTTATACAATTATATTTCTTGTTGAACGTGTTACAATGACTAATGTAACAGTTTTTCTTCTTCTTTTAGCTCTACAGCTCGTTGTGAGCTTTGGCCTCCTCCACAATGTTTCTCCAGTTAGGACGATTCTGTGCAGCTTCTATCCAATTACGTATATTTAGTTTATGCACATCAGCTTCTATGTTATTTACCCATCTGTTTCTTGGTCTTCCTCTGTTTCTGTTACATACTGGTCTACCATGAAAAACTAAACTAGGAGCACGTTTATTATTCATTCTTGCTAAATGTCCTGCCCATCTCAACCTCTGGGCTTTTACAAATCTAACTATATCTTAGTTTTCTATAAAATCAATTAGCTCTAGATTGCTTCTTCTTATGTATTCGCCATTCTCTAATCTCTTAGGTCCAAAAATTTTTCTAAGTATTTTTCGTTCAAAAATACGCAAGCTGTTTTCTTCTGCGGATGTTAGTGTCCAGACTTCACAACCATACGTAACTACAGGGCGAATCAATGTATTGTATATTACTAATTTAGTCTTCCTAGATATAAGTTTTGATTGCATTAACTTCTTATTTCCAAAGTAGCATCTATTACCAGCATTTATTCTTTCCTGTATGCTACATTTCATACTGTTGCCATTCCTTATAACCACTCCCAAGTATCTGAATGTTGAAACGCCTTCGAAATTGTAATCACCAATTGTAATATTTTGTGGACTTCTTCGATTCTCATCCCTGGACATTTTCAAATATTTAGTTTTTGTCTCATTAATTTTTAATCCTACTTTATTTGTCTCTTCATTTAATAATGTAAATATTTCGACCATAGTACGATAGCTTCTAGATACAATTGCAATATGATCCGCATATGCAACAATCTGGTAAGATTTGTAAAATATGTTACCACCTCGCTCGAATTTTCCTATCGCATACTGTAGAACTAAATTGAAGATCAGCGCTGACAAAGCATCTCCTTGGCAAACGCCAGAATTTACATTAAATTCTGAGGATAATTTTCCTTGTATAACCACTTGGGCTTTGGCATTATTCATCGTCATCATTACCAATCTTACAAGCTTCTGTGGTACACCCTGCTCACTAGTGCTTTACGTACTTCAAGCCTGTTCACGCTGTCAAAAGCTTGTTTATAGTCGATGAAAAGTATATGTAGATCGGTGTTATATACTCATAACATTTTTCCATGTTTTGCTTTATCACGAATATTTGGTCCACTGTTGATCTTCCGCTTCTAAAGCCACATTGGTATTCACCTAATATTTCTTCTGAAAATTGTCTTATTCTTTCATATATAATGTTCGACAATATCTTATACGCACAGTTAAGCAGTGTAATACCTCTATAATTGTCACATACTGTTTTATCCCCTTTTTTATATACAGGACACAGTAATCCTGTGCTCCACTTTTGTGGCATTTCTGCTTGTAACCATATTTTACATATTAATTTATGTAATTTTACATGTAAAGCTTCACCCCCTTTTTTCAGCAGTTCTGACGGAAGTCCGTCTTCTCCTGGAGCTTTACAATTTTTTAATTCTTGGATTGCTTTGACAACTTCCTCTAGTGTTGGCTGTTCGTCTCTTTCTTCAGCCGCGTAATATAGTTCTTGTGCATTTTGTTGTGTACAAGTTTCAACATTTAGAACTTCTTCAAAATAGGCTGACCATCTATCTAATATTTCATCCTCTTTCGATAATAAATTTCCTCTTTTATCTTTGCATACATTCAATCTTGGTTGAAATTAGCTATTCTCACTTTTAATTTTTTGATAAAATTTCTTAATATTTGCTTCATTATGTTCTTCTTGTATTTAGAGTATTTTGTTCTTCATCATTTCTTTCTTCTTTTGTCTACATAATTTAGTTGCTAGTATTCTTTTTTCTCTATATATCTCACGATTTAATCTTGTATTTCTCTGGATCATTTTCATTCTTGCATTATTTTTAATCTTTATTGCTGCTTCACATTCCCAGTTAAACCAGTCCGCATTTCTTATTACTGGTTTGTTTCCAATTATTTCTCTGGCTGCCGAGTCCATTGTACTTTCAATTTATTTCCATTCTTCATCATGTTATTTGATCATTCTCTACAGCCGTCAATTGATCTTGGATTGATCTTTGAAATTCTACAGCAGTATTACCTTCCTTCAATTTATCTGTATTAAATTTAATTTTCTTCACACCTCTACTTTTAGCAGCGTTAGAAATTTTTTGTCTAAGGACAGCTTTTACTAGAAAATGATCACTGTCGCACTTTGCTCCTCTACAGCTGCGTACATCTGTTATTGACGATGCTTTCCTTGATATCAGCACATGGTCAATTTGATTAACATGGTTTGTACCAGGCATTTTCCAAGTACCTTTATGTATATTTTTACGTTCTATAGATGTACTTTTTATTTTTAAATATGTTTCGTATGCAAATTGACATAGCAGTTCTCCGTTCGGTCATGTTTCATTATGTAGTGATTGCTTTCCTACTATTCTTATAAATTATTCTTCCTTGTCAACTTTAGCATTAAAATCACCAAGTATCATAATAGTATCATAACTAGGTATTTTTTCACATACTTCACTTAAACATTCATAAAATGTATCTTTCTCCTCATCACTAGCATCTTCCGTTGGAGCATAAGCCGATATAATGATGATGTTGCAGAATTTTCCATTTACTCTCACAGTACATATTCTTTTGTTCACAGGCTTAAAACCTAATATACTTTTTCTGATATTTTTATTGACAATAAATCCTGTTCCAGCTGCACCAGATGTTGTATCATCGCCACTATAATATAATGTATATGACGGCTTCGATATCTTCCCTTTTCCTTTCAATCAGTTACATGATAAAATTTACAGTGCATCTTAGTATAGCGCCTCTGGAGGCAAAACATCTTACTATTAAAATTTTTAGTTTTTGGGACCCATTTACAATTTGAAATTGCATTTTAAAGATTAAGGCCCGAATTTATAAAGGAAACTGTCTTAAGTTTAAGCTTCGTTTATAAATTCGGGCCTTAAATTAACAAATCTTGGAAATCAGCGCCTTTAGTGTCAGAAATTTTAACTATAACTGAATTGATATTGTATTGGGTTCCTTACTATTTTTCCAATGAAAGGTCACATTTTTGAGGTCTGTAAAAGTTATATGATAGGAAAATCTTTTATTTTTTTTGTGAAATTAAAAAGTTATATAACATTTAATTCATTGTTGTATAAAACACCGTTATCTTCATATAATTTCTTTAGTTTTTTTAACACCCTGAATTTCCCAAACGGCTTGTTATCGAAGGCTGAAATTTATGCACCAAAGAGATATCTAAAAAATAACTAGAGTCTCTAAATAAATTGTATCCCCCCCTTTACGTTGTAACTCTTCGAATAAAAAAATTACATTTTTAATTTACTTGTAAAATTTTAATTGTAAATTATAAACTTTCGAAAATCATATTTCTTTTAAGTGCATTATTTAATAAATTATAATCATTTGCCTCACTCATAATTAATCAAAATACTTAATCATGTAAAATTTGGCAAAAACGAATATTTTGCACGTTTTTAGGTGCTATATAAATGGAATATTGGATATAATTTTACATCACATTATGTTCAATTAAAAGCAAAATTAGAGAAAACTTAAATGATGCTTATATAATCTCAAAAAAATTGTTTTCACAAACAATTGTGAATTTCCTTTGGTTTAGAAGCTCATAGTTCAACATGAGGCGATTTTTTGAGGAAATGTGCTTTTGACAAACCAAGGGTTTGTTTTTCATATTTTTTTTGTATACATTTACTACTATATGTATTAAAAAACATTTTTAGACTGAAAAACACGTGTTGGTAAAATGCGCCGCCTACTGGACGAATTTTGAATTTATGTCAAATACATTTCATTCTCAATACCTGAAGTTTTCCACTAAATGTTTGATTGTACGTTTACAAGCCTTAATATAAATAAAAGTTCTAAAAGGAAGATTTTCGGTTGAGAACTTCAAACTGACTTAGGAAAAGTTCTTATAGGTTCGAATAACAAGGTATATGTATTATCGTCGGTGGTATATCACGAGACATACTTATATGATCCTTTAAAGTAGTAGTTAATGAGTGACGCGTAATAATAATTTTGTGATTGCGAAAAATTGCAATGGTATACAATTAGCTTGGAAATAATTAACCTAAATCAAGGTTGGATTCAGTATTGAAAGCCATGAAATTATTTTTTCAAATTTCTGAACATTCTTTTCATTTTCCATTAATTCTTTATGTAGAATACAAAACCCATTTCCAACCTCCTTAAATCATTACATCATTGTATATACATGACTAATGCAATGCACCACACAATTCTTCTAATTTATATTTAAAAAATATCTCCCACACATACAATGTTGTTTATTTTTCATAAACATATTCATAAAAAAATGCTCTACCTTTAATTTCATTAACAAAAATATCACGGAGTTACGAATATTTGTAAAACATAAATAAAATATAAGATGAGAAATACTTAGAAATAATTTTTATAAGAAAAAATATCGGAAATTCCTCGTGTAAATAAATTGTCATGTAAGTGAAAGAAAGTCTTCGGTTAAAGTCCAGAGTAAACGCGATAATTCGAACTTTGCGAGAAGCTTCTTTCGTGCGAGAAACTATGTAGGTACATAAATATTGTTCTACAAAGTCTAGCTTCTTTCGTGCGAGAAACTAAGTACATAAATTTTGTGCTACAAAGTCTAGTTTCAATTTTCAATGTGATAAAATGCGATGAATGTGAGAAAACCAGTCGGTCGCTGATTTCTCGCATTGGTCATGATAGTTTTAATGTATATTTGAGTTTTGTATATATGCGCGACGCAGAATGCCAGCGTTGTATGTGGCTGTAACTTTAAAAACTTTCAACGTATGAAAATCAATAGAAATAAACGCCAGAGAACAGAAAGCCACCGCCGAGTTTCAACAATGTTGAAAAAATAACGCCCTCGCTAAAATATTGTTAAATATATATGTATGTATTATATTATGTCAAATTTTGCGCACAAAATTATTTTGACATAAATGTTAATAAATTTTTTAATGCCAGCATTGTGTTTGGCTCTACCTTTAACGCTAGAGAGAAAAAAAGCTACAGTTAAAGCCACAGCCAACAACGCTGGAATTCTGCGTCGCATTATGATAAATTAATTTGCGTTTGTTTTATATATTTATATACTATTATATTTTATAACTTTTTATATTCGCATTCTATGTGACATGTTCTCGCATTTACCAGTTACTTTTCTCGCAAAACTCTACTTTTCGCGTTTACTCTGACATCAACCTTATAAATAAATTGATTGTATAGCATAATTAACATATGCATATAATAACAAATTGTAATTTATCTGCTTTTTTTTCATTTATCCGTTTTTTTTTTCTTGAATATGCTATTAAAAAAAATCTGCTGGAAAAGGTGCATTCATCCTTTTTTGGTTCATTTTAGTGAAATATTAATGCTTATTCCAGGTTAATAAATCTAAACTAATAACTGTAACTACTTCTAAATTATTTATTGAATATTATGGTCTATGAAACCCTTTTTTTCAAGCCTCTTTCAAGATTTTAACATCTTTTTTGACACTGTTAAAAAAGGGTTGTCAAAATCACGAATGAGGCTTGCAAAAAGGTTCTCTCATACAGTGATTTTATTTGTATTGATTCCCTTTCGGAAAACGAAGTGCCTCATAGAATATAGAAGTGTTACTTACTGAAAGTGAAATAGTACCCTATAGCGTACATATGTAAATCTGTTCTGTTAAAATACCTTAAATATATTTTTAATATAATATAAGTATACATTATATTGGCAACATTAAATATAACATTTTATATGCATGCTCATACATGATGTATTATATTTGCATACTTACGGAGTGCAGTATAGGCATATCGAATGCGACCCATATTATGATTATGGTGTAAATAACTATTTGACAATTTTTTGTTCATTTCTCTTATATACTTACTGTACGTATGCATTTATACATATGTGTATACTTATTATTTTTGTTATATAAATTACTATGTACACAATTTATATCTTAAAAAAGTTAAATGTATTCAATTTTTCTATACCACACTCCACTATGTTTTATCTCATGTTTCGCTGTGTATTATGTACGTGTGTAATGCTCCAAATAATTTTTTCTTAATACTTACATATATTGCATACTATGATATTGAGAAGTAGGTCACCAATATGCGCCACCGGATTGTATTATTTTAATGACCTACAATAGAAAATTGTGTATATACAAAATAGGTTTACTATAAATATAAATTACTAACAATGCATCACATAATAATAGTCAGGGAAGGAGTAGAATTTAAAAAATAAAATAATTCATCAATGAGTTTGTTTTACTGTTAGCTTTGCCGGTCTTATAAAGCCAATTACATAGTTAGTGTCTTTTTAGGGCTTTTAAAAAAAAAAAAAAAATATTTTAAAATTATTATTATTTCACATAGTTAATGTACAGTCAGTTAAATGATAGACCAACCGATGGAAAGCCTGATTTATTGAGAACCAGATGCAATTGATAGAGTTTTAGGTAGGCGGCGCTATTCGGATTTTGCCAAAACATCTTTTTTCGAATAAAAATGTAATTTTATATAGTAAACGTGCACCAAAATTGAAGTTTGACCACTCGTTGGAAAGGTATTTAAGAGTAGAATATTATGCCAGTAAGCGTATTTCCAATTTATACCGCTAGAGGCGCTGAAAACTAAAATATATAAAATGTTAATTTTTAAAATGTGATTTCCAATAGTCAATAAGCTCCAAAAATTAGGTTTAATGTCGCAACTGAAAGGTAGTAAGTAGTAATATAAAACCACAGTTGTTATAATTTTAAATTCTACCACTAGAGGGTGAAACATATAATTATATTGTTTTTTAAAAATGTTATTGACCTTGGTGAATCTTTACCAAAAATGAAGGGAAAGCAAGCGCGGGAAAGCTAATATAAACTAAAATAAACCAGACATTCTCATAATATGATTTTTTGCCACTAGAGGGCAGTAAAATACAAGTAAAATGTTGTAATTTAATATAGTAAATGTGCACCAAAAATGAAGTGTGACTACTCGTTGGAAAGGTAGTTAAGAGTAGAATACGATGCCATTAACTGTATTTCCAATTTCTACCGCTAGAGGCGCCGAATACTAAAATCGTGTTTTCCAATTGTGAATAAGCTCCAAAAATTAGGTTTAATATCGCATATGCAAGGTAGTAAGTAGTAGTATAAAATCAATGTTATAATTTTCATTTATGCGGATAGAGGGTGCAACATATACTCCAAATATGCATTTAGAGTACGTAGTTGAATTTAAAAAAAGCCCGTAATTATAAAACTACTGATCAGTAGTTAGGCTGCGTGGCATTTTTTATTTTAAATTCAACAATTTTCAATGAAATAAATTTAAGATTGGAGGAAATATTGGATTGTGGATAGTTGATTTTTTAAAATTATATAACACGATTATATTTAGATTTTGAACTGCATCATTGGTTCTTTTTATTCTGTAAATAGTAAATGTTATATACAGTTGTGGCGAACTAATTAGGAACGTTCAATATATTTAAAAGAACAACAATTTATACAAGTTAGAAAATATAATATATATGAAATTAAAGAATGAAATCTCTATTTTTAGAATCTGTATGGTTTTTTATTGTATCCTGACAAATTGTCATTGTTAAAAAATGCCGCTCAGTTGAACTACATAATGTACTAGTTTTTCATAATCATCATGGGTTCTTTTCTTAATTACTAGCATTATACAAATTTCATTACTTATCCTTCCCACATGAGTCATTTTTTACCAATTTCTGCTGCATTGCAACCCTACATGAATTATGCGAAAAGAAATGTTTTTTCTGTATTTTGTAATTTTTATTTTTATAAAAATATAATTTAATATATTATTAAGATCTTAATTTTTATTTTTAAGTAACAATTTATTTTGTATTGTGTAAATTTTATGTTACGTTATAAGTTATTATATTATTAAGATCCTAATTGTTATTTTATTGTTATCATGTATTGCTTGTATTAAGCTTGAATAAATAAATAAATAAATGAAAATTTAAAACCTAAAATAGGTGGTTAGAACCAAAAATTATGTATAACTAGATGGATGTTTTCATATATCTGGCTATATATGAAAATTCAATTTCTATATTAAAAATTGTAGTACCCCATTCACTCAAATTATTATTTTTACTCAAATTCTATTGAGTTATTTATGACCAATGACTTAAAAACCAACAATCAACGTGCGTTTATTTTTGTTAGAGAATTTTTTTTATTTTCAAAGCAATATTCATTTCATATAAAAAAACGTTTTTTTTTGTTTTTTTCTTCGCACATATATGATTGTATTGTATAATCTTATAAATAGTTTTGTTGGTATTCGCACATTTGAAAATGTTCTAATTCATAAATAAATTCTAATTTTCAATTTTTAGTTAAAGGAAATATAGTTTCTTCTATATTTGAAGAATAGTACACGCGTTTGGGTATTTTTGGTAATATCGATTAAACAAATGCATGCAGGAATAGTGCATGATTATTACTAGTTTTTAAAGGGAATTAAACATGTTTAGAAATATATTAATCTTTTCTAAATTGAATTAATAAATTTTTCATTTCAATTCACATTTTTTCAAACTAAATTAAAGCTAACCAAATTTTAAAATATAGTTCTAATGAATATAATATTGTATAATCAGAAAATATTATTAATTTATTGATTTGTTAAATATATTGTATAATCAGGAAATATTCCATGCATTTTTTAATTGATATTACCAAAAATACCCAAACGCCTGTACTATTCTTCAAATATAGAAGAAACTATATTTCCTTTAACTAAAAATTGAAAATTAGAATTTATTTATGAATTAGAAAATTTTCAAATGTGCGAATACCAACAAAACTATTTATAAGATTATACAATACAATCATATGTGCGAAGAAAAAAACAAAAAAAAACGTTTTTTTATATGAAATGAATATTGCTTTGAAAATAAAAAAAATTCTCTAACGAAAATAAACGCACGTTGATTGTTGGTTTTTAAGTCATTGGTCATAAATAACTCAATAGAATTTGAGTAAAAATAATAATTTGAGTGAATGGGGTACTACAATTTTTAATATAGAAATTGAATTTAAATATATAGCCAGATATATGAAAACATCCATCTAGTTATACATAATTTTTGTTAGAACTGACTCTGTTTGTCGTTACCTCTTCCCAGGCTTTTTCCTTATTAAATGGACAGTTAGTTGCAATGTGTCCCGTGTGTCCCGCATACGAGCCCAATACACAAAAACAAAACCTTACATACGTAGTAATAAGAATTTTGTTACATTGTTCGCCGAATGAAATTTACGCAACAAATTCGTCCTTTTTATAATTTTACTATAAATTTAAATTTATGTATATGTAAAGATATTGGGAAATGTGCGATATTGATGGCCTAAAGTACTTTAAGATTTTTCTTATATTAGTGTAGTAGACACGAACAGAATTTATTCTATAAATATCTTATTTCTGCGTAAAGAAATTTTTTGTATACAACAAGGATTAAGAAAAATATAGAAACAAATGGATGAATGTGGGTATAATAGTCCTATGTATATTTAAAAAAAGTACCCGGACATTTTTCTTGATAAATTTATTTCTATAAATAATGAATGAATAGATTAATATATGTAGGTGCGTTATATGTATAAATATAATATATACAATCTTAAATAAAAATTTTCAAAACGATGATAGGAAAAAAGTGGTGAATGAATTTTTTATAAACCTACACAATTTTCTTTTTTTAATTTATAAAAATTATAAACACAATAATGAATATATCGTTTTGGTATATAATTCATTTCTGTATACATAGTACATATAGAACATAAAAGCTTATTTATAAATTAAAGAAGAAAAAAAAGAAAATTTGTAGACTTTTATTTTAGAACATGTATTTAATTCTAAATTGATATTAGAATATTAGTAAACGCAAAAAGGATTTTCAATAATAAACTAAGTTTATTTATTGCTATTAGAATTATTGGACGTATTAAGACCACTGACTCGTTCTTGCTCTAAGTATTTAACACGTTCACCACTCATGCATTTTTCAGTTTTCTGTGGAAACTCATGAGCAAAAAATAGTATGTCCCATATATGTGACATAATTTAGTCCAGCAAACCGCTGGACACAAATATATTTGTCATATTTAACGAGAAACTAAATGTGCAACAAAATTACTTACCCGAAACTTCCACAAATTGTAACTAATTACATTTCTAAAAAAATTGTGACCCATATATGTGACATGAGTTTCAGGGAAAACTAATGTCACATATAGTACGTGACGTTGAGGGGTGAACGTGTTAAGGCTCTGGATTGGGTAGGTGTTTATTTCCCCCCAATTACTATTCTATTTGTGGTCGCATCGAGAAATTTGTTGTAGGTCGTATATTAACCAAAATTTTCCATATCATTCTTTTTGATCGAATTTTCTAAAACCGTAGAAATTTAAGGAATATAAATTATAAATAAATACACATAGTATCTGTACACATTTATTATATCCGGCATTTTCCTCTAACAAGACCAAAATAGTATCTATCTATACACATCTGTTTACCTTGGTATAAATACATATATTACATATATCTATTATATATTCGGCGCAAAAAAAAACTATGTCATTTAAATAGTTCGAATGATGGTAAAAATTGTAGAACAAAAAGCACACAAGGTCTTATAAGAATCATAAAACCATATTTATGTATACGTATAAGTACTTATTTATAATATTTATTATTGATTTTCCATTAAACTGTTTCTTATACTTGAAAAAGTACTGTCGAATATTCTCTATTTGTGTGTATGATATGAAAATATCCTCTTTCTTTTCACATTAAATTTAGTCTTTTTAATTTTCAAATTTAGTTGTTTAAGCTATGTACAGACAGAAAGTGAAATGATGATTTCCCATATAAATTTTCATGTTGTGAAAAAGTCGGGAAATTTTTTTGAAAGTTTTTTCAAAAAGTAGTACATACTCGACGTGAAATGAAAATTATTTATCAGAGACATGAACCTTAAAATAATCAAATTTTTCACAACTATATTAATGATCTGTACATTTAATTGAACGTGAAAAATTTGAAAAAATAATATTTTGACGTTTTTATTTTCAAATATTTTAAATTTTATATGAATTACTGAATTATCAATTTCAATATGATTGAAAACGATTATGTTGCTAGACGAATATGAGTTTTAAGAAAAAACATTATATGTATTTGACTTTTTACAATAAATAAATTTGACTTAAATTTGGCTTTTCTTTTTTATTTTGTCAATTTCAAATTGCAGTCAAAATTTTCACTAGGTTTAAATGTACAAATTTTAAATAATTTTTTCACGACCTTTTCACTTTCTGTCTGTACATAGCTTTAAAATTAAAATTAGAAATTTTTAATTAAAATTAAAATTTTATCATTATCATTATAAGATTTCGAAAAGTCATGAATCAATTAAACGTTTTTTTAAATCCAAGGAGTCATAAAATTTTTACCGGAAATTTTTAGACTGCATTTTCAAAAAAATTTAGGCTCAATCTTTTTGCCTGAGAGACGATTCTCTAACATCCAAAACGAATGTTCGAATTACGAGTGATTTTCCAAAAGCTTGCGATCTATTCACGACTGGCGGAAAAGACTTTATGGTTGTGTCCAGCTGACCGTATATCTTGATAAATGGAGAAAAGCAAATGGTGTTCTTACTTTGGACCTGAACAGAACTGCTAAAACTATAAGTTTAGTCTTTCTAACAAACTTGAATCATTTCGCAATGAAGTTAATAACAAACTTTCATCTATTGAATTATGCTTGACTAAGAAAATACATATATGAATTAATTAGTACTAACCTGAGCTTACAGAATAACTCTGAAATAATTCCTGATAAGAGCCAAATTCCTACCAATATTAAAAATCCAAAGATGAAAACTAAAAAGAAAACGTTTTTATCAACTAGTAACATAAAAAAAGCAGATAATGCTGATACTGCGATTAGTGATGTTAATATAGTTGTTGATCCTACTAATGAAGCTGTAATTGTTACCGGAAAAACCAATCATAATGTTGCTAATACATCAGATGAATTAGTAAACCGTGCTGCCACTAGTTTATTAAGTGATGATCCTGCTACTGCGTTTAATAAAAAATTCGGCCAAATTATTGACCTTGATTCATCATTTGAGTGCGCAGCTAAAATTAGAGAGCTAAAATTGCTGTATGTATCTCATATTAAAACTGATATAAAGGCTGAACAACATAAATTTTGTGTCATCCAAACTTGGCATAAATAAAAATCTTGTTGCTTGTTATCTACTTGTGAAAAAAGATATTAATATTTCATCACTTAATTTTCTTTCATTTAAAATAAGTGTACCTATTGAGCTGTTCGAGCTAACTCTCATGCGGTCTTTCTGGCCTATAGGAGTTCATGATGTGAAAATGTTTTTGCCTTCAAAAAACATATAAGCTCAGCAAAGAAGATTAGCGAGTTTTAAATGTTAATTATAATAATTTACAAATTGTTCCTGTAATTCATACTTGTGATTCGCCCATCATGGGGAATATCAATCTTGGTGGACTACAACCTATACATGATTTTAAATTAGCCGTGTTAGAAAATGATTATGATGTAATCTGTATTGTCGAAACTTGGTTATATCCTGATATACTTTCTAGTGAATTCCTGGATGAGAATCATTATTCTGAGTTTCAGCGGGATAGATGTGCATATCAACATGAGAGAGGTGGTGGAATTTTGGTTGCTGTTAAAGCTTCTATAACTACTGTTCCTATAGATTTGATTCATGCTGATATAGAACAATTATGTCTTATATATATTTCAACATCGAAATCATCTCTTGATGAAAAATTGTATGTTTTCTTATATACCCAACCTGCGAGTTCTGCTGAGGTTAATCAAAAGCATGTTGATAATGCTTTATCTGTGATGCATTCATTTACAGAGAAATTTAATATTAATTCTATTATATTGGGCGACTTCAACTTACCAAATATCCAGTGGGAATTTGATCTTGATGGTAAAGTTTTAGTTCCATATGGAGCTTCAAAACATGCGGAAAAAATTGTTATAGTTCATTGATATGAATCTTAGTCAAATTAATAATGTACTTAATATTTATGGTAAATTTCTCGATTTTGTTCTTATTACTGAAATTTTTTTTCATAATGTTAATCATATTGAATTTCCGTTAGCTAGTACTGATTCACATCATAAAGCAATTCGTGTAAATTTAAATAAATATAATTTCTTACCAGACTCCTTTTCGAGTGATTCATCCAATTTTCAATTTAAATTTTTAAAAGGTGATTATTTATCTTTAAATTCATTATTTTTGGCTACGAACTGGGAAGACTTACACCAGTATATGAATTTAGAACAAAGCTATCATAATTTCATGAATACTCTCTAGATGGTGCAATATTAACTTTTGTTCCCAGAGTAAAATAATAACAATTTAATTCTGATCCACCTTGGTTCAATGAATCTATTAAAAGGCTAAAAAATGCTAAGAATAAGGCATATAAAAAATTATTAATTTATGGTGATCAGCACTCTAGGTCTAGGGACTCGTTTATTCGTTTACGCCGTGAAATTAATTTCTTACATCGTTTCTTGTACAAAAACTATCTCTGGTCAATTGAAACAAATATTAAACGAAACAGTAAGTCTTTTTGGGTATATACAACGATATAGAAGATATATGGATAGGGCATAAATATAAAAATTTGAAGCCACGCCGGGTATAGTTGTCTCTTTTTTTGCTAGCCGAATTGTCAAAATATAAAAATGAGAAATTAGGGGCGGATTAGGTTTTTTTTAATTCGGGCATCAATTTTTAAGGAGATAATTTTTTTTTTTTTGAAAAATACAAGTGAAGATCATCCTAAGGAATATTTTAGGTCGCGCAACGATAATTATACAAATGGAAAGTAAAATAGAGTAATTTGTTTAGCTAGTTAATATTGTTAATTTATATTGAGACTCTTAAACTTAAAAAAATAAGCCAGCCCTGTAAATCTAAAATCAGCTGTTATAATATTTTTCATATTATTAATTTGACACTTCGGCGAGCAAAAGGAAAGAGAACTACCAAAATCGTGGCTTCATAAACAATTTTTCAATATATTAAAATTTTAATGTGTTAAAAAGAGAGGGAACATTTATGCCACTTCCATATATTTCTTATTCGTAGGGTATATATAAATAAGATTAGAAAATCTTCTTCATTTCCTAAATAAATGAATTACAAAGGTAAAGTTTCTAATGATATGCAATCGTCAGTTAATCTTCATCTATTAACACAATTTTTCAAATCTGGTCTTCAGCATATAATAGAGAATTATCGTGGTATAGCTAAATTATTAGTTATTCCAAAGTTATTCGAATCAATCGTATAAGTGAAAATATTTGAAATTGTAAAAAACTAAATTAGTCCATTTGAACATGGTTTTATGGCTAGTAGATGTTTATTTTATCCTTTTATATGCAGATGATCTAAAAGTGTTTGCTAGAATTAATTCATTTGAAGATTGTCTGAAACTGCAAAGGGATATTAATATCCTCCTTGATTGGTGGCACTGTAATGGGTTTTCCTTAAATATATCTAAATGTTCGGTAATTTCTTTTTATAGATGCTTGAATCCATTAATGTTTGATTACATGTTAGGTGCTTCGTCTCTTATAAGAGTTCATAAAATCAAAGACTTAGAAATAATTTTAGATACTAAATATAAATAATCTTTTTCTTATCATTTTGATTATATATGTTCTAAAGCATTTTCGTTGTTAGGCTTTCTAAAGAGAAATTCTAAATACATTTCAACGATATTGGCAACTTAAATAATTTATATTATTCTTTAGTGAGGAGTATTATTTTAGGTGGCAGAATTAATTGTTTAGAACTATTAGGCCTTATTGGGATCAATGTGCTATCAAGAGATTTTCGTGTTATCGATTTTTTTTTGTTCCCTTTCACACGACCAATTATGGTCGTTTTGAACCTATTACTAGTGCGATATTTGATTATAATGAAATAGCTCGGTTTTTTTATTTTCACCACGAAAGGGAAATTTTGTTTTCCACATAGGATTGTAATTTGTACATATAATAGTCTGTAAATTTAATTGGTAGACTGAATAAATAAATAAATAAAAAAAAATCGACAAAGGTTAATTCTGTTAGGAAGGAATTACGGATATACATACTCGTAACTCAGAATTTACAAGTAGTTTTACTCGGAAACAAAAAATTATTACAGGTTGTCAAAATTTCGGACAATCACTCGTAATTGGAGCATTTCGGTTGATAGAGGAATTATTTTCGAAAAACATTACAATTTCAAAGTATTTCTTGGCTGGAATTCCCTCCCATTTCTAATGGTGCCAAATACGAATGTCCACTTTACCTTAAGATTAAACAACAAAATTAAATTAAAAATTTGAACAACAAAATAAACAAAATGAAAGTAAAATGTCACATACTTTGTAGTATATATATTTTACATAAAACAAAATTAAATACCGCAACGATTTCATTTCTCCCATCTAACCAACAGCAATAAAAAGTCTGCATAATTGTAGTTCAAATATAAAATTTATTTATTTGTTTAATGCTGAATGAATATTTTTTTTTTCAAACTCAACAAGTAAAATTCCTGTTAAATTACTGAATTTATCGTGGCGGCTTAACGACCTAATTTTTCATTTTTCTCAATAATAAATATTATTAGAGGTTATGTATGAGGTTTTAACGTTTATTTTTGTGTGTTCGATTTTCAGAAACAAAACAATTGAACAAAAATTCCACAAGACACAAATCTCACAAAATATATTTATTATATATATGAAAAAATATTGTTTTTGCAATTTAGGATGAATTTCCGAACAGCGGGACACCCAAGGCATCAAAAAATCATGACATCATCATAGAGGGTCTAGGCCGTTTCACCGCGCACTTTTCATTTACACATTTATATATGCTCACTGTGAAAGTGTTCTTCGTGAACACGTTCGGGGTGAACATGCCCGCGGTAAAAATTCCGTGCGGTGAAAATGCTCGCGGTGGAACGGGTTTTCATGCTCACATGCTCGCGGTGAAAAACCCGCGCGGTGAAACGGCCGTGGTGAAGAACTCCGCGGTGAAAGGTCGGCGGTGAAACAACCGGGTACGCATCATAGGAAATGACGTTACGAGTCCGGATATGTACATGCATATGTTATTACTTGTGTAAACGCTAGTGGTCGAAAAATGCATGCTGTTGTTTGTAGTACCTGCAATGCGCTCTGACCTTTGACTATATAATAAATATGTATATGGATATGGACTGCTAGTACCATCATCAGTGCGCATACCACCACATATGACGAAAAAGAGAACTAACTATTTCGAATTGCGTTTAGCGACGCTCACCTTTTCGGCGGCCAATAAGACAACTAAATTACTTACCTATTCAACGAAATTTTGATTATTCAAAGATTTTTGTGAATTTTTGGTTAGACCACTGGCGGATCCAGGAAGGGCTATCGGGTTGTGTAAGTTTTTCTGATAATTAACTATGTTTCGGGTTGTGTAAGTTTTTCTGATAATTAGCTATGTAAGTTTTTCTGATAATTAATTCATTTTTCTAATATGTTTTTTTAGTATTATAAAATGCATTAGTAAAGGCTTTTTATAGCCAATATTAAAAAAAATACTTAATTGAAAATTAAATGAAAAACATTAAATATTTAGAACCAAGTATGGTGACCGGATACTTTTGTCAGCAACTGTATTTTTCTGTGCATATTTCCTATTAATTCTTACATTATCTATTTCTTGTTCTCATGTTTCCTACAGTATACATTATATCGCAAATCTAAAAAAAAATTAATTGTTTTATAATGCAGAAATAAAAATAGTCGAGCTAAAAAAACTTCGTTATATTTTGAATTAACCTTTTATAAGAAAATTTTTCATAAGAGCGTCTGTTCTATCTAATATAATAAGTATTGGATCTAGAAACAATTGGTTTATATATTTATATTTAATGCGTTTAATTTATTTTATATTAGTATATATATATATACATATATGTATATATTATAGTACGAGTATATATTAAATTTTAAAGTTTTTTTTTTAGCAATATATATTTAAAATTTTAACTAATTTCTATTTTTCTTTTTATTTTCAGGTAAGTGTCTTTGGAAATTGATAAATTTTTAAACTAAGAACAAAAATATTAATTGGACATAAATATAATACATATAGGTTTGTTGTAATATAAAATTATTCTGTAATTAATTTTTTTATATTAGTTAAGCTATTTACAATATTTGTAATTGTAATTTTCTTTTTGGAAGAGAGATAGAAGAAAATTATTATTATTTTATTGTTATCTATAATATGGTTCAAATTTTGATTCTTAGTTGTAAGAGATGTAGAAGTTTATGTAAACGGACGGACAGACAGAGTGAAAGTAATATAATCATTTTTCACCAATTTGGTTGGTGGAAATATACTAAAATTGATTATTTAAATTTTTACATATAAAAAACATTATTTTTCCATTAAAGCTGTTAAGAAACTTAAAATATTTTACTGGCGGCCGCTCAGATCCTAGCAGTCACTTATTCGGTCAAATTTGTTTTACTCTGACTAATCTATTAAATTCTAGCGAAATTCGAGTTGTTTAAAATATGTTTTATGTCAACAAAATTAAATCGTTCACCACAATTTGTAGGAATATCGTAAAAATATAAAAAATATTTCTTTATGTTATGACACATCAAATGTCAAAAAATACACACAATTTTCAAGAAAGTAAATAATAAAAAATTTGTTTTACTCTGACAATAATCTATTAACATGCCATCATCTTATTATATAGTCAAAAGATTAAACAATTTCCATAAATTTTCCATAAAATTTGAATTTTTAGTTTAATTTACTAATTAAATTATATAAAATTCTATTTAAATATTTACAAATATTGATAAGAAATACAACAATTTGATCGCTACTTAAGGTTAAGTTCAAAACTGTTTTTGTTGATTGCCATTTAATTAAATAAAAAAAAAATCGTGAAAAAATTAATAAAAATTATAATTACATATATTTAAATTATAAATTTGAAAAATTGTGAATATTTCAAAAAATGCCGCGCAGCAGAACTACTGATCAGTAGTTTTATAATCATGGGCTTTTTTAAATTATCTACTGTAAATGCATATTTTGAGTATTATGTTGCAGAAATTAAAATTATAATAACTGTGATTTTAAACTACTACCTACTACCTTTCAGATGCGACATTAAACTTAATTTTAGGGGCTTATTGACCATTGGAAATCACATTTTAAAAATTAACATTTTATATATTTTATTATTCAGCGCCTCTATCGGTAGAAATTTGAAATACGGTTACTGGCATCGTGTTCTACTTTTAATTACCTTTCCAACGAGTAGTCACACTTCATTTTTGGTGCACATTTACTATATAAAATTAAATTTTTATTCGGAAAAACATGTTTTGGCAAAATGTGAATAGCGTCGTCAACCGGCCGAATTTTAAAATTATATCAATTACATCTGGTTCTCAATAAATCAAGCTTTCCATCGGTGGGTCTATCATAAACTTGTGTGTACAGTAACTATGTGAAATAACTGCTCTTTATTGTTTACATCGGACAGACGGACAGACGGACGGACGGACAGAAAAGCGTTAACATAAGGGATTTTTTTTTTAAAAAAAGCCCTAAAAACAGAAGTTTAGTTTAGTACTTAATTGGGCTGTACTTCCGAATAACGGGCCCGAGCTTTTAAGATGGCGTCATTATATAACGGTACTTTATGAGATCAGGACTCCGAATAATGATGTCATTTTACCCGCAAACGCCATCTAGTGGCCGAAAAATACATTACAAATTTTTAAAAAAATGCATATTTTTGCCATTTTCTCCTTAACGGTAAATTGTAGGATCCCAATTTTATTCACGGCAGGCATATCATCAATATGCCTGTCTATAGAATCATAATTTTTCGATTTCCACAATTTTCTAAATTTAAATCTTGTTCCGTTTCTCGGACATTATCAATTTTAGTTTCGATTTAGATAATGGAAGGAATTAACAGATTACTTAATTAAATGTATATATTTTATGATAGAAGGTATAAACAACTATGATCGACAATGAAAACAATTTCTCGTTATCCTCACTTTACCATACTAAAAAAATATCTTCTTTTTTTTGCTTATCTGCACACTGATTTTATGATACTCTATTAGTAATTACTATATATTCAGTTCTTGAGAATATTTTCAGAAGAAATGTGTGTGTGTGGGACGAATTGTTTGAGAAGAATGAACCGAATCTACTCTCATTCTCCTAGTTTGAATTTGAATGTTTTAGAAGAACATAAATGAGATAAATTTATGTACTGGCTAGAATATTTACATTTAAAAGTATCAGTAAACTCAAACTGTACTGGCTAGAATATTGTAGTTGGATTATATTCGATAATTTCTCTGGCCACGATTAGAAAAATGATATAAGCAGTTTTAACTTAAATTTAATCTACCCATTATCATATTGATAAAACTTCAACCAAAAAATTAATTAAATTTATTATATTCGTGAAAATTCTAGCGAAATTAGAATTGTTTAAAATATGTTTTATGTCATCAAAATTAAATCGTTCACCACAATTATTTATTTGTAGGAATATCGTAAAAATATAAAAAAATATTTCTTTGTGTTATCACACATCAAATGTCAAAAAATACACACAATTTTCAAGAAAGTAAATAATCAAAAAAAAGCTGTACAAATAATCTAATAATTTTTTGAGGAAGCAATCAAAAAAATATCTCTGATAAGAATAATATTTTGTTTTTGATATTGATTTGATAAAAACATTATTTTAAAATTACGTGTTAATTTTTTTTTTAATATTATTTTATTTGTAATTATCTTTTTGTATACGTAGTAATACATTTAAAAACAACTAAAATTATATAATATCAAAAATGTCTAAAGTTGGCCGTGAACATAATTTTACTAAAAAAAAATCTGCACCATAATTTTATGTATATGTGCACCTTAGAAGAGTATATAATATCAGGAGATATGCTATATATAGTATAATTTTGCCCCTATAAGCTAAGTATATGCGAGTCTGAAACCTCACTATTACATCATGTATTATTACATGTATATTAGCTGTCAAAAATTTCACAATTTTGCTAACAAACTATACCAAAAACATTACCTTCCACAACCAGGGTTATTTAGGGAGGATCGACGACTAACACTTTAATGAATGTATTTCAAATAGTCTCAATGCAATGAGAAATGGTCATGACATGAATGCGATGAGATTGATTTCAGTAAAACATTTGTTACATTTGTTAGGCTTGCTTGTAGACCATTTTTTCTATTATTATCCTCAAATATCGTGTTCTTTGTTTTCTTTCCTTATTCATATGTTGGTTAGTCTTCGATTGAAGCCATGAAGAAAAAATTCGTTGAACGAGCTGAAGGCCATACTAGAAAACGCATATAAAAACTGTTTCGAAGACTGGAAAAAAACGCTGGCATATATGTGTTCCATCGAAGGGGCTACTTGAATGTTTTATTTAACAAATCCCGGTACTTTTTTGACAGAATTTATATGTAATTTGTCCTTATTTAATACTTGGGAGGTCTCCATTCACTTATTTGTATATTTACCATTTGAAAGATAGAAGAAAATTAAATCATTAAGAGATAGCAGAAATAAAAAACATATATACATTAATTAATTGAAAATTTCAATTATTAAAATACTAAATATTTAGCAAATCTATTTTCAGTTAAATATGTAATTTATACATATATTCGCGGCCCTTTATATTACATTGCATTTGCATCCATAATATGACACTGTTAAGTGAAAATTTGGATCCCCAACCCCAAATACTAGAATTTAAATAAAATTATAAATTTTCCAGATTTTGAAATATAGTTATAGTTTCAAATATATTTTTAGTACGTCGCCTCTTATAGATATATATTTAGAGTTTGTTTGGCTTTGGAAATTATCACAAGATACAAATAAGCACGAACACAAAGGGGGTGGTATTTAATTTTATCGCAAAACTTGAACTTAGTACAGAAAAAAAAGGATTTTATGTAATTTTTTATCATTTATAAAATATTTACAAATAATTAATATACATACTTCAAACCATTTCATTTTTTAAGTTGATTTTTACACCTATTTATTTTTTGGTTACGTACTTGAAGGGGCAATTTATTGGATTGCTTTATAATCTTGAGTCGAATTTGTTTGTTAGAGTTAGACTACTCTTTCAATCTTCATCCTCACATCCGCTTCAACCAACACCAATCTTTTCACCATAAATTGGCGTTCCTCTTCTGCACCTACCTTCAGGTTTTAGGAGTCTAATCTCAAATAATTGGGGTATTTTAATGTGTGGACGGGACAATACTTTTTCCATGTAACTTTACAATTGCCAGGGAGCTCTTAATTGCTGTATGACGCCGCGAACATTTCAAATAATTGCAGTTTAATTACGTTTTATAATATTTTTTTTCCCTTTACGATTTAAAACAAAATAATAGTAACCGACACGTGTAAACAACAAATTTTTTTAAATTTTTTTTTAAAAATCCCTTATGTTAACGCTTTTCTGTCCGTCCGTCTCTCCGATGTAAACAATAAAAAGCAGTTATTTCACATAGTTACTGTACACACAAGTTTATGATAGACCCACCGATGGAAAGCTTGATTTATTGAGAACCAGATGTAATTGATAGAATTTTAAAAGTCGGCCGGTAGGCGGCGCTATTTGCATTTTGCCAAAACATCTTTCTCCGAATAAAAATGTAATTTTATATAGTAAATGTGCACCAAAAATAAAGTTTGACCTCTCGTTGGAAAGATATTTAAGAGTAGAATACGATTTCCATTTCAGTAACCGTATTTCACATTTCTACCGCTAGAGGCGCTGAATACAAAAAGATATAAAATGTTAATTTTTAAATGTGATTTCCAATAGTCAATAAGCCCCAAAATTTAGGTTTAATGTCGCAAATGAAAGGTACTAAGTAGTAGTATAAAATTACAGTTGTTATATTTTCAGTTTCTGCCACTAGAGGGTGCAACATAATACTCAAAATATGCATTTACAGTAGATAATTTAAAAAAAGCCTATGATTATAAAACTACTGATCAGTAGTTCGGCTGCGCGGCATTTTTATTGTTCTCTTCCGATAGCGCAAAAAAGCAGTATTCAAATTGCAACAAGATGTTTATTTTATCTTTTTTTCTTCATAATGCTAGAGCAGACGGGACGAGTTAATTTTATTTGTATTAGTTATGTATATGTGAAACGTAAAAATACATGTATAAACTGCAATACAATGCGAAAATACAAATAAATAAATTATAATATATACTAACTAGTTATTATGCAATAATTTATTTCAACGTTTTTTTTTATATATTTTTTCATTAATTGAAACAACAAACACAAACACATAATGCACACAGAAACAGGAACTGAAAATAAGTGTGCATATCGTAAAAAATGTACTAGTTTGGTAAAACCGTGTGGCAGCGCAATGAACGAATAAATATTTTAAAAATAAACTAAAAATTTATTACTGTTGGAGAAGGTCATAGTCATTAGATTATGGTTATATACTAATACTGCACCGCAAATAACTAATAACAATTGTAACTGTGAATTGTATAAGAGTATGAATGAGATATAAACAACTGGGAACTTTAATATGCTTTTTAGGGCTTTTTTAAAAAAAAAATCCCTTATGTTAACGCTTTTGTCCGTCTGTCCGTCCGATGTAAACAATAAAAACCAGTTATTTCACATAGTTAATGTACACTCAAGTAGACCCACCGATGTAAAGCTTGATTTATTGAGAACCAGATGTAATTGATAGAATTTTAAAAGTCGGCCGGTAGGCGGCGCTATTTGCATTTTGCCAAAACATCTTTCTCCGAATAAAAATGTAATTTTATATAGTAAATGTGCACCAAAAATAAAGTTTGACCTCTCGTTGGAAAGATATTTAAGAGTAGAATACGATTTCCATTTCAGTAACCGTATTTCACATTTCTACCGCTAGAGGCGCTGAATACAAAAAGATATAAAATGTTAATTTTTAAATGTGATTTCCAATAGTCAATAAGCCCCAAAATTTAGGTTTAATGTCGCAAATGAAAGGTACTAAGTAGTAGTATAAAATTACAGTTGTTATATTTTCAGTTTCTGCCACTAGAGGGTGCAACATAATACTCAAAATATGCATTTACAGTAGATAATTTAAAAAAAGCCTATGATTATAAAACTACTGATCAGTAGTTCGGCTGCGCGGCATTTTTATTGTTCTCTTCCGATAGCGCAAAAAAGCAGTATTCAAATTGCAACAAGATGTTTATTTTATCTTTTTTTCTTCATAATGCTAGAGCAGACGGGACGAGTTAATTTTATTTGTATTAGTTATGTATATGTGAAACGTAAAAATACATGTATAAACTGCAATACAATGCGAAAATACAAATAAATAAATTATAATATATACTAACTAGTTATTATGCAATAATTTATTTCAACGTTTTTTTTTATATATTTTTTCATTAATTGAAACAACAAACACAAACACATAATGCACACAGAAACAGGAACTGAAAATAAGTGTGCATATCGTAAAAAATGTACTAGTTTGGTAAAACCGTGTGGCAGCGCAATGAACGAATAAATATTTTAAAAATAAACTAAAAATTTATTACTGTTGGAGAAGGTCATAGTCATTAGATTATGGTTATATACTAATACTGCACCGCAAATAACTAATAACAATTGTAACTGTGAATTGTATAAGAGTATGAATGAGATATAAACAACTGGGAACTTTAATATGCTTTTTAGGGCTTTTTTAAAAAAAAAATCCCTTATGTTAACGCTTTTGTCCGTCTGTCCGTCCGATGTAAACAATAAAAACCAGTTATTTCACATAGTTAATGTACACTCAAGTAGACCCACCGATGTAAAGCTTGATTTATTGAGAACCAGGTGTAATTGATAGAATTTATATAAAAATTCAGCCAGTAGGAGGCGCTATTCGCATTTTGCCAAACATCTTTTTCCGAATAACATTGTAATTTTATATTGTAAATGGGCGCCGAAAATTGTTTGACCATTCGTTGGAAAGGTATTTAAGAGTAGAATACGATGCCAGTATGTGTATTTCGAATTTCTACCGCTAGAGGCGCTAAATTCTAAAATATATAAACAGTTAATTTTTAAAATGTGATTTCCAATAATCAAAAACCCGCAAAAATTAGGTGTAATGTCGCATATGAAAGGTAGTAAGTAGAAGTATAAAGTCAGAGTTGCTGTAATTTTATTTTCTACCACTAGAGAGCGAAACATAATTATAATGTTTTTACTTTCCCTTTTATGAATTCACACTTCCAGTATATATATATAGATATATATATTGTATATATATATATATATGTCGGTATGCCGGTATCTCCTCACCTGGCCATAACTCTTAAACGGCCTGACCGATTGAGCTCAAATTTGGAAGTTGAGCTCGTGCCATCAAAGTCTTGGTATCCTATAAATTTGGCTTTTGATGAGGGGGAAGGGGGCGCGGAGGGCCGTTTAATTTTTGAATGTACCAAAAAACCATGTGGGGTATCAAATGAAGGGTCTTGACGAGTACATCTCATTGGACTGTAGTCCGGGGGCGCCGTGGGTCATGTCGGGCCCTAAACGGGGGCAATGTTGGGCTCCATAATACAAGAAATCATGTGGGGTATCAAATGAAAGGTCTTGACGAGTACATCACATTGAGCGGTAGTCCGGGGACGCCGTGGGTCATGTCGGGCTTAAAATGGGGGCAATGTTGGGCTCTATAATACAAAAAAAATGTGGGGTATCAAATGAAAGGTCTTGACGAGTACATCTCATTGAGCGGTAGTCTGGCGGCGCTGTGGGTCATGTCGGGCCTAAAACGGGGGCAATTTTGGGGCCCATCATACAAAAATCATGTGGAGTATCAAATGAAAGGTCTTGACGAGTACATATCATTGGACGGTAGTCCAGGGGGCGCCGTGGGTCACGTCGGTCCCAAAACAGAGGCAATGTTGGGCTCCATAATAAAAAAAATCATGTGGGGTATGAAATGAAAGGTCTTGAAGAGTAAACCTCATGGGGGTAGTAGGGTGGCGACGAGGGTAATGCCGGGGCAAAAACGGGGGCCATGGAGGCAATGTTGGACCCCATATTACAAAAAATCATGAGGGGTATCAAATGAAAGGTTTTGAAGTGTACATCTCAATGGGGTGTATTTCGTGGGGCGCCGTGTGTCATGTAGGGGCTACATGGGGGTAATGTTGGGCTCCATGATACAAAAATCATGTGTGCTATCAAATGAAAGGTCTTCAACAGTACATCTCAATGGGTAGTCACCCGGAGGGCGCAGTGAGTCATCTCGGGCCCAAAACGGGGGCAATGTGGGGCCTCATAATACAAAAAATCATGTGGGGAATCAAATGAAAGGTCTTGAAGAGTACATGTCAATGAGGGTAGTCCGTGGGGCACATTCGGTTATACGGGACCCCCAATTGGATCATGTTGGGCCCATTATACAAAAGGGTATCAAATAAAGGTCTTGAAGAATATATCTAGTTGAAAAGTCCTACAGGCACAGTGGGGCATGTGGTCTCCAAAAGTTGGGCATGTGGGCCCATTATATAAAAAAAAAAAATCATGTTGGTCATCAAATGAAAGGTCTTGAAGAGTACATATCTTGGGGTAGTCCATGGGCCAACTGGGGCCGAAAATCGTAAAAAAATCATGTGAGGTGTCAACTGAAAGGTCTTGAAGAAAACATCTTGTTGAGTACTCCAAAAGGTACTCTGGGTCTTGTGGGGCCATGAGGAGCTCAAACAAATCATTCCCAAGTTGTCAAAGTATTTAAATATTTTTAGTCGGTCAAATGAATAAATATTTGACCGACTAAAAAGTGTAAAATAAAAAATATAAATAAAAAAAGGTTTTTTAAAAATTCTTTCCCTTAAGAGCCAAACACAATGCTGTCGTTAATTTGTAGTATTAGCTGTAGCTTTATTTTTTCTTAGCGTTAAAGCTAAACTAAACACAATGCTGGCGGTAAAAATATATGAAAAATTCAAAATAATATTCGAGAAAAGGTTTTTAATACAAGTTTAAAAGTCTGTTGTATTTAACCCTTAACGGCCCAAAATCTTATTTTTTTACATAACAAAAAAATTAGAATTTTATAACTTATTTAAGTACTTCCATTAATCAGATTTTTTGGTTGTTAATTTTGATGTCCTGTAAACAAAGATTTTCTGGTTTGTCTCAAATTTGATACAATGGTGTTTAACTATACTTTAATACTTACAAATACTTACAATACTTAAATACATGTTTAATACTTGCAATTTTATCACCAAAGAAACTTATTAAAAATAAATAATTATAAATAATTATTAGCACCAGAAAGGTAAATTTTTTTTTTCAATAAATGAAAATTATTCGTAAATTGTAGTGTTTAAGAACACAAAACCATAGTTAAGAGTTTTTTCATGGCAACTATGATTGTCCCAAATAAGCTTCTAAAGTCTTTAATTAAAATAATTATAAATATTTTATCGGTATGTATCAAATATGATACAACAAACCATTAAGGGTTAAATTTGAATGGCAGCTGTTTTTGACATTTAAATTAACAATGGTGCCAAACAAATAAACAAAATTTTGGCACCATTGCCTAGCGCTGGCGTAAAATTTCCAACATTGTTGAAACTCGGCGCTGGCTTTTTTTTTTGTTGGCTCTAGCCGCCAGCATTGTGCTTATTTATATTGATTTCCATATGTTGGAACATTTTTAAAGTTACAACCAACAATTAACACCAGCATTGTGTTTGGCTCTTTAAAGAAAAATTCAACTAAAAAGTAATAAACAAGCAAATACTACCACATCAATGTACTTTCCCGTTGAGTTTATAGGAAATGCGCACCAAATATAGGAAAATGCGCACCAAAAATTAAGTTTGACTACTCGTTGGAAAGGTATTTAAGAGTATAATATGATGCCAGTAACAATATTTCAAATTTCTGCCGCTAGAGGCGCTGAAATATATTTTCTGCCGCTAGAGGCGCTAAAATATATAAAACGTTAATTTTTAAAATGTAATTTGCAATAGTCAATAAAATTAGGTTTAATGTCGCATCTAAAAGGTACTAAGTAGTAGTATAAAATCACAATTATAATTTTAATTTCTGCGCCTAGAGGGTGCAACATATACTCCAAATATGTAGTTTAATTTAAAAAAAGCCTATAATTATAAAACTACTGATCAGTAGTTCGGCTGCGCAGAATTTTTTCTTTCAGATTGTAGGTATACACTAAGAAAATTATTCATGCATATTCCATATAACATTGATAACATTATAAAACTGTAACAATTTGTTTGCATATATGTAGCTATTAATCTATAAACAAATTATCGGAGTAAATTTATCGAAGAATCAATATTTATAAAAAATAAAAAAAATAAAAAAAAAATGAAATGTAGAACAATGTACATATGTTTATTTATGTATGCATGTGTAGTTTAATTTCAAAATTTTGTAAATACGCAATTCATTATTATAGGTAATAAGGTAATACAATTCATTATTATAGGTAATAAGGTAATCTATTCGTAAACATTTATATAATAAAGTAAACATTATTTTTAATAAGCTTTTAAAACCAAAATTAAATACATTACATACATTAATCTTATATAAAATTATTGAAATTGCATTAAGATAAAGTTATGAGTTTTTTTCCAAGTTTTTTTTTATAGACTACATGCATATGTATGTATTTATTTTATAATTTACGCTCTTTTTATTGATAATTATATACTTAGATTTAGTTTAAAAAAAAGTACATACATATATACATTCGTTTAGCACGTGCTTGCATTGGATGTATTAAGTACAAAGAATTTGTTGCATCAATTAAAATTTTACTATCTCTAATACATATTTCAGACCTAACACATTTATTATGATACAGTGTATGATTGTGTCAGCCCTAAATGTTCTGTTTGCAATTAGGTACATTTAATTTAGTATAAAACGTATAGGGGTGAATATTTGAAAAGTGCTCCTTTTTTAGTTTGAAAATGGAATTACTTGAAATGCCTATAAAATTGAAATATTTTTTACTTTATTTCAAAGATGCATTGAAAAGAATCTTGAATACACTTTGTTCATTAAATTTTAAACATTTTTAAGCATTTTTGTTTTCCACGGGACTGATGTACTGTTGATATACTGTTTTCCACGGGACTGATATAAAATTTAAATTTAAATGACTGATAATTTAAATTGTTATTGGTACAAATGGATTGTTATTGATACAAATTTAAATGACTGATTAAATTGTTATTGGTAAAAATTTAAATGACTGATATATTCAAATATAAAAGAAAAATTCTCAGTTCCATGACTTTGAAATCAGTCCTATGACCAAAATTAATCCACGGGACTGAAGTCACGGAACTGAGGATTTTCAATGTTTTTTTACCATATAACACGAAATAATTAATAATTTCAAAATTTTATTAAATATATCGAGATTCATACACATATTTCATATCACAATCGCATTCTTTAACATTTTGTGTTAATAGATAATAAATTATACTCATCATGGAACTGAAACTTTTTTTGAAACATTAGCAAAAATTAACTTTATTACTTAAAATTTGCATATAACTAACACGAATTTTGTTTTTCTAATTGCATTGCAGAATATTAGTATTATGATCATTTGTTACTATGACGAAAAAAGTATACTACGATTTCTTATTTATATATTTTTTCTCTATTTCAAAATTCCCACGGAACTGACAAAAAATACTGGGACACATATTAAAATATATAGAAATAATGAAATAATTTACAAATTTAAAAAAAATTGTTGGTGTAGTAAACATACAGAATATCTGTAAAGTTTTAAATAAAAAAAAGCAAATTTTATTTTGTAAATATTTCATAACTATATACTTTCTGATGGTTTTTACGACGGGAGACACATCATGGGACTGAGTTTTGATGCAGTTTTCGATTTTTTTACGAAATAAGAGAAATAAAAGTGAGATCAATAATGGTTGTGCCATATAAAATAGTACTTAACGCTACCGTAGCAATAGCAGAAAATGTATTTTTTTCCGTATTTCTTTACTTTAAATGAAGTTCCATGGAAAGGAGCACTTTTCAAATATTCACCCATAGTATAAAACTTCGTGCGCACTTAACTTATTGTTTCAGTTTAGTTAGAACTTTTAAAGATAACAAAATATGTATATAAAAAGTGAACTTGTATTCTTGTTTTCAACTTGTATTATTTGTTTAATCATCCAGAGGTCCAAAAATTACCTCGTCACAGGTATACCCTAAAACTTCAGCAACTAAAACTTTATGGTAGTGGATAAACAAAACTAAAACTAAAACTTTTTAAATGAAAAAGCTTTCACAGAAAATTTAAATGCTGAACTTGTGATCGACCTTTTCAAAAAAGGTTTGTTAGAGTATGCCAAAAAGGGACCAGGAAGCAAGGATTCGCTTTTACAAAAAGATAACTGCCCGAAATATCAAAGTACAAAGTGATCTATGGAGCGGCAAATTCGAAATTTAGCAAAGTTAAAGTATTTTCGATGCATAACGATTACGGCTAATTTTTTACTGATTGATTTTGCATTAACTTGAAATTTACATAGCCTCATTCTATTATCACTCACCATTTCTACTGATAATTTATAGGAATTATAATACCTAGTCATTTCTATGGAATATTTATTTCGTTTTGGGTGTGATTCATTCGAAAAAAATCCGTCAAGGAAGGAAATAGAAATGACGACGGGCGACAGGGACAGCCTAATTTTTTTTTACAAATGTCATGTTTCATTAAAAATGCTGATCTCTTGTTCTTTTTAATTTTTTTATCAAGAATATTTTGTTAAACATGTCGCGTCAGCTAGCATTATTTGTGTGAATAGATCTGTGGTTGGCTACATTTCAAAAGTTCAATAAGGAATAAGGATGTTCGCACGTTTCTTTTTTTATTCGAAGTAAGAATTTTTTTAATTAAAGTACATTTCATTATTTAGGTTGTTATTGTAATTTTCGATGTGATTTATAAAATATATATATGTTTATACATATGTATGTATACATATTCTAGAAATCGAGACGCAAAATTCTAATGTCATTGACTGTCAGAATAAAAACAAAAATATGCACACGCGCGGTTTAATTAAACAAAGGAAATTTTTTGTATATGTATTTGCTTTTTTTGATGAAAAATCAGTGATAGACAACCTGCTACTTGCGGGTAAGTTTGCCTGCCAATTGCACTGCTAAAATCTCTCCTAATACATAGTTCAAGTTATCACGGAAAGCTTAATTTTTTAATTTTCTTATTGATATTCTATCCAAATATTTTTGCTAGAAAAATGATTAAACTTCCCTAAGCTTGATGACACTGGCTGAGATTTTTAACCGACATTACAAATCATTTTAATGAGCGTCTCGAATGAAAACGGTTGACTATTTTAAAGTTGTTTGAAGAATGGAAGAGTTTTGGCTTAAAGCTAGAATTGTTTAAAAGTGAAAGAAAAATTTCAACTTTGCAAATTATCTTAATATAATAGCAAATTAATGGTCTTCAATGTTTGGAAATAATTGGATTTGTTTTGTATATAGTGTGCTTTTGGTTGAAATTGGCTTTCAAATCTATGAGTAATAAATTGAAGCTGGAAAATACTGATGCCTGTGAGAGATTGAAGACGATAACATTGCAATCCAAATTTAGAAAAGCTTTACAAGGCGTTTCAAGAGTCAGTAACTAACTGATATTATTTTAAGTTACTTCTAATTATGTACTCAGTTACCCAGTAGATAATCGAAAATTACCCGCGTTTTAAAAAGGTTGTCATCACGGATCAAAATAGGAGAAATTAGTAAGGAGTGCACTTGAATATTCTCATTGCGCGTTATTCTAAAAATGTCTGTTTAGGCTGTTTGTCTAATATGATGTGTTCTATTTAGTTACTTTTTAGCACATTTCCAACCAAATTGGAAGAAATGTGTATATTAGTTTCACTCTGTCTGTCCGTCTGTCCGTCTGTCCGTCCGTCCGTTTACACAAACTTCTACATCTATTAAGATAGAGTATTAATATTTTGATCATAGATAGATAGTAATAAAATAATAGGTCCAGTAGAACAAAATTTTCTTCTATCTCTTTTCCCCTCTGAGTTATTCCCCCTCCAAGTTCGAAAATTACCCATATTGAACATCTAATAACTTTTAAACCAATAAAAATTTTTGAGGTCTGTAAAAGCCATAAGATAGGAAAATCTTTTATCTTTTTTGTGCAATAAACAAATTTTTTAAAATTTAATTCTTTGATGTATAAAAATACCGTTATCTTCATACAACTTTTTTTAGTTTTTTTAACACCCTGTATTTCCCAAACTGCTTATTATAGAAGGCTGAAATTTATGCACCAAAGAGATATCTAAAAAATAACTAGAGTCTCTGAAGAAATTGTATCCGTATCTCTTCTCCCCTTTCCGTTGTGGCCCTTCGAAAATCAAAAAATTACATTTTTAATTTACTTGTAAAATTATAACTGCACAATATTTTTAAAAACAAATATTGGGAAAAGTTTCAAAATTCATATTTGTTTAAAGTGCATTAATTAATAAATTATAGTCATTTGCCTCACACTTATAATTAATCAAAATTCTTAATCATGTAAAATTTTGCAAAAAACGAACATTTTGCATATTTTTAGGAGCTTTATAAAGGGAATATTGGATATTATTTCATATCACATTATATGTTCAATTAAAAGCAAAATTAGGGAAAACTTAAATGATAATTTTATATATATGTATTTTGTTGGAATAATAAACTTGGAAGGAAAAAAAATTAATAAAATCCAACAGGGATACATTTTTTACCTATTTTTACCATATCATTTTTTATCTTTCCTATGTATAGTACATTGAAAATACTACTAAAACTGCACAATATGCACATATAGGAATTCTCATTGTTTTACAATAGCTCATAGTTCTACATGTGGCGATTTTGAGGAAATGTGCTTTTGACAAACCCGGGGTTTGTTTATCGTATTTTTTATATCGCATATCATGCTCAAAACGCAACAAAATATTTATGTATATTTTTTTTGTTCTGTAATGATACTTTATTCGAGGCGACAAACAAACGTTACGTCGTTATATCTATTTTTAAAATGTATTATATAGCTTTGAATTTTTTGAGTTTTTTTATATAAATATTTCTGCATTTAAATAGAAATTTACTTGGCAAAGGCAATACCTATATAAAAAATTCCGGAATTTATTTCATATTGAGTAGCACGGCGCTAGAATGAGATATTTTATTTATTTATTTTACTGCTTATCTAAAATAAAAATAGATTCATTTAAAATAATATTTTATACAAAAAATTTAATTTCCGGGAGACAATTATTATTAACATTTCCAATTTAACTTATAAAAGTTGAGAATAGAAAGAAATTGAGAAATTTTATGTGAAAGCAATTATATGGACGGCGCGTGATTTGAAATTTTTCTACTTTTAACGTTGGACTTCAGTGTTGACATTTTTAATATTTTGACATAAATTTTTATGCGCGTAAATAACAAGATTTTTTATTTGATTAACTATACAACCAATATAAACCGTAAGTTTACAGATTTCACATTTTGTGTCTGGCACCTATAGCCACATGATGATGTACGTTGTGCTAAAATTCTAACAAAATGATAACAAGATAAATTTTAAGTAGAGTTTAACAAGAAAACCCCACAATACACAATATAGAAACAACCACAAAATTTACTTATTTATGGTGAGAGCATTTCCAATTATCGTACGCAATAATGGTATCAAAATATATGCCACTATGATATGCGAATAGGGCTAACCATAATGAACTTAATGAAAATTAAGAAAACTTAAGATGGTGTACGACAATATGAAAATACTCCGAATGACCGAAATAGACTACAAAAATTAAGGTGACTTTCGTTAACTTTTCAAAAATTTCGTTAACTGAATGATGTACGATTGCTATCGTACAAAACTAAGAAAAATTAAGAAAATTGTTTTGCTAAAATAAAATCTTTGGCACTCATGATGAAAATAAAAAAACACATAATTTATTTTACGTTTGTCGTTTTTGTGAAATATTTTTTTGTGCTTTCTTAATTTTTTATAAGTTCATTATGGTTAGGCTTTATGCTATGCACCCATCTCTCTCAAAAATAAGAGGAATACGCAACGTGCAAACGCCGACTGACTATTTTAACGGGCGTATTATAAAACATTCAAACTAGTTTTGACTTTTGAAGAAACATCGAATTAAAAATCCAAATGCAAACAAAACGCGCAGCATTTTATTTCGGGATATATACCGAGGTTTAAATTTATCGGCATGTGTTATACACCTTTGTTTAGTGTTAGCTGTAAAATATTGAATTTTTATCTGAAATTTAAATAGGAAATACATTATTTTGTTTTCAATATCGCATCTGTTTAATATCGATTTGTAATAAATAAAATTTTAATTTACACAGAATCTGAGAAATTACTTTTATTCAATTGATTTTCATATTTTCCCCAATTCAAAAATTTCATGCTAAATTTTATTTAATTAAACACATGAAAAATTATAATCTCTTTTATTTTTTGTTTGCTAAATAGCGTATAGCGTATTTTAACAAATATACATTATTTTAAAAGTCTGTCTGTGTTTTTGTGCAATAATAATCTAAATTCTATTTTTTATTTATTTATGAATTCTATTTTATTTTTGTTGAATATAAAATTTACGACAATTTTTTTTTTATTGAATAGCACGCTTCCCTCATCGAATATACAATTTCTTTCTAGGCAGCCATTCAAGGGTAACTAACAAGCGCGCATACTATCAAAACAAAAATAATACGATTCATTATTATTGTTATTATAAAAATATAAAAATAATTGTCGGTTAGATTATGCCATATTAAAACTTTTTTTACTTGAATTTTATTTCTTCGCTTGCTAATATAAAACTTTGCGCTGCTATTGTTGTGTTGGTGGCGACGACGACGACTTTAAGAGCTTCCGATTGAAATTCAAGGTTAAGAAATATAAGTAAAAAAATATATTTAAAAACGAAATATTATTAAAAAAAAATTTGTTTTTTATTTTTATTCCATTTCTAACAGATCGGTTTTTTATTTTATACACATACATTTACGTAAATGAAAATATTTGTAGAACAGAAGTTTTAAAGAGAAAAAACTATACATTGATGAATACGCAATAAAAATAGATTAGATATTTTTCTTTTAGAAAAAATTTCATACTAATCGTCTAAAAATAAAATAAAATTTTTAATTCTTTTATTTAAATACATATATGAATGTTAGAATAAGTTTTTCAATTAAATTTTAAATATAGAATTGATTTTGTAGGCGAACGAAAAGATAAATAGAAGATGTAACGATATTGTAAACTAAATTTGGAGATTTTTTTTCTAACATGACGCACTCAAAATAGATAAAATAAATTTTGCGAAAATTTCATTTCCCAATAAATTAAATTACCGTTTCAACGTACAATGTAAAATTGAAATTATAGTTTGCATGTGTGTTTTGTCATTTCCATTTAATAAAGATCGTTGTAAGTTGTTCGACTGGCTAGAGCTGAATCATATCTGGTTCTGGACCAGTAATTGTCAGATTATTTGTTCTAGAGAGAGATATTCTTGCATTTCTCATCCTTAGCCAAATCGAGACGGGCTGATCTCACCACATGCAACACATGGTAAGAAATACCCGGCCGTTTCATGACAGGTAAAGAACAGACGAACTTATGAACTTAAGGACATGGTCAGAACGGTAGACGTTCACTCAGGACAATGGCCGTATGTGGCCAATCTTTGTATTCCGTTTAATCCTTCGTGTCGTACCTGCAATGTTAGAAATAAAAAAAAAACTATAACACAGTGCCTGCGAGTGTCCTGCGCTAGTCAGGGCTAGACTTCGGTCATTCGGTAGTTTCTGCTATAACGACATAAAGATTTAGATTTATTAAACGCCTTGCAAAAATTACGAACGGAAAAATAGTAAACGAAGAATGGTAATTTCTAAACGAAGAATGGTAATTTCTGCTTATGGTATCCTCTTTCTCTTTTCAAGCATTTCTCTACAACCTTCTTTTAATTGGTTGAGGGTGTATGCATTGAAAAAATGAGAAATTATTTTCTTAAAAATACATACAATTTTTTATCTTGTGCGAAAACATTACTGCCTGACCTGAAATCGCATACATATATTTTAAATCACTTAGAAATGTTACATATCAAAATAATATTTTATAAAACTTGAATTTTTGAAATTGCTGAATTTGCAGTTTTTAGGTATGACCTTGAAACTTCTAAGCTGCAATAGGTTTATAGCCTTTCCGAATTATCCACAATTTTATGAAATAGGCTAAACCCAGTCTCCGGGTGACTATATTTAAAAAAAAAATGATAAATTATGTTCTTAATAATACTATTCTACAGCTTGTACCGACCCGTGCCTTCAACCCTCTTCCTTTTACAGTGGTTTTTAGAATTAAAATTATATTGCATATACAATTACGAGTACATATTTATTTATTGAAGCATATAACATCGATACCTTCTCGCAAGAATGTATTAAGCGACAATATTTTCAAAATACGTTTTTATCATAATCTGTATATATTTTATTAAGCCCCACATTTTGATCTAATTTATAATGTTCTGTCCCAACTATAAACAAAGAAATGTATAAAATAGATATGTATTATGTGTCATATGGATCTATAAAAAAATTCTATCGCCTGAGATTAATTTGTTTCACCCGACAAAAATATTAAATGTCGCTTAATACATTCTTGTGGGAAGGTATCGATATAATTTTATATAACATATAATTTCAAATTGTACAATATTTGGAGTTTTGCAAAATTATCAACTTTTATTTAACTCTTCGTTTTCATTAAATGTTAGGTTGGTCAAAAAGGTCACATGAAGCAGTCTTCCAATTTAGCATTTTTTTTATACAATATAAATTTCAACTTACGTAAATTTTCAATTAAAATATGTGGTATGTATACACGATACACCTACCGGTTGATTATTAATAATCCATAAAAGTTAAGTTCTTTAGGTTATCAAAACAGATTACAACTACCAAAAGAAAATAATTCATTATTCCCCTTTGTCGCATTTTATACAAAATACAAATAATAAAAATTTCTGTATTATCTTAAGAATATTTTGGTTTTTTCTTTTCGTTTTGTTTTTTTGTTAATGTAGAACAAAATATTTTTGTTTCTGCCAGACAATTGCGTGGACAAAAATACTATGTGCAGCTGTGACAACTTTATTTTTCCATATAATACATAATTTTATAATTTTCCATTCTTCAGCATTTAATTCTAATCTTAATATAACTGCAAGTTAAAACAATTAAAAAATATATTAAGGGAAAATATTTTACCAATACTTTATATACAGTTGCTCACAAAAGTATCCGGCCACCCTACTTGGTTCAAAATATTTAATGTTTTTCACTTCATTTTCAATTAAGTATTTTTTTTAATATTGGCTATAAAAAGCCTTTACTAATGCACTTTATAATACTAGAAAAACATATTAGAAAAATGAATTAATTATCAAAAAAACTTACATAGCTGTCCCAACTCATAAAACAATTGACACTAAAGTCGGCCACTAAGTGTGTATGCATACGGGGGACTTCCCCAAAGTAAGTTTAGTTACCAAATAGTTTCCAAATAGTGCGCCTTTCGAGAAAAATTGTATTTCCGAATTATGTACTTAATTGTTTGGTTGTCGATTTTTTCTGAAGTATATTTAATTTTGATATTTCTATGATTGGATTATAAATTACAAGACTAAATAATGTTAAAAAATAATAATTATTTGTTTTCTGATATTTAAAACTTAACGTCTAAGATTAATTCTACTGAATAAAAGAAGTGGCCGGATACTTTTGTGAGCAACTGTATTTTTCATAAAATTGAAATCTACCATAATGTCAGATGGTTCAAACGTGAATTGATTTATCAATAAAAATTTCTTGCCGAATGATTTAAAAAGATATATGTATATATTGACTATAAGTGGGTTAAGAATTTTTGAATATTGGCCCTTATTGTGAATGTCTAGGCGAGAGTCGATTCTGTACTAAAATCGTGTCATGTGATTATGAATGGCGATTTTAATAGACAATTGTCGATAAAATTGATATTTGTTGGCGAATACATTTTTATTCGCGACAGATAACGAATTGGGTGCTTTATTTTCAATTAAGTTGTTAACTTGGGCTGATATTTATATTGATTTTTATATTTATAAAAAATATAATTTTTTATAAATATAAAAATATTATTATAGATATTGATATTTATAGATATTGGTAAACATATTCAAATTAGTGGTCTGGATGAAATGACGAATAGTCATATTTTCATCTGGGATTTACTCTGGTACCTCTGAATGGATTGGGCTGAGTGATTGTCCGATTATCAATTCATATAATGTATAAATTCATTTCCTTTATAATTGTTGTACATTTCCTTATAATATTTTTATATACATAGGCTATGAAAATATGCCCTCCTTTCATTTTCAATCCTTCTTTTTTCTTTTAATACGAAAAATATTTGTCGGACAATCACACGAACATTTCGGATGTTCAGAAATTGGATCCACATTAGATGGTTTATTAATTTTATACAACGAACTCGGAAATAAAGATTTTTCTAAAAAAAATTTTTGTAATTTAATGCTTTTTTTATTCACTTTTGATTTGCATATTTTAAATTTATTAAGAAAAATTGTAATTATTTAGCTAATTCTTTAATTTGTTTCTAATATTTTGTTCTATTTTTATTTTCAGGTTGACTTAGAACCAGAACTTACCATAAATAAAGCACCAGAGTAAGTAAAGTACTAAACTAAACCATTATAAAGAAGAAGGAGGGTGTCTCAATAAGAGCGCCGGAAACAACATTCTTTATTTGAAAAAGTGATAATATTTATATTTTATTGTAAAGTACAAATGTTTGTTTACTAATCTCAACATTGACAGATGCCATTCATAATTTTTTTTAGACCTGTCGGCCTTATTACAGAAATGCCGCGATATATAAATCTGGCGCTCTAATCCTCCTACCATGTCAAGACACCCTTTATTATATTTATCGATATTATTTTAATATTTTTATGAATTTCCAAAATATTGTGGGGAGAATTTCCAGTTTGAGGTGCTAGAGCTAGAGAATAAACTAAATATACTTTTCCATAAAATTATATTCCAGTTAAAAATTTGATGACTTTCCTAAAAATATTTGATTACGACAATTTAAATGGAATTTGAAAGAATTGAAAAAAATATTTGATTGAGAATAAAAATTATAAAGATTTAGAAAATTAAATTTAACCTGTTCCCGTTTTTTTCCTATGAAAATAAGAAAAAAAACTGGAACAGGTTAAATTAAGATTTTAACATTTTTTTTATATCATGCTTCTTCCACCTGATCAATATATTAATTGAAAAATCAAAATTTTTATATATTTTTTTTTTTTTCGTTATAATAAAATTTAACACTAACGGACTATCGCACGTAAATGATAATAATAATAATAAAAAAGATCAAAATATCAAAAAAAAAAAAAATAGTTTTTTTTTGTTCATGTGTGAATTTTGAGTTAAATGACCTGACCTTGAGCTAAACAACAAACACATCCGCAAATTATAAAAAAAAAAATTAATTACAGACACAATCACATAATACTTTTATACAACAATAGAGGTGATTATTTGCGCGTATTCGAAAAATACACTAACGCAAACATATTTTCTTTTTTTTATATAATCAATTTCTAAGTTATTATTGATAGGCGTTTGGGTTGTTTTTTTTAAAGTGAATTTGCTGTCATAGAACTTTTGTTATACCTTCTTTCTTTCACACTGCCAAAATTTAACGAGCTAAATGGATTTTACGAGTTTATACCGAGTCTTTCATACAAAAATCTCGTTGAAAATATAACCTATTAAATGGATTTTAACACGTGAAATCAGCGTTCGTGAGGGTTCGACATAAAATATGTACATCGATATTTGATATTATATATTTGTTAATAGTTTTTATTTAATTGTAGCCTATAATAAGGAGGCACTGACGCAATTTAATAATGTTAATTAACATAGTAAATCTTGATCGAAAACGGTGATAAATCATTTTCATGATAGATGAAAAATAGCATTTTTATAGCAATATAATAAAAGCTTCTCAGTATGAAACTACTTACTGACTGCACAGTAGTTAAACTGTGCAGTCTCGTTAGATGAAAAAAACAAAACATATTTTGCATTACTGATTGTCACACACATGCCAATTTACATATTTTGTAAGTAAAGTACATATATAATTAATATGGCGATCCAAGGCCTACATAACATATACATATGCAGGGATAGAGAGGCTGAAAGAGAGGCGCACTAATTTCCTGTGTGACTGTCCCAGACTGTCTTGTCTATCCAAGTATATAATTATCTAAAAATTTTGCTTACATCATGGCAGACTTAAATAGTCGCCATACCCCACGTGTCTTGGGTTTGTCTGGCAAGATGTTTCATGTTTGTCTTACTTACTTACTTTACTTTACCGACGTGACAACGTATTCGTTAGAGCCAAGGACGTATTCGATAGAGCCGATATTTGTCTTATGGGAAACAAATCTATATTGTATTTGTATATTAATGGTGTATTTCTTATTTACGCTCAGATCAATCTGATTAATCTGAAACTGTGAAACTGTTTCTTATTTCTGCTCCGATCAATCTGATCAATCTGATGGCTGTTTCTAATTTCAATTTCTGATTAGATTAGTCAGATTGATTTTTTTCATCGGAGAATTTTTTCAGATTTATTATTATTTGTGGTTAACTTTGTGCTTGATTTTGTTGTGATGGCTATATTAATATCAGTGTGTCATATCTCAATAATTTTTTTAACCAATTTTTTTTAATTATTTATATTTTTTGTAAATAACAATAAAATATTATAAAAAGTAATATTTAATGAAAAATATTAAAGAAATTGTTATTTAAATTGAAAAACAATTTCGTAAATTTGAGAATTTCAGAGTTGCCGACCCATATTTTCATTTTACACGCGGTAACATTGTAGCATTTTTCGATCTCAGACTGTTTCCCTAGACCTGATTAATCTGATTTCAGATTTTAAAAAACTAGTCTATCTACAGATTTAACCCTTAAACTGATAACATATTTTAATAACAAAAACTGATAAGATGTGTTCAATGGACCCATATGAAATAATGAAGAATTTTTTAGAAAATATTTTTATTTTAATATTATTTTAAAGATACAAAATATTGAATAATAAAATATATTTTTAACTTAAATTAACAAAATTAAAAACGAAAGTATTAATATGAAAAAGAGTCCACTGGACCCCCATTATCAGTTTAAGGGTTAAATAAGCAACACCATAAATTAAATTTATTTTATTTAAAACTAATAATCTACAACTAAAAGAATAATATTGAATACCCATCTCTTCCTTTCTAAGCATAAATTGCCAAACACTGAATAGGACACGCCACGGGTCTGTCTGGCAAGACTACAAATATACAGGGATATTATGAAATTTTTTTTTGCCTGAATAGAAATTTTTTGGCACATTTCCAACCAATTTGGTAAGAAATGTGTATATTAGTTTCACTCTGTCTGTCCGTCTGTCGTTCGTCCGTTTACACAAACTTAGAGTTACACAAACTTACAAAGATAGAGTATCCAAATAAATAAAGAACAATAAAATAATACGTCCAGTAGAACCAAATTTTCTTCTATGCATTTACATCTTCGAGTTATTCCCCCTGCCAATTCGAAAATTGCCAATATTAAACATTTAATAACTTTTAAACCAATGACATTTTTTGATGTCTCTAAAAGCCATAAAATAGCAAAATCTTTTATCATTTTGATTTTATGTAAAATTAACTAATTACATAAAATTTAATTCATTGTTGTATAAAAATATCATTATCTCCTTACAACTTTTTATTAATTTTTTGATACCCTACATTTCCCAAACCGCTTATTATGGAAATTTCCCAACCGCTTATTATGGAAAAATTTATGTACTAAAGAGATATCCAAAAAAAGAGTCTCTAAAGAAAATGTATCCGTATCTGCCCTTCCTTTTCTGTTGTGGCCCTTTGAAAATCAAAAAAATATATTTTTAATTAATTTGTACATTTATAGCTACACAATATTTTTAAAAACAAATTAGTATTGAGAAACCTTTCGAAAATCATATTTCTTTTAAGGTGTATTAATTAATAAATTAAAATCATTTGCCTCACTTTTATAATAAAAATGCTTAATTATGTATTGCTTAATTATGTAAAATCTTGTAGAAAACGAATCTTTTGCATAGTTTTAGGTGTTATATAAATGGAATATTGGATATTTTAAAATCACATTATGTTAAATTAAAAGCAAAATTAAGAACTTACCATAAATAAAGCACCAGAGTAAGTAAAGTACTAAACTAAACCATTATAAAGAAGAAGGAGGGTGTCTCAATAAGAGCGCCGGAAACAACATTCTTTATTTGCAAAAGTGCCTCACTTTTATAATAAAAATGCTTAATTATGTATTAAGCATTTTTTGCCTCACTTTTATAATAAAAATGCTTAATTATGTATTGCTTAATTATGTAAAATCTTGTAGAAAACGAATCTTTTGCATAGTTTTAGGTGTTATATAAATGGAATATTGGATATTTTAAAATCACATTATGTTAAATTAAAAGCAAAATTAATTTAACTGGAATAATCTTATAAAGAACAAAAATTAATGAAATCGAACAGGGACGCATTTTTAACCCATCAAAGTATATTTACCATTTCATATTTTTTTTTTTACAAAATACTATGTGGGAATTCCCTTTGGTTTCGAATAACTTGCTGCGATTTACACGAGGTAATTTTTGACGATATGTGCTTTTGGGGTTTGTTTTTCATATTAAGAACAATTTGTTTGCATTATAAATTAACAAATATTTCGTTGTATCCAAATTATCTAATTATTTTTATTTTTTTTTATAAAATTTGAATTTATTTTATTTTTAATATTTACAGTCCAGTTGAAGGATGTGAAACACTACAACTATCAGAAGAAAATGTAAATCCTGGTAAACTGAAATTAGGACCACAAGATTTTGAATTAAAAAAAGTGCTAGGTCGTGGTGGATACGGTAAAGTTTTTCAGGTAAATTTGATAAGCTCAAAAAATAAAATTTATATTCTAGTCTAGGGCTTAAAAAGCATAAATTTTTATCTTGAAAATGTAATTTTCATATGTATTATTATGTTACTATTATTATTATGTTATACCTCGCGTTGGAAAGATACGGGTCGTCCTCGACTTACGTTGTTACTACGTTTTTTACAAATTATTCCCTCTATTCAAGATTCGTTTCTTGTGCTTTGAGTTACGTTGTAAAAAAATATTTCAAAAATTATGGATGTTTTTTATTTTTGTTTATTTACATGATATTTGGTTTCTTTGAGCTTTTTAAAAAGTTTTTTTAAGACATTTTCTATGCAATCGATCTATTTTAGCCTTGGTCTGCCTCTACACTACACCTATTTCCAGGTGCAGTATCGTCTAATATAAGTCTTTGTAGCATATTATTTGTCAACAATATTTGACTAAGTTACAAAGCCATTAGCTTGATGCAATAAATAATTTCTCTCCGCTACAGAGGAATTTATGGATCGGAATCCATATAAAAATTAGTAGGTTCTAAATTGCAATAAAATGCCAGGTAGGGCTAGGCCCACATCGGGCTATTGTGCCCAAAGAAGAAAAAGACGAATAAATTTGGAAGTATTTTAAAACTCATGCTTAAGCTTGATGTAGAAATTTGTATATAATGTTTAATAATGTAATATCATATAATAACATAACAATTAAATTCAACTTTCAATTTGCTAAATTGCAATTAATTTGCATTAGCAAAAACATAGAATTTGTAAATAAATTCACAATAAATTCACAATATTAATAAAATTAGGGTGGAATTTTAACCCTCAAGGCAGGGAAAGATTATGAACGGAATGTAAATGATTGTTGTTGGGGGGTGTAGAGGAGGGTATATTGATAACAAATATGTATTGATAACAAATTATAATTTATGTTTTTATATTGTTCAGTAATTACGTAAACTTATTTTTTTTATTATTTTAAACACTATTAACAGGAATACTCTTTTTTAGGGCTTTTTTAAAAAAAAAATCCCTTATGTTAACGCTTTTGTCCGTCTGTCTGTCCGTCCGGTGTAAACAATAAAAACCAGTTATTTCACATAGTTACTGTACACACAAGTTCATGACTGACCCACCAATAGAAAGCTTGATTTATTTAGAACCAGATGCAATTGATATAATTTCAAAATTGGGCCGGTAGGTGGCGCAATTCGCATTTTTCCAAAACATCTTTTTCCGAATAAAAATTACAATTTTATATAGTAAATGTGCACCAAAAATGAAGTTTGACCACTCGTTGGAAAGGTATTTAAGAGTAGAATATTATGCCAGTAACCGTATTTCAAATTTCTACCGCTAGAGGCGCTGAAAACTAAAATATATAAAATGTTAATTTTTAAAATGTGATTTGCAATAGTCAATAAGCCCCAAAAATTAGGTTTAATGTTGCAACTGAAAGGAAGTAAGTAGTAATATAAAACCACAGTAGTTATAATTTTAAATTCTACCGCTAGATGGCGAAACAAATAATTATATTGTTTTTTAAAAATGTTATTTAACTTGGTGAATCTTTACCAAAAATGAAGGGAAAGCAAGCGCTGGAAACCTAATATAAACTAAAATAAATCAGACATCCTCATAATCTGATTTTTTGCCACTAGAGGGCAGTAAAATACAAGTAAAAAGTTGTAATTTAATATAGTAAATGTTCACCAAAAATTAAGTGTGACTACTCGTTGGGAAGGTAGTTAAGAGTGGAATACGATGCCGTTAACTGTATTTCCAATTTCTACCGCTAGAGGCGCCGTATACTAAAATATGGAAAAAGAGTTTTCAAAATGTGTTTTCCAATTGTGAATAAGCTCCAAAAAATAGGTTTATGTCGCATCTGAAATTTAGTAAGTAGTAGTATAAAATCACAGTTATTATTTTAATTTCTGCGGATAGAGGGTGCAACATATATTCCAAATATGCATTTAGAGTAGTTGAATTTAAAAAAAGCCCGTAATTATAAAACTACTGATCAGTAGTTCGGCTGCGCGGCATTTTTTATGATTGGTATTTCATTAATACATAGTATAGTCTCTCTACTATAATGAATGCAGCCCCAGGTGTTGAAATTCACTTCAAAAAGATAGAACGTACGAAATTAATTCGCAATTATTGTTTGCTGAATTTATTGGTAATATAATAAAAAATGCCGCGCAGCCGAACTACTGGACAGTAGTTTTATGATTATGGGCTTTTTTAAATACAACTACTCTAAATACATATTTGGAGTATATGTTGCACCCTCTAGCCGCAGAAATTAAAATCATAACTGATTTAATACTACTACTAACTAAATTTCAGATGCGACATTAAGCCTATTTTTGGAGCTTATTCACAATTGGAAAACAAATTTTGAAAACTCTTTTTCCATATTTTAGTATTATGCGCCTCTAGCGGTAGAAATTGGAAATACAGTTAACGGCATCGTATTCCACTCTTAACTACCTTCCCAACGAGTCGTCAAACTTCATTTTTGGTGCACATTTACTATATAAAATTACATTTATATTCGCAAATACGTGTTTTGGCAAAACGTGAATAGCGCCGCCTACCGGCCGAATTTTAAAATTCTATCGATTACATCTGGTTCTCAATAAATCAAGCTTTCCATCGGTGAGTCTATCATTAACTTGTGTGTACACTAACTATGTGAATTTTTATTGTTTACATCGGACAGACGGACAGAAAAGCGTTAACATAAGGGATTTTTTTTTAAAAAAAGCCCTAAAAAGTAAATGTTATATTTTCTGTATACAAAAAAAATACGCTGTTACTTTACTGAAATTAGTAAATTGGGTGAGAGGAATTGGAAGATAATAAAATTTATTGCATGCATTATATGAAGAAAACAGTTTTAATGAAGGCGGTGGTGTGTAATGCATTATTTTATTTGTTAAAATTTTGAAACATATATAAAATTAGTTACAATTAAGTAAAAAAATTTTGTTGTTGGGCTTGAAAAAAAAGGTTCGTCATTAATTAATACATAGTATAAGTGTAGTGTGATTGTGAAGAAAAGGTCTACAGGTTGTTTTCAACTTTTATGCCCGACATCCTTTTTTTGTAAATTTTTGTTGAGTTCAAATTATGCGGCCCGGTCTTCTGTTGGCCCAACAGCCCCACCTGGGTTGAGGCCTATACCTCTGTAGAGGTTTTCACTATATTCTATTGCAATTTATGACCTACTAATTTTTTATACATTCCGAACCAAAACTTTCTCTCGGAGAAACTATTAATGGTTTTGTAGTGAATCACTTGTTGACCGCAATTGTACTCGACCGCTAGCATGGAGACTGGATGATGAAGCTCTTACATTTATTTTCCCCTTAATTAATAGCCAGCAAAGCAAGTAGATTATAGTTATTCGTCGAATATGTAGATAACTAAGTATATCACATCTCTTTTTTTATCAATATAAATTAAGTCTTTTATTAATCATATAAAGTAAAACGAGGCTAACTCTTACTTTTTACTTATACTATACTATTTATAATTTATCCATCAATATATTAGTTATGCTATTTTTCATAGTTTTTTTTTTGAAAAACAACTTAACTAATGAAATGTGCAAACTCCCCTATACATTAAATATCAAAAAATCGACTAAAATTACCCACCGATGACGCAGATTAATTTCACAACTAATTTACTCAATGCAAAAATAATTTTTATCTCTTTTTTTTTTTGTTTACTTGTACAAAAAAACTAGAATTTCCAGAAAATAACATTTATACACGAGAGTAACATAATTATAATACACATGTAGGTAGGCGCAGTATCTAACAAAAGTTTGCATACTCTTAACATCGAAAACATATTATTATATGGGTCAAAGTTAATTAATTTGCTTTTTAAATAAAAACAATATAATTACTAACAGTAAACTTGATATATATATTAACCCCTTTTTTGTTTAGACGCATATAAATTTATCGGCAACAGAGACTTTTTTCCATTGGAAACAACAGCAATTTACGGAGATGTGCAGTATATACAGCAAATTGTTATTGTTTTCAATGTAAAAATTTCTCTCTGTTGCCGATAAATTTAAATTCGTCTACAACAAAACACGGATATTGTTATTTAAAAACAAAATTATTTTAAAGCTCGTTTCCACCAAAAGTTTAACCGTAAAACTATAGACACGTTATGGTTTTGTTCTAGGTTTTCTCATATAAGATAGCGGTCAAAAATAGCACTTCTTTTAAATAAAGCCTAGTTTTATTTGTAGGTTGAGCTTGATTAAAATTTCGATATTACTATATAAATTTTCGATATACACCCTTCAAAACAATTGTCAACTGTCAATTAAACTTCAAGTAATTGGCTTTCTATTCGGCAGAAAAATCGATTTTTTTTTATCTAAATCTAGATCAATTTTTAAAAATTTAAATTTTTTTCAGGATTTGCGTTGTTGATTAATTTGATTCAACAAGTACTTATTTTTTAATTACTCGATTTTTCTGCCGAATCGAAAGGCACATAATTGTTATTTTATATTATTGATTTTAATTATATTAATAGGAGATAAATTTCGTGTTATTTACATTATTATGAACTAAATAAGTAAAAAATCTATTTTAATTTTTTTTAAATATCATTTTATTTAATATAATGAAACCGAATCAAAGATATTTTTTTTTTGTTGATGTACGAAAACTTTTGTTAGACACTATATGTAATTTTTGTACATCGCATAAGAAAATTTATTGCATTTATTGCGCAATATTTACTGTAAAATTTAATTTGTTTAGATAGACTGAAGGTAAATTATTTCTATGTATCTATGTGCTAGTTTTTTTTATATATTGTCCGGCTCCCGCAAACGTCATAATTATTTCTAGCTTTAACTAAATATTTTTTACGTTTTGTTAAAAATTTAATAATTTTTTTTTACTTCTTTGTAAAATTGAACTGAAAATCGTTAATTTTCATATTTAGAAAGCTAAGTTGAGTTATTTTTTAGGGTACGGTAAAGAATTAGGTTGCTGCGCAACTTATGCAGCATTGAAAAATTGAAAAGCAAGTCTCGGTATGCGTAAATTTGCAGCACGTCTTATTAATATTTGTCGAAATTATTCATATGCCTGATTTATAAATATCGCTGGTTGATGTAAAAAACATAATTGTAAACCGCAAAAACACTATGAAAAATTCTATAATTTATAAATATCGCACAAAAAATTTAGCAGAAAAATAAAATTTTGACAGAGAAATAAATAAAATTAAAATATTAATAAAAATATTAAAAATGGAGGAAACAGCTGATTATGCTTCTCTATCATTTTTATTATTAATAAAAAAGAAAAAAAAATGGCTTCGGTTTAAATTTTTGTAATTTTGTTTTTTTTTAATTAATGTTAAAATGTTTTCAGTTATGGCTGTGATTGGAAAAAAATGCTAGATTATTACTAAATTATTGTGAAAATACACAGAAACTGGATCAATATTGTCAGCGCATTGTAATGAAAAGTAGAATTGAATTTAACTTTTGCGATTTGAATTTTTCTATCCGACTGTATAAATACAATGTTCCTCTAGTCTAGTCCATACAGTTTAACTTTTGCGATGAGAAATTTTGCATTTTTCAAAGCGTGCTAGCGATATTTATAAATCAGGCATTAGAAAATTAAGAAAAAAAAACTCATTCAATTCATAAATTTATAAATAATTTAATTAGTCATAACCATGACTTGCTATTTTGAATTGAATAAACACGAGAAAAAAATGTGCAGAGAAATAAAATAACACCCATGGAAATATCGCACAAAAAGGCCTAAAAAATGTGGGCTATATTTCATAATGATGAAATAATGCCCAAAAAGAAAAAGGGAGATCGCCCAAAAGAAAAGAAATATCGTCCAAACTTAATTTTTCATACCCATACTGCAAAAAAAAATGTAGTTTAATATGTAGTTTAATTTTAAATATTTTGAAGCGCCGGTAAAAAATTGTAGCGAATTGTCAAAATTCAAATAAATGGAAAAATTTATTAACATCAAGGCGGTCAACTCCTTTGTTATTAAATACAGGGTTGTCACACCCAAACCCAATTTTTGAAAGTTACGCTCTATTTTGTCGCGTGGTGGTAGTACAATTATAACCAACCAGTTGTGGTGGTAGTACAATTATAACCAGCACATAAGACACAAAAAACAAATTTACATAAGCAACTAGGCACAGGCGACATGGCGCGTCTCGAACCCGTGCGTGGCGGCGCGACCCCTTATTGCCTGGGCCTATCCTATATAATATAATGTTAATTACCTTCTCATAAACAAAACCGTTACCGGTATTTGGATAAACAAAAAATGGGCACAAACTCGAGCCCCTAAATATCAGCTTGGACCTTTCTTTTGTGTTAATTATGTATTTCTGTATGTATGTATATAGTAAAAATTTATTAAAATTTATTTTAAATAAAATTAAAATAAATTTCCACTGATGTGTATGTAGTATTTTTTGTGAATTGATAAAGAAATTCAATTAATTGCGAAGTTGAAGTAGAACATAAATTTTTTTGTTTTTTTACAACATTTCTAGAAAATAATGATAAGGATTTTTTTTTCTTTTATATTTTGATTTATTATTATTTCATTTAGTGCAGATAAGTTTACTTATCTAAATCTCTTTTTTTTTAAGGTAAAATAATATATAATGTTACATAACATACAATATATATATGTACCTACATATTTTTGCATTTCAAAAGTATATTGTCAGAATCAGAATAATAAAGCATTTAGTAGATAATGAATGGGCTTAATAATTGGGTGGCTAAACAAGAATTAATTTTATATAATACAGATTATCGCAAAAGTAGCTTAAAAAAATTATAATTTTATGTTGGCTCTATGAACTAACGCCGAAAACAAAAATGAACAAAAGCCAAAAAAAAATTCCATACAAATTTGGGCCATACAAAAAATTCCATACAAATTTACAACGTTCATATGAACTGACCCCTAAAATTTTGGGCCTTGATTCATTTTTTTGGACTAAGTTCATTTACTTTGGGTTTTAGTTCATTTCTAAATTTTGTGCCTTAGCGGTGCTCAGTCTTAATAGTTTTTAATAGAATTATAGAAACGGACTATCAGATTGATTGGTAATAAAAAAAATGTCTCGGATTTCTGATAGTCTATCCACTCTTAAGCACAGAAGTAATGTGAGCGCCTTATCCTTATTCTATCAGTATATGGTTGGTGAGAACGAGTGTTCGGATGCAATCACAAACATTATGCCACCGAAAAAAGGTTTCAAAAAAGCACGCAGTCCGCCATTCAGTCTCATCAATTCTATGTTGAACTAACCTCGTGTCGCACATCAAGATTGAAGAATACCTTTTTTTACCGGTACGTCAAGGCTATGGAATCAACTGCCGTCAAATTCATTTCCACCTAAATATGACTTGTAGTTATTAAAAAAGGTTGTTAACTCGTATACCTCATTTCGATCCCTATATCCTTTCAAAAGCCCTTCCCCTCCACTTCCACAGCCTAAGCAGTGCTAAAATTAGTACTATTAAGGGTTGTGGCCGCCTACGGTTGGGCTTTAATTAAAAAAAAAAAGTTAGTCAGTGGTCATAGTGATAGCAAACCGAATTATAAAAAAATCCCGTTATATAGTGCCATCACAGATAATAAATATACATCAGATGTCTTACATATATGGGAAAAATTGATGTATTGAAATATTTTGAAAATTCATTATTATTATTAGAAATAAACTTTATTGAAAAAATATAAAATTTAAAAAAATAGATTGCCATTCAAAAAATGTAGAATTTTTTCAACAAAATTATGACAAATATTTTCAAGTATATGTCAAACGCCAACTTTTATTAAAAAAGTTAATTATCAACTTTTTTTCGGATGCAACCACTTTTTTTCGAATACAACAACTTTTTTTCGAATGCAACCACTTTTTTGTTGGATTCGACGACTTTTTTGATGGATTCGACGACTTTTTTTTCGGATACAATCACGTTTTTTCGATAAAAAGTCGTTGTTCCCTCTTTATCGCACGCATGCTTTTTTGTATCTTGCATAACTTCTTCTAGAAAAAAGTGGTGACGACTTTTAAAAAAGACTAATGGACCTGGGCCTTTATGCGTCACTATTTCTAATATTCTAATATTTCTAATATTACAAATTTCAAGAATTTAATTTTCAATTTTCGGCTTTTCATAGTAAAGGCCCTGGTCCATTAGTCTTGTTAAAAATTGTGATGACTTTTTAAAAGTCGTCACCACTTTTTTCTAGCAAAAAAAAAAAGAGATAACATGTAAAATTATACAGTACAGAGAGAGATAAAAATTCCCACTCTTTAACAAAATTTCGAAATATTTTTGACATTTCGAATTTTTTTTTTATTTGAAAATAATTTTCAAATTGTACACACAACACAGAAAATGAAATTTGTTTTTATATTTGTGATTTCTAGGTCTAGTTAGCATTAAATTAGACACAATGAATTTTTATATATAAAGTATGTACCTTTTTTGATTGAAATATTTTGAAAATTCATTATTATTATTAAAAATATACTTTATTGAAAAAATATAAAATTTAAAAAAATAGATTGCCATTCAAAAAATGTAGAATTTTTTCAAAAAATTATGACTAATATACTTTAAAGTATATGTCAAACGCCAACTTTTATTAAAAAAAGTTGTTAATTATCAACTTTTTTTCGGATGCAACCACTTTTTTTCGAATACAACAACTTTTTTTCGTATACAACCACTTTTTTGTTGGATTCGACGACTTTTTTGTTGGATTCGACGACTTTTTTTTTTTGGATACAACCACTTTTTTTCGATAAAAAGTCGTTGTTCCCTCTCTATCGCAAAATGCTTTTTTGTATTGCATAACTTCTTCTAGAAAAAAGTGGTGACGACTTTTAAAAAAGACTAATGGACCTGGGCCTAAAGTCGTTGTTCCCTCTCTATCGCACGCATGCTTTTTTGTATCTTGCATAACTTCTTCTAGAAAAAAGTGGTGACGACTTTTAAAAAAGACTAATGGACTTGGGCCTTAAAGGGTGTTCAAAGTTGAGGTATCATTTTGATTTTGCCGCAATTTTTTTTCTACCTGGAATTTTTATACGAGGTTTCTTCAGGTATATTCTAAATACATTCCGGTTAGTTAATATGGAACGTTACACGAAGGAACAACGTGTTTTTGTTATTAAAACATTTTTTGAAAATGGTAAAAGTTTTCAAGATGTAATTAGAAAATTTCGAACAAAATTTGGTAGAGAAAATGCTGAAGGTTGATAAATTTCTAGAAACTGGATTTGTTCTTGATAACAGAAGCAACATTTATCAACGTAGTGGCCATTCAACCGAGAATGTAGGAGCTGTGAGCAGAAGTGTTGAAGAAGATCCAAAAACTTCCATTCGTCATTGTTCGCAGCAATTAAACATCAAACCATCCACATTATTCAACATTTTGCATGGTGATCTCCATTTAAGGGCTCACAAGATCCAGCTGACGCAAGAATTAAAACCAACTGACCATGCATTACGTCGGCAATTCGTTTCTTGGGCAATCGAAAAACAAGAAGAAAATGAGAATTTTTTCAACAAAATAATCTTCACCGACGAAGCTCATTTCCAGCTCAATGGCTACGTCAATAAACAGAATTGCCGCATTTCCAAGGGTTATCTTAGAGCAACCTTTCCAAGGGTTATCTTAGATCTTTTTGTGGCGGGAAATTGATGATTTGGACGTAGAGAATATGTGGTTTCAACAGGACGGTGCCACTTGCCACACAGGAAGAGAAACAATGGATCTTTAGAAGGAAAAGTTCGAAGATCGCATTATTTCTCGTAGAGGAGTGAATTGTCCACCAAGATCGTGCGATTTGACACCGTTAGATTTTTTTTTGTGGGGTTTTGTGAAATCGAAAATGTACAGCAATAATCCCACAACAATTCAAGAGCTTAAAAACAACATTATCGAGCAGATTTCAACCATTGACAACAGTTTATTGAACAACGTGATTCAGAATTTTGGTAAAAGATTGGAGCCAGTAGGGGGGGCCACTTGGCCGACATAATTTTTCATTATAAACTGGAACATATTTGTAATAAATAAAAATAAAAATATATTTAATATTTCAAAAAAAAAGTCTTTTTTTATTAAAATTAAAATGATACCTCAATTTTGAACACCCTTTATATATGTAGATATTTTGGGGGCATGTTAGTTTTTTATTTTAAGGCGTATTTTTTTTAAAAATAACTCGTGTCGGTTAAAAGTGGTTTCATGGAAAACCCAAAGACGAGATAATTAAAATAAAATTTTTTTGGAATATTTTAAACAAAGCAGTTGTCGTTTCATTTCGCAGAAATTATTAGGTAAAAATATTATGTATTGTCCTTTATAAATCAGGTACTCTATGAATTGGCCTTTCTCTCTATTAATGTGGAGAATCATAATTATTTTTATTTCAATTTCAAAATTAAGAATGGAAAGTAACTGCAGTTAAATTATTTTCTTACGATAAATTATTTACTTACGATTTATTTTTATTTCAATTTCAAAATTAAGAATGGAAAGTAACTGCAGTTAAATTATTTACTTACCCCTAAAATATCTATATACTATGAAAAGCCGAAAATTGAAAATTAAATTCTTGAAATTTGTAATATTAGAAATATTAGAATATTAGAAATAGTGACGCATAATAGAATAAATACATGTGTGTATTTTGTTACACACATTTTTGTATGTATTGAATATTTTCTTCGTATTTTTTTTTTGCTATATTATATTATAATGAGTTATGAGTAATATAATTTTAACTAACGCAAAAAGCTTTTTCTTAAATTTCTGTATGGCCGTCGGCACAGTATAACATACAGTAGTGAAACGCAGAACAAAATAATTTTTAGACCAGGACGAAAATAAAATGAAGCATTTTCTATCTCACTCTGCTTATTTTATCTTGACAGAGTGAATAACGAAAATTTTGCAGCATTTCTATTTTTTAGTTCACACTTTTTTAATAATATTTTGAATTATAATCAACTATTTTTATATTATTAGCCCATATTATTATGAAACTTGATTATTTATTAAATTTTATTTATTAAAAAACTTACAGTAAGCTTTTATTTTGAAATTTTAAACAATTGCTAAGCTTTAACATTAATTAGAATCACTCTGTTGATTTGAAAATTATTAGTATTTTTTTTGCGTTTTAAGTTAATTTTCAAATAAGCCCCTATGAAAAAGTCTTATTTTCGTCATCATTCACGAACATAAACAAAGAAAAATCATATGGTCGTGTGTAATGGAATATTTTTTAAGTAAAGGGTTGTGAAAAGTCGTTTGTTTTTTTACATATGAATATTGTAAGTTTTAAAATTAGTTGATAGCAGAGTGAGAAAGAAGTGATATTAATATGAACAAAGTTATTAAAAAAAACAAATGAAAATTTATATTGAAAAAGTTAAATTAAGTGTTAAAAAAGGTGAAAATTAAATGCGTTAGACCAGAATGCAAATCGAATAATTTTTCCCAACCCTAATTTATTCTACTCAACACAGATGTGAATTATCAAATAGCGACAAATAAAAAGTTTTAATGTATTGAACGCACACTAACATGGAATTTTGGCGGGACGAACTACACTTTGTTCTGCCGTTTCACTACTGTATGTTATACTGTGCCGTCGGTTAAGATTAAGACTCAAATGCTTAAGCAAGATACTTGTCGGTTGAGAGAAAAGCTTTTTGTCGGTTGAGGCAGAGCTTTTGTCGGTCTATAGCTGTCGGTTAATAAAAAGAATTGGCACCAAATTTTTGTATGGGCGTGAGACATCTGTATATTTATTATCTGTGGTGCCATGTTGCTCGGTCCATTTGTTCGTAAACTAATCAATAACAATTTTTTTCTTTCTCATTGAATTTACAATATCCCGAAATGATAATGTAGAATATTTCAAAATTCCGAATTTTGTACCCATAGAAATTAGGGATTTTGAATTTCAGCTTTATGTTCCCAACCTGATTTTGTTGTTGCACAGAAAGTTTAATTACTAACATATTTAAAAAAGAAACAATAATTGTCATATTGTCGAAAATACAAATTTTTTTTATCTTTTGCCATAATTTTGATTAAACATTTAAAAAAATAAAGAATTTATTAAATTTTGATAAATAACATTTTTTTTTAAATAAAATTAAATAGAAATTACAATCAAATATTTTTCTAGTTACTTGATTTTATTTCTATAATCTACTATAGTAGGAGAGATTTAAAAAAAAAACTTAAATAAATAGCCTCCTAAATCCTTGACAATTATTATTATTATTATCGATAAAAAACGTAGATTTAAACTTCAAAATTGGTTGATTTTATTGTGGCGGGCAAAATAAATAAATAAACAACTGTAAATCTAAACTATCGCTACTTGTTTAGTATTATAAGCTTTTGAAAAAGATTTACGCGAATTTTTATATAAGTAATATTTATAAAATACACAAATCCAAATACAAACTTTACAAAAAAATAAATTTAACTTATGTACATGCATACATATAAACATACAAAATATTCCGGTTAATAAAAAAAATAAATTTTTGGATTTTTTTTTTGTTTTATCAAAATCGGAATAAGTTTCTATAAACAAGTTTTTTTTTGATAATCGATTATCAATTTGTTTTTTATGTTTTAGGAAAAATTTTCCATACTACAAACAAAAAAACATTTAAAGCTGAACTTTCGTTTAGCGGCCTTGAGTTTTTAACAAGAAAATATTTTTTACCAGTAATTTTGAGTAATATACTATGACCATAAGACGCAATTTCTACCGAGATGCATTAATGTTTGTTTTTTCATTTAAAATTTTTGGCATTTTTATCAGTAACGGTTAGAGATCGATAGTATAGATAGAACCGTAACCGTATATTGTAGAAAATTTAGAAATGATTAACCAATAATAATTTGTCTTGCTATCGAATAGAAAACTGAGTGATTTCCAGCAGACTATAATTGTTTGAACAAGTTTGGGTTACAAAAAATTCTAGTCTAACTTAAGGCCGGCGCAGAATTGAGTCTTTAATCGATAGCGTTAACTTAAAAAAGTTTCAACATATGGAAATCAATGTAAGCGAACACAATACCAGCAGTTAACGCTAGGCGAAAAAAACGCCAGCGCTGGCTTTCAACAAGTTGAAAAATTAACGCCAGCGCTAGACTATTTTAATATTGGTGAAAAATCTATTTTTTGGGAGGCAAAAACTTGGCAAAATACAAAATATAAAAGTTAAAGTTAACGCTATCGATTAAAGCCCCAATTCTACGCCAGCCTTTAGGGCCTTGACAAACTGAATCAAGTCTGGGGGGAACAAATTTATTTTTCTTTCATTTTTTGGAAGCGAGAAACATTGCCTTTCCTTTCAAATTCTTGATTAGCTGATTATAATTGGTTTCATTTCATTTCCAATCATTGAAGGAATTCCTGTATAATTTTTTGATGAATTTACTATTAAAATTAAAATCATAATTTTGTAAGTTACTGTAAATTTTGTAAGTTACTGTAAGTTATTGTACTGAAAAAAACTAAAAAAATCCAGCCGTTCCCGAAATTAAATTTGTCTTTAAGAAAAACTTGATTAAGTATGTCAAATACCTTACTACATGAAAATCAAATTTATAAATTGCTGGCTTTGAAAAAAATTAGATTGAGTTTTTAACTACGCCATAAGACCATGTTTTTTACCAGCATTTTCGCAAGCTTAAACCTTAAAGTATATATATACTTATCAGGAGATGCTCGCTAGAGTTGGAGTATATGTACCTTTGACAAGCTATTTACCTTTTTTAAGCTATTTTGATGTCAAAATCTCTTTGTAACATGGATTAGTTGTCAAAATCACGCTGTAACAGCTGTTTTGCAAATAAAAGTTATCATTAAAGGAGCTTTAAAGCTGTCAATCTTTACAATATTCTAGGCAGTGCTGTAGGCAGGATAATTATTAAAAAGGCTTATTATATTTGGAAAAAAATATTAAAATAATAAATTTATTTATTGATAATTATTTATATTTTATTGATTTTAACCTAAATTGTGGGTGGAAACAACCTCAAATTCGCGAAATAATAAAATACATATTTAATTTTTTTTTTAAATGTTATTATTATAAATGTAAAAATAATAACATTTAATTAATATCATTAAGATAACAAATATTTATCTTTTAATAAATGTAAATAACATTTATTACAGGGCCGGCGCTAACCCTTTTTGCGCCCCGTGCACTTTTGAAAAATGCCGCCCTAAAAAAACGTTCGGTTGCCGTAAATAATCCGTTTCCACATCACTTCACTGGCCATATTTTCATCTGGGATTTTCTTTCTATTGTGCTAAAATTTGGTAAACACATTTAGATTAGTAGTCTGGATGAAATGATGAATGGCCATATTTTCATCTGGGATTTTCTCTGGTACTTCTGCATGGATTGGGTTGATATTTGGTAAATACATTCATTATAGTGTTCTATAGTTAATTATGCTAGTGCTCCTCCATTAGCTCTACTTGGAAGATGGTTATATGATGAAAACGTGATTTCTGAGATTTTGTGGGAAATAATGGAGGAGCACTGGCATAGTTAACTATAGAACACTATAATAAATGAATAAATTTGTTTACCAAATATCAGCCCAATCCATCCAGAGGCACTAGAGAAAATCCCAGATGGAAATATGGCCATTCATCATTTCAGCCAGACCACTATAATGAATGTGTTTACCAAATTTTAGCACAATCCATCCAGGGGTGCCAGAGAAAATCCCAAATGAAAATATGTGCATACATAGTAAAAATATCAATAAAAAAAACCCTTCGTTTCTTACATGAAAAAACCCCACATGAACAGCATATTTAATCTGTGCTCTGTACCACCAAAAAATTCACATATAAAAAAATATCATCATCATTTAGCGCTACAACTCGGTGTGAGTTTTGGCTTTCTTCACAATTTGCTTCCATGCGTTTCTATCCTGAGCAACACTTTTCCAATTTAAGATATGCAACTTGGAGACATCACTACTTATATTATCACTCCATCTAGCTCTTGGTCTACCTCTAGCTCTTGGTCCATCTGGTTTTGAGCAGAAGATTTTATATTGTGGTCTATTTTCTGTCATTCTAGACACATGTCCTGCCCATCTTAGACGTTGTGTCTTTGAAAATCGTACAATATCCTCATTTTTTATTAAATCATTCAATTCCTTGTTGCTTCTTCTTTCGTATTCCTCATTATTTATTCTTTTTGCACCAAAAATTTTTCTTAATATTTTTCTTTCAAATATTCTTAAATTATCTTCATCAGCTGCTGTTAACGTCCAAACTTCACATCCATACGTTACGATTGGACGTATTAAAGTCTTATAAATTATTAGTTTATTTTGTCGTGACAGCAACTTTGATTGTAATAATTTTTTATGTGCAAAATAGCATCTATTTCCAGCTTGGATACGATCTTGTATTGAGAGATGCATACTATTGTCTTTTCTTATAATTGCTCCAAGATACGTGAAGCAACTAACACCTTCAAAATTATAATTATCTATTGTTATATTCTGTGAGGATCTTTGATTCCCATACCTTGACATTTTTAGGTATTTCGTCTTATATATTATACCTATATAGTCATAATCAATAGTATAGTCATAATCAATAGTCATAAACACAAATATCTATGTATATTTTTTTTTAACAAAATTTAAAATTGTTCATAGTTATTATGAATAGTAAAAATATCATTAAAAAACCCTTCCGTTTCTTACATGAAAAAACACCCCATGAACAGCATTTTTAATCTGTGCACTGTGCCACCTAAAAATCTCATAACATCAAATTGATATATATATATGTATTCAACAATCATAATACAAATAGTAATTGCTTCATATTAAATTAGTCACGCTCTCATATTGGGGCCCAATACCAATTTGCTTGGAAATGTGCTTAAAAAGCGTACGGAATTTTAACCGACTAATTCGAAATTTTTTCGAAGACAATTTTGAAATACATGTATAATTGTATATTTGCAGATTTAATATTAATAATCACGATAAAAGAATCTATTATTTTATATCTATTGTTTTAAATTATTTTATTCAAATTTTTTTTTCAAAAAAAAATTTCTAGGTACGAAAAACTGCCGGTCGTGATGCTCATAAATACTTTGCCATGAAAGTTCTTAAAAAGGCATCAATAGTCACAAATCAAAAGGATACAGCGCACACAAGAGCTGAACGCAATATATTAGAAGCAGTTAAGGTATAATATTGAGAAAAAAAAATTATTAATTTTACACAAAAAAATATAATTTTATTTTTGCGAAATATTTCAAAAATATTTGCTCTGATAAAAAACGCATAAACAAAATCTTTGTCATCTAATCAAATTAATTTAAAATGTTAAATTTAAATGGATTGCCAAATTTTAATGTGTCTGTAAATGGCTAAAGCAAATTTCGGCGCAAATGTAAATTAAGGCTGATTTACAGTTCCTCCTCGTGAGACGCAACTGCGTCGCACAAGCCATGGATCTGTAACACAGGCACAGATTTCATATGTCATTGCAATTATGTACAACAAAATTCTAGTTGGCAACACCCGTCCTGAATCTCATGAGAAGGAACTGAAAATCTGCCATACGGAAAAATGAGTCTGCGGCAATGAAATTTTGCCTACTGTAGACAAAACACGACGGATATGTAAAAACAACCTCTTTTATTATACATAAAAAAGTAACACCGATTTGATGAACAATAAAAATTTAGTTTTGTTTTCATATCTTTAATAAACAACTTTGAATATTTAAAATCTTTAATAAATATTTTTTTGCGAATATTTTTCAGCATCCATTTATCGTAGAATTAGTGTATGCCTTTCAAACAGGTGGAAAATTATATTTAATTTTAGATTATTTAAGTGGTGGTGAGCTTTTTATGCATTTAGAACGTGAAGGAATATTTTTAGAAGATACAACATGGTAAACAATTTTAATTTATTTTTATTATTAATTACAAAAATCTTAATCAATTTTTTTTTTAGTTTTTATCTAAGCGAAATTATTCTAGCTCTAGAGCATTTGCACTTATTGGGAATTATTTATCGAGATTTAAAGCCTGAAAATATTCTTTTGGACGCACAGGGACATGTTAAATTAACAGATTTTGGCTTATGCAAAGAACATATTCAAGAAGGAATTGTAACACATACATTTTGTGGAACTATTGAATATATGTGAGGAAATGTTGAAAATCTCCAAGATAAAAAAATTATTTGCATATATAAATTTTAATTTTCTTTTTTTTTTTATTAATAATGTTCTTATTTTATTTAAATATGTTTATGTGTAGGGCTCCAGAAATTTTAACTAGGAGCGGTCATGGTAAAGCTGTTGATTGGTGGTCATTAGGTGCTTTAATGTTTGACATGTTAACGGGTGTGGTGAGTATTAATTATTAGTTTTTATATTAAAAATAAGTATGGTACCCCGACTCTTGCTCGAAAAATATTAACTGAAAAAATTTCCAAAAAATCTCAAAAAACAATTACTTGAAAACCAATTGCTCGAAAATGTACGACACGATATTTGCTCGGAAAAAATTTGCTCAAAAAATATTTGCAGAAAATAATTTCTCAAAAATTTAATATTTTAAAAAATTAATCTTTTCGAGCCTTTTATTTTCGAACCTAAGTGTCCCAATCTTATCTTTGTCATATATCTTTACCACGTCCACGTCGTTTACTGTTGATATAATAACCAAGAGTAAACAACTTAATTAAAATCAGCAATTGCTCGAAAAAAAAATAACAGAAAAAAATTTATAAATAAATAAATAAATAAATATTTTAACGAGAATTTCTGTTTCTTTTGTTTTAGCCACCATTTATTGCTGAAAATCGTAAAAAAACAATTGAAACAATATTAAAAGCAAAATTAAATTTACCAGCATATTTAACACCTGATGCTAGAGATTTAGTACGTCGTTTAATGAAACGACAAGTTTTACAAAGATTAGGTAGCGGACCAGAAGATGCTGCAGCAATACGTGCTCATTCATTTTTCAAACATGTTAATTGGGAAGATGTATTAGCAAAACGTCTTGATCCACCAATTAAACCTATTTTGGTAATTTAACAACAACAAATAATTATTGAATTTTTTTTATATACATTATGTATAGTATAATAATTTACATTTTTATTATTATTTTTTTAAAATATAGAGAAGTGAAGATGATGTTTCACAATTTGACACAAAATTTACAAAACAAATACCAGTCGATTCACCAGATGAATCAACATTAAGCGAAAGTGCCAATATGATTTTTCAAGTAAATAAATATTTTCATAATAGTATTTTTTAAATATTCACGATTTTTGTGTTTTTTGTATATAAGGGTTTTACTTATGTAAATCCATCTGTACTTGAGGATATGCAACGTGCAAGTCGAATGCCAGCTAGATCACCACGTCGAATGCCACGACATTTTCATGAAAACTCATACAGATTAGCTGCATTCCCAAATTCACAACAACGCGGTATGTGTTCTAGAGCAACACCACCACATTTATCAGCATTTGCACCACGTGCATCACCACAAGATGAAATGATGGACGTACAACATGGTATACCAATTGTATAGTTAAGGACTGTTGTTATTATATAAACACATAATAATAATAATAAATAATATAAATAAATAAAAATAACAAAACAAAAAAATTAAAAAAATTAAAAATAATTTTTTTTTCACTATTTATCAAAAGCATAAAAAATAGAAACTTTAAAAAAAAAACCACGCAAACCTACCTACTATAAAATTTAATTATATTTTATAACAAACTGTTAAAATACAAAACATTATAAACTAAATATATTTGCTATAATTAATTTTTTTCATTGTTTTTGAAGAAAAAGTATATAAACAAAAACAAAAATATTTACTATTATTGAAAAAAAATAAGAACGAAACAAAAATATAAAAATTAAAATTAAATTTGTTACTTTATATTTTGAAACAAAAAATTATTATACATAAATGTAATAAAAAAATGGAAAATTATTAAATTTATTAAATTTAAATCTATTTTTTAAGTAAAAATTTCAAATTAAATTTTGATTTATTTTTTGTTTGTTATTGAATATCGCAATCTGACATTTCTCAATTAATAGTGATAAATTGTTAAACCCTTTTTTCACGAACCGATTTGACTTTTTCTTGAAGCCTCTTTCATGATTTTGACATCACTTTGACACTAAAAATTTCGAAAATTAGTGTCAAAATGAAATGATAGTTTCAAAAGAACTTTTAGTGTCAAAAGAGTTGTCAAAATCACAAAAAAATGAAGGTTTGCTCTAAGGTTCATGAAAAAAGGGTGTAATAAATAATCTTATAATTAATTTTTTTTATCCTAATGATGGATTTATAATTTTAATTTACGAAAGTTGACAAAATTGTCGAAATACGTATTTTTTATTACAATTACAGGAAGAAATATAGTTTTGACCCTAAGAACCTTTTTTCACGAGCACGAAAAAATGCTTGCAAAAAAAAAGGACTTTGAAAAATAATTAAAAAATAATTTTAATCATGATTATTTTGGAAAACAGTAAATTCGAATCATTCAATGCGAATAAAAGCTTTCTTTAATATCAACTACTATAGTTGCGATTTTGTCACTGTTGTGTTGTTGTGTCGTTTTTAGCTTTGCTTATCAGGACATATCTCTCTCCTAACTATTCTAAAAACAAACAAAAAAAATCTCATTTTATATTTTGCAAAACTCTTATATTTTCCATTATTTATCAATTGAATATTGTTAAAAAAAAGTTTATATTTTTTTAATATAGCTTATATTATATACCATAATTAATTATGCGTTCTAATTTTTATTTTTTTTTTTCCTGAGGTGAACATTTAAATTTTTATTATTATTATAATTAATGTTTCTTTATATAGCCTTTTTTTTATTGTCGTATTTAATTTTTGACTACTCTTCTTTTTCTTTTTTTAAGTGGACTTACACAATATCAAGCATTTTTGTCTCATCACGTTTCGCTAAAGTAGCATAGCGTTCTCTCATATTTAAATTTACACAATTCGACAGGAAATTGTACAAAAACAAATAAAGTTTGTTATAAATTTCGGATAAAAATTCAATGCAAACTTTATTGTTAATTTTATTCAAAACAGTTTATGAAAAGTTAATAAATGGGGACAAAAATTCGGAAATTGTAATAGAATTTTTTGTGTTTGTTCAAATAAAAAATAAAAGAGAGAGAGGAGTATTTATTTTTGTTTTTTTTTCTTAGCAAAAGGAGATTTAAATATATAAAAAAAATTATTATATTTTCTATTACAATTATGTTAAATATTTAAAAAACTAAATTTAGTAAAACTTTTTTTTCCATTTTTTTTGTATGCAATTAAGTACATAATTATTTTCCTAAGATTAAAAATTTAAAAAAAAAATATTTTTTTTTTGTAAAGTCTATGATAAAATAAAATTTGGTTTATATTTATTTTTCAAGAAAAAAAACAAACAAACTATAATTTCTAAAATACTAAACATTTCGATTAGGTTTAATTGCTTGATTCCTAATAGAATGTTAAAGCTACGCAAGCAATGTTGAAGTATATTATATGAAAAATAGTACTTTCATTAACAATGCATCGTCAGCGAAGCAAAAGTTGGCATACTGGAAAATGTCAAAACAATAAAAAATAAAGTAACAATTTTTATTTCCACAAATAAAATTATTATATTTCTTAGATTTTAAAAAAATCATTGTGAATTGAAAAATTATTATACCGTCGCGTTTTTACTTTGCTTCGTATTGCGGAAATTATATTGTGAATCCACGATAAGGGCGAGCTACATTTGTCTTTTTTTAGTAACTAATTTTTTTTCTAAGAAAATAGAAAGAGATATATGTACTAAAAAAAGATACGAAAAATCAGTATGTATGTAAGAAAGGGAGATATGCATATGGGCCTTTATGAAAATAAAAACTATGTACTTGTCTCATTATAGACCTAACCATAATGGACTTAATGAAAATTAAGAAAACTTTCGATATTTTCATTAAGTTATCGAAATTCGTTGTCAAATGAACTTATGAAAAATTAAGAAAACACAAAAAAATATTTCTCAAATATCAAAGTTTGAAAGTGACAAACGTAAAATAAATAATGAGTTTTTTTATTTTCATCTGGATGCCATGGATTTTATTTCAGCAAAACAATTCTCTTAATTTTTCTTAAGAGCTCTTCCTAAACACCGGCGTACGGCGTATGGCGTCTGTCAAAATCGATATTGGTACATACATTTTGTATTGGAGCACCCGAAATACGCGACGTACGTACGCCGAGAATTGGAATTTCCAATTTTGACGGGCGTATAAAAATTTTTAATTTGATTTTTGAAATTTAGCAAAAAGAAACATCGATCAAAAAAATTTTAATGTATATAAATGTGACATTTTATTTCGGGATACGCTGGCGTATCAGCGTATCGACGTATATACGCCATACGCCGTACGCCGGTGTTTAGGTAGAGCTCTAAGTTTTGTACGATAGCAATCGTACATCATTAAGTTAACGAAATTTTTGAAAAGTTAACGAGTCCCCCTAATTTTTGTAAAGTCTATTTCGGTCATTTGTCGTATTTTCATATAGTCGTACGCCATCTTAAGTTTTCTTAATTTTCATTAAGTCCATTATGGTTAGGCCTTATGAAATTACAATTTCAAAATTAAAAAAAAAGGCCTACTTAATATAATTAATTGTAATGAAAAATATTAAAAAAATAATATTCTATCTCCCTCAATTAGTCTGCAATTAGTGGCTAAAAAAACGAAACGTAGCTCGACTTTTATGCTGGGTTTTAATGATAATTTTTCATGCACAAGCGGCAAATTTTTATCATTAAAACCAAAGAGTATATATATAAGAAGAGTTCAAAACTCATACAAAAAATTCATATGGAAGCAAATTTTAAGATTAAATCCCATAAGAAATAAAGCATTTTCAAATACACATACTTCAAAACAATTCGAAATATGTCCTGCCGCCTAGGTTAATTTTTTATTTTTAAAAGCTATTTGCATACATTTTTTTTAATAAATAAGCAACAGCTTTTTTTCTATCCATGCACACATTCGTACATTGTGTGTATACACAATTTGTGGAATTTAGTTTTTCATAAAAATAAATTAAAAAATTAACAGAATTTCTTATATGAGTTTTGTACTCTTCTTATATACTCTTTGTTAAAACCCAGCATTAGTGTGTGATATGACCATTTTGTTTTTTCCTACTTTAAATTATTTTTAATGGGATTTTATGGTTAATTATGGTTTTTTATTATAAAAATATTTATTTTTAAATTAATTTATATTCCCCACGTAAATTTCTTATACACATGAACATGATGAAACTGAATACATTAATTACTTAATTAATAAAACTTAACAATTTATTAATTCTAAATTTTTTTTTTAAATATAAAAAAACAAAACTAAGTAAAATAAATTAAATTATAAAAAATATATAAAAGAAAAATTATATTTGTATAATATAACACAATAATTAACCGTGTAAAGCTTGTTGGAAGAATAAGATTATTATTAGGGCTAACCATAATGGATTTCCCGAGTAATTTGTTACCAATTTTAATAAAGTGCGTTGATCGCACTTTAATTTAACTTCATACGAAAAACTTTAAATAACTAGAGATATATTAATCTACGACAATTGCTCGAAAACCATTTGGTCGCAAAAAATTAACCGAAAAATATCTAAAAAATCGCGTGAACATTAAAATTTTAAAATAATAAAATATTTTTTGAGAAATTATTTTCTGCAAAATGTTTTGCTACACGCATGTTTTTTGAGCAAATGTCGTGCTCACAAATTTTTCATTTATTTTTCAAATTTCTAAAAAATGAAATGGCTCTATGAAATAACGCCCAAATGAACAGAATTAATACAAATTTGACTTTATTTCATATGAACTAACCCGCAAAATTTTGGGTGTTAGTTCATTTTTGTTTTGGGCGCTTTAATTCATTAGTTAGTTCATATAGTTAATGGATTATGTGGTTGTATCGGTTTTCACGAAAGTTAGCAGGGTGATTTATCTAGTTATTCAAAATGAAGATCAAATACTACTTAAATTTTGACCACATTTATATTGAAAACTTATGAGAATATTCTCAAGGGTGTCAAAAATTTCCATAATGGTTCGCGCCTGATTTGTCAACTTAAAAATAAACAATAGAGAGGTAATATAAATTTAGAAAATTTCAAAAGATTTTAATGGCAATTTAAGAATTTAACAATTTAATAAAAAATGAATTAATTTTTGGCATTGAGGATTCGATTTTAATTTTCCTATTTGCTGAAAAATTATAAATTAAATTACACATTTTTTTCTGAAAAATAGAAATATATTACATTCAATATTTTTTAAAGTATAATGTAATTAAATTCTAGATATTTCACAAGCATTTTTTTAGGTAAATGATTTAAGATTAATCAGCAACAAAATTTGGTTCTTTCGTTTTTAAAAAAAAATTATTTAGTGGACAATTCCAAAAACAAATTTTATATTATTTTTCATTGCTTAAATATTTTATATAGATTCTGTTTTTTAAATATTAAATTTCAAATATATGGATTATTTTAAATTTCACTGAAAACTATGATATTTCATTAAAAATATGATTTTTCAAATAACAAAAAAAAAAAAAACTAAAAAGTAGAAAATCGAAATGGTGCTAACTAAAAAAAATAGATTTTTTCATTTAATAAAATTTTGTTTATTTGATAAATATGTAAAAATGAACATTGTCTTTATTTTTTTTTATAAAAACCATAAACAAATTTAATTTTTTCAGAAAAAAAGTGTGTTCAAAGTCATTAGAAAAAAAAATATCGTAAATTTAGCAATAAATAGTTTTTTTGTTAAATAAATATAAAATAGTTTAATTGAAAATTATAATTTAAAATATATTTATGTTGTAGGTATTTATACATAATGTATATATAGAAAAATATTACAACAAGACAGATATAATTTTATTAAATGTAATTTTCGTAAAATATATTTTCGGTTCGTATTTAATTTTCGAAAATAAATTTATATTTTAAGTCTAAAGGCCCATACGCAGCTCGAGCTAAATTGTGATAAAAGCCGGTCTCCAAAACTCTGCGTGACAGTTGTGTGAAAAATTTGTGAAAAAAAATATATGATTTAACACTTTGGCTGATAACCAATTAAGTAGATTTAAAAAAAAAACGGCAACTACAAATATTTTTAATTACAAAATTAATCAAAATCAAATGCTACAATTAATTTCCAAAACCTTATTTTATTATAGAATTATAATTATATGGAAATTTTCCCATCTATTGGCCAATTCACAGATTTCACACTTTTGTCACGAACACGATGAACTGCATACAAATCCTATGAAATATCAGCGGAATTTTTCACTTCCATTTTTTTAAGGATGCAATTTTGTATAGGAAATTTCGCTACGCTCGAGCTGCGTATGAGCCTTTAAATTATATATAGTAGAACAAAAAAATATGTAAACCCCAATCAGCAAAGGCCTATTTAGGGTGTGTGCCAAAGGCCTTAAATTTGTAGTGTAGGGCCGTCTAAATTGGTTAAGAATAGTTAAAAATTCCAAACTTTGGCAAGCAAATTCGAAATTTTGACATTCAAATTCACCTTTTCCAGGCGCCGAAAATTTAACTTTTATGTCAAAATTTCATGACGGTCTGAGAAGCTATAAATTTTGACAAAAGAGTTAAATTTCATTCTAACCTAAAAAAATTTTTTAATATCCGTGAAAAAGTTAATTGTAATAACAATTGAAATGTTTAACATAAATTGTATATTAAATGGAATGCAGAAATAACTAAATTTGCATTGATTATTTTTAAAATATTGCAATCAAATGGTTATATTGGGAAAATTTTTTTTACGATTGTACTCATCTTGAATTTAATTTTTAATTTGAATTGGCAAAATTTTAACCAATTTAGACAGTGTAAAAAATATTTACCACGATTAAATATCTTTCACCTCGATAAAAATTATTTCACCTTTTTTTAACTTTTTAACCAATTTATACAGGCCCTTCAAATTAAATTATGAGTGATGAAATTAATTTACGACACTAGCGTGGTGAATATAGAACGTCAAAATTTAACGACCTTTCAGACCTCGTTAAATTTGACACTTCAGATTAAATTTGGATTTATTTTAATATTCATATCAGATTTTTTATTGACGAGCCCTATCTCATATGTATGGAAACATTCCAATATTTTATAATTTTTTTTAATGTTTTATACTAGAATTATTAATAAAAATAAATTTGCTTTTTTCCCAAGAAATTAAAGAAATATTAATAATAATAAAAAAGAATTAAAAAAATTGTTATATCAATTATAAAGTATTGTAACGGATCAATACATATGAGATAAGGCTCGTACATATTTATAATTTTATTTTTAAAAATATTTAAAAAATTAGAGAGCAAAAAATAATAAATATTAAAAAACTCACCAGCAAAAAAAAATTAATTTTTTGTGTCAAAATTAGGCTCTTTTATGCTGGTGTTACTCTCGCCGCTTTATTGTGTGTGCGTGTGTGCCTCCAAAGGTTTGAAAAGTCAAATGATGCATAGGCAAACTCAAAGTTTACAGTTTTTTAACTTCGTGTCTTAATTTTATTCAAAGAATATAATAATAAAATATTAAATTAATTATTTTCCAATCACATGTTTACATTTCAAAAATTAATTTCACAATGACATCAGCGTGTCCAAAAGTTAAAATCGATTGAACGTTAGTTTGCCAAATTTCACATATTACAACTTTTTTTTTTTTGAGTTTTCATAACTTCTGCGGCACAAGCGGCAAGGCAAGAGTAACGCTAGCAATAATTATGTCCAAAGAGAACATTTAAAGTTTTTGATTATATATTTCTCTATTTAATAAAAATTTACTTTAGTTACTAAAATTTAAAATAATTATTCAAACTTTAATTGAATAAACCAAAAAATAGTTAAAAAAAATTAAAATTCATACTATAATAATATTTAAAATTAATCAAAATTAAAAATCAAACTTTAAATACTTATAATAAATAGCTGGTTATATGTGTAAATAAATTCAGAAGTGGTATTTTAAGATGAGATATCTCAAAAGTGATATTACAAATATCATTTCGATGCATTACACAATGAAATAATCACCCTTATTACCGTAGTCGCTTCGCCAGTCGATACGCGTCGACTCTCATGAATTGGTATTACCATACTCGCTTTTTCTCTCGCTGTCGAAATATTTATCGACTGGGCGACTCTAAATGGTATTACCGTACTCGCTGTCGATTCGATTGTAGTCGATATCAGTCGATAATTCACTCGCCTAGAATTTTTCAAGCGAGAGGTTATTTTTTATAGAGGAATTTCATTAAAATTTAAACTTAAAAAAATTATTGTGTTTATTAATTAAAGTATTTTAAATTCTGGATTTTTTAAAGGTTTTTTTAAGATAAAACAAATTTAATTTTGATGACGCGGTTTTTTATGAATTAGAAAATTAATTAAGAAAATTACAACTTTGGAAATACCCGAAAAAAAATATAGAATTTATCAAAAAAATTAATTTTGGAAAAACCTTAATTTAAAAATAAATTTAGGTATAACTTTAAATTTCCTTTTAATGACGTGGTTTTTTTATGAATTAGAATGTATCAAGAAAATTTCTCCTTTGGAATTACCGGAAAAAAAAGAATTAAAATTGATTGTATAGATTACAAAAATTTTGATCTATAAAATTAATTTTAATTCTTTTTTTTTTTCAGGTAATTCCAAAGGAGAAATTTTCTTGATATATTCTAATTCATAAAAAAAAACACGTAATCAAAATTAAATTTGTTTTATCTTATAAAAATCTTTAAAAAATCCAGAATCACCTCTATGATTTGAAATACACACTAAAGATATATATTTTTTTTATAGAATTTAGCAATATTATTTTGTAAAATATGGATTTTTAATTTTTGGCTTGAAGCATTAAAATTTTTTTATTAAATATTAATTGCTTAATTTGAAAAAAGAATTCGAATAAATAGACAAACTGTCAAATAAATTTCCAAATTATGAAAAAATGACTGTGCTGCCAATACAGAAAACAAAAAATATACGCGTCCTGCCGTGTTTCTCAATTGAGAGTCGCCTAAAAGCGAAGCGAGTACCATCATACCAAAAATAATCTCAATCGAATCGACTATCGAATCGACTGGCGACTGGCGTATCGACTGGCGAAGCGACTACGGTAATAAGGGTGATTATGTATTCAATATTACTTTAAATATTATTCAAACTTTCATTTTTTTTTGTAAATTGAATAAAATATTTATGTTATTTTTATATTTAATTCTATAAACTTTATCTATATCCTTGCAATGCAACCCAATGTTGGATAATTGTGGAAGCCACGAACTGGAACCTGCAATAAACTCACTCATTCATGAGATATCTCATCTTAAAATGCCACTTTAGAGTGGAATCGTCTCTTCCGTGACCGTATACGTTTACGTGCACGTACAATTTAAGATTACGTAATACGCCACACGAACTAAACAATTAGTTTGGTATTGAGGCATGTAACGTTTTTTTTTGTCTATTTATGTATGTATAGGGAAATACAAAAATGTACAAAAATTTATCACACAATGCCGAATTACGATTAATCGATCACTCTCACGGATCACGTAATTCGAAAAACGTTATATAACAATTAACAATACTAGCTACCCCGTTCACGGAACAGACGATTTGAACACGTTTGCTCAGTTGCAACTTTAACTCTTTTAATAAATATAATATACTCGTAATTCGTAAATAAATAGTCTCATTACTAAAATATTGTTACTTTCGGGGTCCCGAATTAGTGTATAGCCTAAAAAATGAATTATTGTATGGAATTTTTCATGTAAATTTTGCCCATATCAAAAATTTTTTCTTATAATTGATATTTTTGCCATTTTCTCCTTAACGGTAAATAGTAGGAACCCAAAAATTGTAGCTAATGAAATTCCCTATATTCTGAAAAAAAAATTTTTACCTTTTCCGAAAACTAATAATGGCTTTACATATTTTCGGCCATACACTAATTCATGAATTAGTGTATGCATATATTAATTCATTTTTTAGGCTATACACTAATTCATTATACACTAATTCAGGGAGCCGTTACTTTCTTATTATATTCGAAAATAGTAAAACGTAAAATTTAGTTGTTCTATGTACCAGCTAAAAAAAAGTATTATAATTTTATAATTCATCAAAAAAAAAAAGTTTCAAAATTAATAAAAAAAAGGGAAAATTTGTAAACAAAATTTAAATATTAACGAAAAAATTGTTTTTATATGTATCAATTTTTATATTTACAGATTCACTGGAAAAATAATTTTTTTTAGATTACAGTTTGTTCGCAAAAAAACTAAGTCTCGTTTAGTGGGAACAATTAAAAAAAAATCAATAAAACATTGAAGTATTTTAGTTCTATATTTTAGAAATTGTGAACATTGTAATGACTGTAATTTTAATATTTTTATTTTAGGGCTAAATCCTTTGTTGTGAAGACTTCATGCAAAATTATATATGAGGAATTAAAATATTTTACAAATTTTTATATTTTTTTAATTAATCGTTTATTTTATTAAGACATTTTTTTTTCTTTCTGACTATAAAAGATATAAATTTTACTGGATACACGGTCAAGAATTTAGTCGCTGCGCAGCTTATACAGTCTGAAAAAATTTGAAAAAATTTAATACGACCAGCTGCAAATAGTCAAATATTTCTTGCATATTTCTGGAAACTGGAAAATTAAACTTTAAATCATAAATTTATAAAACTTATGCAGTCTCTTTTCAGTAACTGCTTAAACTGAAGAGGCTGCAATTGAATTCTGAATTTTAATCCGACAAATGTTGCTTTCAGACTGCAAAACTGAATTTTGGATCGACTTGCAGCAACAATTGCGCAACGACTGAATTCTTGGTACACAATTATAATCTAAGTAAATAAGTATTTGAACGGGCAGAGAGCTAAATTATATTAAAAAAAAGCCATAACTCATAATAATTTAAATTTAATATTACAAATATTTAATTCGTAAATTTAAATTAATACCGGATCCAAATGTTTGGACATACTAATTAAATTTTTAATAAAAATAATATTAACATTATAGATTTATTATAAAAAAAAAAAAAAATAATGGAATTTATCTACTTTAATATTTATTATAATAAATGAAATTTATATATAAGTGTGTGTGGTAGTTTTTGTAATAAAAATTTTCATATTTGACACGAAAAAAAATATCGAACATTTTGAACAAATATATCGAAATTTTTTTTTTTTATCGTTTTGTTGTCTTATTATTATTATTTTTTAAATTACATATATAATATATACGATAAAACATATTTGTACAAAAAACAAAAAAAATTTATATAATTACATTTTTTGTGTGTGCATTATTAATTACGATTTGCAAAAACTTCCACGAAAAATTAAAATTAATTTTTAAATATTAAATTTAAAAAATAAAATTATATAAATAAATTTAAAAATGAATCAAAAATTATTCATTGATACAAGCTTTTGCTAAATATATTTAAAATAATAATGAAAAAAAACTAATGTAAATAATTTTTTTTTCTGTAGCTTTTTCTATACTGGGTAAATTAATAACTTTTAAAAAACAACAAAATTAAATAAGAGAAACAATAACAATTACCCTTCTTACCATACTCGATTCGATAGTCAATTCGATTGAGATTATTTTTGGTATGATGGTATTTGCTTCGCTTTTAGGCGACTCTCAATTGAGAAACACGGCAGTACGATTTATTTTTTATTTTTTTCTTGTACGGCAGCATACTCATTTTTTCATAATTTTGAAAGTTAATTTTGACGGTTTTGCCCAACGAACTATATATTATAGAAGCCTAAAGAGGGTATGTTTTCATATAAATTATTGGTCCCAACATCTGACAGTGACGCTGGGGTAAAATAACAGTTGGTGGATATAAATTTAATAATCAAGCCATGTACTATTTGGTGTAAGAATATAAGTCGTGACGTCACTCGTTATTCACAAATTTTTTATTGCATAATTTATTTATAATTTAAAATTAATTATTATTTAAATAATATTTAATTTTTTCGTAGAAAGCAATAAAATATTTGGGAATAACGAGTGACGTCACGACTTCTATTCTTACACCAAATAGTACATGGCTTAATTATTAAATTTATATCCACAATCCACCAACTGTCATTTTACCCCAGCGTCGCTGTCACAGTGTCACATGTTGGAACACGAATTCGAACCTCTTAAGCCTTCTATAATATATAGTTCGTTGGTTTTGCCATATTTATTCGATTTTTTTTTCAAAGTAATTGAAAATTTTACTTATATGTATATTTAAAAAAATTAATTCATGTAGATTTTATTTAAAAATATTATTTAAAAATTCAAACAAAATTTTAATTAAATAATATAATATTTTTATCCATTTTTTAAACAAATAACATATATAAAATTTTTTATTCAATTTAAAATACTTTAATTTTAACGAAAATACTTCTATTAAAAATAATGTCTCACTTGAAAAATTCTTGGCGAATGAATTATCGACTGAAATCGAATACAATCTAATCGACAGCGAGTACGGCAATACCACTTAGAGAATCGCCCAGACTATAATTACTTCGGCAGCGACAGCGAGTATAATTTATCAGAGTTGCCGCGGCGAATCGACTGGAGAAGCGAGGATCGTAATAAGGGATAAAATATAAAATAAAATACCGTCTTTAAAATAATTTACATTATAAATAAACAAAAACAAAACCAAAAAAATAAGGAAAAATAATTATTATAAATTGTAAATAAATAAAAATAAAAAAAATAGTCTGAAAAAAATAATACATAGTAAGAACATAAATAAAAAAATATGTTTAAACTTTTTCTTTGATTTTTGAAAATATTTATTTAAAAAATAAAACAAAAATAAATCACTTTAAAATTATTATATTAACTGCCACCCAAAACAAGTGTTCAATTTTTTTCACAATACAATTTTTTTTTTTATATTATTTTTTATATTTTGTAAATTTTATAGATGAAACCATAAAAAAAATTCGAAACTTGTAAAAAAATGTGAGTGATGGATGAGTGGGTCAAATCTCAGTTGACTTCACGCTCTGCTCAATTATGGTCAGCTTATTTTTCGCTCAATTTGTTAGCTTCAAAAATGAATTAACTCAAATTAGAGCAAAACTCTGAGCTGAGTCGAAATTTGAGCTTTTTATAAGTCTGTGGAATTCATATTTAACTATTCACAATTGTGTTTTTTTCTAATTTCTATAAGTTATTTAGGTTAGACTATTCTTTTTCTTTGGTAAACTCTCACTATAGCTATAGACTTCATCATTAATTGTGTTGGTTGGCTTTTTTTTTAACCAACAAACATGGAATGTGTGAATTAAATTCTTTGTCTTCTTGCTTCTTTTGAATATAAAATTATTTCTTTTTTTTTATATGTAGTTTCATCAAAATCAATAAGAACAAAATTTAAATAAAAATGTACAAAATAGGAAAAAATTAATTTTAAAAAAGGCAAAAAACCTTCACAATGAAATAATTTTTTACAAATTCTTTTAAAAAATTAATAATAATAATAAAAAATCATAATTTTATAGGTTAAAATGAACACAAAACGAAAAGTAAAACCAAAATATTTTGTAAATTTAAAAAAAAAAGTGAAATATATATTTATATATAGTTATCCTAGTTTCAAAAAGGCCTAAATCCACAAAATTTAAATTTTACCTTTTTTTAAATTAATATTATTGAGTTTCCTATTCTGCGCGCGCCATTAGAAAGAAATTTGCGTATATCACAGTCTTTTTGGCGGCATTATTTCAAATTTTCAAAATGGCCTTTACAGAAACCGTTGAAAATTAATGTGCAAAAGGCCTTAAACCACAAAATTCTTTATTATAAGATTAAAATTAATAAAAAATTATGTATCTTAATGATAGCACAACATTTTTTCAGAACAATTCTTGCTTGAAAATTATTAAAATAATAGAATAGACATTGAAATAAAGCAGTAATTTGTCTCTCCTATAAAATTTCGTAAATGTGGTTTGTGGCCATTTGAAACTAGACCCAAAGATATTGAATTCTGTATATATATAATCAAATTTTTTTTTTTTAGTTTTTAGACACCGATAAATACAAAAAAAATACTAAATGTTCTTGAAATTTGAAATTATGTATTATTTAATTAATATATTTAATAAAAGAGACAAAAAAAAAAATGATTTTGTATCATAAAAATAAGAAAAAAATTAAAAAGAGAAAAAAATGTTCCGTACTAAAAAATGAATTTTTGTAAAGAAGAAATATATAATTAATATTAATATATTGAAATTATAAAAAATACTTTTAATTTTTGAAAATTTATATAAATGAAAAACTACATAAGAAGAAGTAAACCAGGATTTTACCTAATACAAAATACGTCTACCTGATGAGAAAACCTATAGAAAAATGAATTATATATAATTTAGCAAAAGAGAATAAATTGAAAAAATAAAATCACAATTACATAAAAAAAATAAACCAATTTAAATATTTTTTAAGGAAAAAAAAAGAAAATATTCAGAGTTTTCTATTATTTATTATTATCATTATTTAAAAATGATTTAGAAAAGTCCATTAAAAAAATGGATAAAAAATAATAAAAATTTATATTTAAATATTACAAAAAAAAAACAATTTTTTTTTATATAAATTAATTTATTTGAAATATAATAAAAATTGTAATATTTAAGAATAAAAATAATAAAAAAATAAACTTCTGTTTGAAAAAATTGTCAAAAAAAAAAATAACTTGGGATAAATTAACAAAATATTTAAAAAAGAGAAATATGTATAAATTAAATTTGTTGCGGTGCATTGAGAAATATGGTTAGAAATTATGTCAAAAACAAAAAATTATATGAACTTTATATAATGGGAAGTTATTTAATTAAAGAAATACAAAAGTTTATTTAAGAAAAATTGAAAATATAAAAGGTTTTTTTTTCTAACAAGTTAAATTTAAATAATGCAGTGTATTTAATTTAGAAGTCATATTTACTTAATGTGGTTTACAGACAATTCATGGTACTATATGAAGCACTATAGGGGAGTTAGTTAAATACGGAATTGTACCGAATAAAATTGGAGAGATCGTAAAAAATTGCGCGATTTTAAATACTTAATACTTTGAATTGTCCTATACCTAAATCTCATGATTTATTTTATTTGGAAAAAGGCCTAAAATTGATTTTATTTGGAAAACAGGCCTAAAAAACAACAAAAGTGTGAATAAATTACTGTATATTAGTAAGTAATCCTGTGAATAATTTATGCTGAATAATTTGTGTTAATTCAATTAATTAGCCAAGAAGAGAAAGTGATGTACAAAAAAAATCATTTTGTTGCGTAATTTATATATCGTTGGTCTAGTTTTAAACGGCCACAAACCACATTTACGAAATGTTACAGGCGGGACAAAAGGACTTTATATAAATATTTGTTCTATTTTTTCAATAATTTTCATGTAAGATTGTTCTGAAAAATGTTGTGCTGCCATTAAGATGCATAATTTTTGATTAATTTTAATCTTATAATAAAGAATTTTGTGGTTTAAGGCATTTTGTACATAAATTTTCAACGGTTTCTTTAAAGGCCATTTTGAAAATTTGAAATAATGCCGCCAAAAACACTGACATACGCAAGTTGGGCAGAATAGGAAACTAGATATTAAATAAAAAAAAATAAAATCGAAATTTTGTGGATCGAGTCCTTTTTAACACTAGATTTACGGAGTGAGTCAATTTGACTCATTCAAAATTATATATATTAGAAAACTTAAATATTATTAACATTTGTTAGTTTTTAATTGCATAATGAAGTATATATAAAGGTTAATTTTTTAACTCCCCCACACCCCCCAATTTTTTATTTTAAAATGTGGTATACACATTTTTAATTTGACTAGTTTTTTTAGTACAAAATCATCAAATCAACAGCAGTAAATCTAGTGTTAAACTGCATGTATATAATACTAGCGAATGATATGAAACACATAATTTTGTTTATGAAACTACCAATCATCTCTGAATAATTTCCTCATGCGTTGGTGTACTAATTAAGTAATTTATTAAAATAAAACAAATTTTCTGGTGCGCACAAAGAGTTTTATTAATGTTTCATGAATTTATGTGTACAAATTTCAAACTACAACAATTTATATTTTGAATAAATTTCCAATAACAAACATGGAATAATAATTCTAAAATACATTTGATTAAAAATGGATTATTATTTTTGTTTAAAATGATTGATAATGTAAAGCAACACGTATTCCCATACAATCAACATCATCAATTTTTAAACTATTTGTTTTAATATTGATTTCTTCTTCTTGCATTACTTGAGCATTCAATAAATATCGTAAAGTTGCTTTATTTTCACAATGTTTTTGATTTAATTTACCCATTGTATCCTTTAATGCAGACAATTCTTTTATTAATGAACCTTGAACAGTGTCACAAGTTGCTTCAAGACCAGGACGTTGTGCACGATTACCCAAACGCATTTGGCATAATGCCAAATAACCTTCTTTTGCTACAATTTCCTCCTCTAATTGTCCCAAATTACGTTGTACATCATTAATACGATTTATTGTATCATTATGGGTTTCTTCAAGACTTTTTTTAATATATGTAACCTCAGAAATGCGTCGATGAAAAGCTTCATTTGTTCGATCTCTTTGATTTGATAAATCTTCTACAACTTGTTTCAATAAAAGCTCAATATATGATCTTAATTGTGCAGCTGAATTTAATTCTTTTGCAGTATTCTCAATATTATTGTAAGTTTTATGTTCCCATTCAGATAGAGTGTAATCACTATATAAAACATAGAAAAAAATGCATTTAAAGAAATTTCAAAAAAACTTGTCAAAAAAATAATAATTTACCATTTAACCAATGGAACTTTACCATGATAAATGCTCATTTCTTGTTGATTCTCCCTTAACGATAAATTAGTTTCATCAATTTTCAATGATTTATCTTTATTGCTTAAATCTCTGTCAAGCAAATAAATTGTAGCCTTTAATCTACGTATTTGTTCTATAGTTTCACGTAATGTTTTATCCATTAAACTTTGACATCCTCTAATAACTTTTGACTCTTGTTCTAGCTGACGATTAACTTCATCATCAACTAAATCAGGACCTAATCGTCCCTCACGTAATATCAAACATTTATTACATATCATTAATGATTTCTCTTTTAAAAAATTAATAGCATTTTCAACTCTCATTTTAAATGTTTTCAATGCATCCTCTTCAAGTTGTGCTGTTTTTTTTTGTTTTTTTAATTCATCAACTAAAAATCGAATTTCTGCAGTACGTTCCTTTAATTGATAATCAACTTCTTTTTTTAATGTATTTGTTGTATCATTTGCTTCACCAACAGTTCGTCTTGATTCTCTATAAATAGAAAAATATTTGTAGTTGTTGTTTTAGCAAAACATGTATTTTGACTTATAAATCTAAAAAAAAACTTACTCTAAAACCCTTTCAGCTAATTTTTGCTGATCATCAGATATTTGAAATTTAATTTTATTATTAAAATCCCAATCTTCAGCTGAATATTTTGGTTTTGATCTATTTATTATTTCTAAATTTTCTTCGGCCATTCCAATGCCTAAACATTTTCTTGGTTTTGGACAATGATGCATTTTAATAAAACTAGTTTTTTTTCTCTATATTTTAATATTCCTGCAACAATTTATTAAGATTATGTCCTTATCGTTGGATTGATTGAGTAGATTTGATATTATATAAAAGAATTTATTGAAAAAAAAATTATTAGTTGGGGAGATTAAATTTATGTATGTATAAATAAAATATGTAGAACACCAGGATAAATTTGGTATGATATTTTTTTTTATCATTTAAAATAAAGACAGTAAAAGCTTTGGGAATTAAATCAATAAAACTTGGTTGTCCTGGGACGCAATTTTGGAGTTTTTAAGGGAGAAATTTCGTTTTGGAATTATATTCTTGAAATGAAATTAACTACTTGGTATACTTTCACAATTCAGATTTAATTGGGGCACATGAATTTATTGATTGATTTCATTTTATTTCTTTTATTAGTTTATTTTTGGAGATTTTTGAAATTATTCAAATTGAAGAAAATAATATTTATTTCCCGTAATGTCGTCAAATTATACCATTGGTAATTTTCAGCCTATTACATAACTTTGAATAATTTAAGAACAACTACAGTGATATTCATTTTAAATACTTTTATTATTTATTAAATGAAATTAAAATTTTTGTATTGATGTTTGGTTTAGAAGACTGGGACTATTGGAAAAAAGTAGAGAAAATGATAATTATTATTAATTAATTATTTGTATGATCATTTATTGAATTCATTAAGGAAACATTTATTTTATTTTGTTTTATTTTATTTTATCATTTTGTATGATAACATTAAATAATTTTTATAATTTCAATTGAATATCGTGTTTACAATTATTCATTTATGGTTTTAAGCGGCTTTGAATAAGCTAAAGCTTGTATGTATTAAAAACCGTAGGCTTCAGCGGCAAAAAAAAGTTCATCATATGGGAAACGGGGGAAACGTATCTTCAATGTGAGCGCTAGCGTCTAGCTGCAAAAATGCCAACGCTGAGATTGCTCAATGTTCAAAAATGAAGCTGAAGTTTCAGTTGTGCCAACATATTTTTCATGTTTTTTTTCTTTAGATGGCTGCACTGACTTTTCCCCGTTATTTAAAAAATTCGGTAGGCGTTTTAAAAATGATCTTAGAAAATTTATTACAAATATTAAAATTTATTTAGAAATTTTGAATTGTATCAACACATCACATTGGAGATTGTTTGGTTTTTCAGCTGGCGTTCACCTTTTTTCACCGTCGAAATTTTGCGCTGAAGTCTACATTTTGGAGATCGGTCTTTATGATAAAGTTGGCAAAAATATTAATTTGAGATTATTATTTTATTTTTTGTAATAAGAATTTTTTTTTAAATTAGATCTAATAAAAATTTTAATTTTAGATTGTCAATATTCATCCGTTTGTCCGGTCACCTTTAACCACTTTGTAGATGTAACAAGTGGTGTGAAAAAAATTCTTAAACTAAAACTTAATTTAATTTAAAAATCTGTAGATCGACTAAGATTAATCGTCTAGTGAAACAGTCAGATTTTTCAGATCAAAAAACGCCACAATGATGCCGGGTAACATGAAAATATTGGTCGGCAGCTCTGTAATTCTCAAATTTACGAAATTATTTTTCAATTTAAACAAAAATAACTATAACTTTCATCATTAAATATTACATTTTATAATATTTATTGTTATTAATTTACAAAAAAATGTAAATAATTAAATATAATAGTTTAGTTTTTTTTTGAAAAATTAAGTTTAGCCGCAACAAAAAAAAAATTTTAATGCATCCAAAGTTACCCACAAACAATAATAAATCTGAAAAATCTGAAATCAATCTGACTAATCTGAAATTGAAATAAGAAACAGCCATCAGATTGGTCTGAGCAGAAATAAGAAACAGTTTCAGATTAATCAGATAGATCAGATCAATCTGAGCGTAAATAAGAAACACGCCAAAGCTTTTCTACAGTGAATCGACAGCCAACGAACGAACGTTCGCTGCCGGTCCAGAAAAAAATGGTTTGACAATGAACGAACAAATATAATTACATAATAAAAATAATTACAAATATCGTTACATATAAAATATTTAAAATATTGTATATGTGGACACGGCTTAAGGGATTGTCAGAGAGAAAAATTCGATTACGACGCAGTTAAGAATAGCGCTGACTATTAGCTCCGGGGAAATAAATGTAAATTTGTCTATTCATTCGGAGTACAGAATAAAGTGCCAATCACAGTGATTTCGATTCATTTTCGAATCGATTCGAAATCGATTCAGATTTCGAATCGATTCGAACCGTTCGTTTCGAAAAGAAATTATAGTCACAATGTATTCGTTCCGTTTATATAAAAAAAATGTGTCTAATCTCTATTTTATGTATTAAAATAAATATTTTCTGCATTTATTATACAATATTGGATGCTTCTTAACATTTTCAATAAACTCCCCCATAATATATTCAAAAACTTTCAAATTCAATTGTATAATTTATAGGTTATGTCATTCGACCCATCCGGCAAAGTTACAATATTTTTAACTCTTTTCGAATGAATTCGTTTCGACACGTTCATTGTGACTTGCAATCCGGCATACGCATACCATATAAAATATATGGGGCTGTCAAAATTTGAAATTTTCGATTCGAACGTGCCGTATAGAATACTCGTAGCTTTTCCTAATTGGAATTGGAAAAATAAGAATTTGAATTATAAATATGTATACTAATTTGGTCTGAAAATGGTAATTTGTTTGAAGATATATTTAAGCTTATCAATTTGGACATTGTAAAAAACAAGAATTATATTTTTTTATATAAACGATTCAAATATCTAGATAAAGTTATATCATACAAAAATATAATTATTATATTTCCAAAATCAAATTTAGAATAGACATAAAAATTATGTCAGCACGACAAATTCAAAATTTCAGTTTAATTCTCCAAAACTTCTTCTGTAAATCTAATTTTCACACCTGCGCGTATCAAATATTATTTACCACCTAAATAATTATCCATAATTATTATAAAAAAAATAAAAATCAATAAACCATCATTTTTGTTTAGGAATAAAAAATATCTTTTTATTTTTTTATTAAACAAAGAGAGACGATATAAATTTATAATGTGAATAGAAAAAAAATTATAAGCAATACTTTAATTGGTAAATGGTAACGAAAATAATAAAAAATGATCGGCTTTATTCAATAAATTTTCTCAATTTTCGAATAATTTTCGCCCAAAAAAATTAAAAGGTGTAAAAAATCTTCTTAAAAAGAAAATGAAAACAATTTGAATTTTGTTTTATTTTTTAAACTTGGGTTTCACTTAAATCAGGTTTTTCATCAATTTCATTGTCTTCTTTAACGGTAACACCCAAACCCATAGAATTAAGTAAATTCGATGTTGGTCCCGGACCACCTAATTGGGATTTATAACTATCCATCATATTTTTTAATGTATTTACATTAATATTTATTGGTCTAAATGATTCAATATCATCAAAATCATCAGCACTAGTAGTTGATAAATTTTTTCGATCTTCTAAATTATTAATATGATTGTGTTCAAATGTTTTACCAATTGTTGTTTTAGATAATTCTTTATCCATTTGATCCATATAATTTTTAATATCTGCTTCAACAGTTATTTTTGTATTTACCATATCTTCAATATTTTTTTCTAAATCATCATCATCTTCATAATCACTCATTTCTGAGTTTGATTCCCAATTATCTTCTGGTATAACAAAATCAAGAAAATTTTTAACATGTGTTGTAAATGCATCTGGTTCAAAATTTATATCATTTGGATTTTTTTTAGTTGTTACTGTAATTGGATTTTCATTAACTGCTTTACGCATTGACAATTTTTTTTTAATTTTACGTGATGGTGAAATTGGTGAATTTGTTTCTATTCCATCAAATTCTGATTGTTTATCTAAAAATTGTGTAATATTTTCTGTAAATTCTGTAGCATTTATATTACCATTAGCTTTGTACAATTTTTTAATTCCATATTTTTCTGTTAACATTGATTCAAGTTCTTCTGGTGATATATTTAACCATGAATCACTATCGGTTTCTTTTAAATTATTTTCATCATTTAATTGTTCGTTATTTATATCAATTTCCGAAAGTAATTGTAATATTTCTTTACCAACTATTGGCGCTGTTCTAAACCTATTACGATTTTCCCTGTAAAATACCTTAGCTTCTTCTAACAGTCTACAATATTCTTTTGATCCTTCCAAATTTTTATTAAAATATCCCTTCTTTACTAGGCTATTTAAATAAGTCTTCCAAGTTCGGTCGTTTTCAATATCACTATCTGCTTTAGCTTGCGATGCTAATATTTCGAAACCGCATGCAATTTTAACACCCAGTAAATCTTCTTTGTAATCCTCAGTACCAGTTGGAGGTAATTCCCAACCAGTTCTGCGATCTGGTATATAATTTTGATGTGAAATCATTGCATATAGACAACGGCTAAATTTGACATTTGTGCGTATACGATTTTCTGGTGGAAAAAATCTCATAGCTCGACATGCTTTTAAATCAATTGGATCACGATCACAAAATGCCCTAATAGCTGTTGATATTAATGATGGTTTTTCGCGTAAAATAGCAGATACACCAATTGGAACACGTATTATTTGATTATGTATTGAGCGATTTTTCAAATCGGTAAATTCATTTAAACGTTCATCAATAAAATTTTGTATTTCATTGGTTACACGGTAAAGTGTTGGATTAAGCCAAATTTTTGATAAACCTGTAGATATAGGGAGCACCATAGTTGTATTTGATGGGGAATTTTGCACCAACTGAAGATGGCCGTTAATTATAAATACCTAAAAGAAAAAAACAAATAAAGAACAAAGAAATTTATTGTAGACAAGCCAAAAATTACTCTTTGTTCACATGTGTCAGGATTAGCCCAATTTGGTAATACATCTAAAATAAAAATATATAATTTAGATAGAAAAATACAATGACTAATAATTTAAAAACTAATTATACCAGCTGCTTCAATTAATAAAAATTCCCCATCTGAATCTATCACTCTCCCAATAATTCCCGGAATTTTACGTGTTAATTCAAATATTAAAAAAACAATAAACCATTCATCCTGAATATTATCACCGTAATGTGATATACCATATAAATGAGGTGGTAAAATTACTATGTAAATAGAAAATTTAGAGTTAAATAAGTTAAATTAATTGTATTTTTACCTTTTTTCTCATTCATTTCTTCTACTAGCAATTGAGTTTCTTCTGTTCGTATTGTTAAACCAAACTCATCTTTGTGCCATAAATAATTATTTATATGTGGATCGACAATTTGTTTAATTTGTTGTAAGAGATTCTGTAAATCATTTTTTATTTTTTCCTTATCATCATTATCGTTGGTTAATTTTGGAAATAAAAAATATTCTACAAAATCTTCTTCACGAACAAATTGTAGCGACATTTTATTGTGATAAAAACTATAAGAAATTTATAGACATTGAAATGTCATGTCAAGTCATATAAAAATAAAACTGCCCAGTGCAGTAATTTCTAGGTCAATACTCCTTAACTCAACGCAGTTAAATTTCAATGAACGCACACAAAGTTTCTCTTTATACTTTTAATATTAATTCCAAATTGTATAGTTAAAACTCACTTGTAAAAAATATATCAACACTGTCATTGGAGTAGGTTGTCAATTTTATCGCCGAAGAATAAATCTTTTTTATCAGTAATTAAAAATAGAAATCCATATGTAATTTTATTCAGATATATTTTAATATATTAAATTCACCAGTATTTAATTTTAATTCTTGATTTTTAACTTAATTTGAAAAATTATTCGCTTTCTCGTGCAACTACATCGGCACATTGTTGTTTACTTTGTTACTTGCAGCATTTTCATCATCATCACATATAGTCTTCCAACATAACCTATCATTTTTTTATAGTCATCATTTTTCTTCAATTAATCCTTGCCACATTTAATATGATGGGTGACAAGGAAGCTAACAAAAGTATTGACAATAATAATAATTGTGGTAAATGCAATAGAGTCGTAAAAAAAGATATTATGTGTGACACATGTTTAAAGTGGTTTCATCAAAGCTGTTCTAATCTATCAGATGATGAATATAAATCCCAAGAAAGCAACGTTAATTTCAAATGGTATTGCATCAGTTGTAACTTATCGCTAAAAGACCCAAGTGAATTGTAAGGGTCTGGATCTGACTACCGTCCGATTAGTATTCTTCCTGTATTTTCCAATTTTTTTTTTTTTTTTTTTGTTAACGTTAACTATATTGTCAATTTTATGATTAAAACTGGTCTCAGTGGACCAACCATCAATTTTGTTTTGATAAATCTTAAAACTACGTAGATGTTGAATTTAATGTTATATTAACATCAAAATTTTATGTTGTATATTTTTTTTTTCCTTTATTCCTGAATTTTTGGGACTCAAGTCCGGTCCAGTGGACGCTTTCTTTTCAATCTTCTAATTGGATTGTCAATTATAAGTTTTGATGCGTCTTCGTTGTCGTGATTTGTCAATCTGATACGATGCTTTACAGCGTATCGTGTAATTTCCTCGTCGATAGTTTTTATACTCAGGTCTCTATGAATGTCAGAATTTCTCGTATACCATGGAGCATTAATCATGTTGCGGATTACTTTGTTTTGAAATCTTTGAATAGTCTCGATGTGGCTTTTGCTGGCTCAGCCCCAGAGCTGTATGCCGTACAACCAGATCGGCTTTATAATTTGATTATATACTAATATTTTGTTATGAATTTTTAGATTTGATTTTCGACCTATTAACCAGTAGATTTTTCTATATTTTAAGTTAAGTTCAATTAGTTTGTTTTTTATGTGGTCGTTCCATTTTAACTTTTCATTTAAGGTCAATCCTAAATATTTTACCGTTGTTCCATACGGAACTGTGTCTCCGTTTAGTTGGACTGAGCTATTACTAGTTATTCTCTTATAGGTAAAGTGTATATGTGACGATTTAGATGTATTAATTTTGATGTTCCATTTTTTTGTCCATTCATCGATGTGGTTCTTTGCTACTTGTAATAAAATTTAATTATTGAACAGTTCGGACGTGTTTTAAAATCGTTCCACAAATTATAATTTTATATTTTTTTATTATTTTTCTGTTTACTTAACAATTGTAAATTTAATAAATTTAATAAATTTAATTAATTAATCAACAAGTTTATTTACCTAATTAATAAGTGTCATATTAATTTGAACTTAAAATATTAAATCGAACTTAAAATTTTAATTTATATTTAAAGTGAATTAACTTTATATACAATAAACAAATAAAGTATCAAATTACAAATTCTAAAAAGTGCATTTACCTAAATTTGTGTTTGTTCTACTTTTATGAAATACGATATATAAATTAAATAATTAAATAATATAAATTAAATAATATTTATTTTGTCATCTGTTTCTGAATATTATTATATTTTATTTTTGACTTTGTAACTTTGAAAATTATAATATTTAAATTTGTTTTTGGTCCAGTCTTAATATCTTTACGGCCTTTGTAATGTATAAATGTAACAGTAATAATTGCTGTATTGAAATTAACGACACTAACAACGAAATATTAGCATGTAACGGCATTTGCAACACTTTTTACCAACCTCAATGTGTTGGCATTTCACGTACAACTAAAAAATATTTGAAAGAATATAATCGTTCATTCCTATACTTTTGCAATGAATGTAAATCAATAAATCTTTCTCATGTCATGCTTGCTATTAAATCAAACAATGACATATTGAAATCAGTGACTGATACACTTGATTCTATAAAAATCGGTATGCGCAAAAATGATACTAAATTTTCAAAAGCAGATGAAAACATTAATATGATATTGCAACATGTAGACGATATAAGTTGCCATGTACATAAAATTGATAGTAAGTGTAAATCTCGAACCGATAATCTGAGTCTATTTTCAAATAAAGTTAATAAACTTTATATTAGTTTAGATACGTTTAAAGAAATGGAAAACAGAATTAGAGATTCTCTGACTGAAAAACTAAACTTTCAATTTGAAAACTTACTTTCAGCAATAAAAAAACTGAAAACTTTATCCGATAGTTATGCAGTAAAATTTCAATCTATATTTGATAAAAACGAATCTCAGAATCTAGAGCTTTTAAATAAGATTCAAAATGCACTACTTCAAATGCATAGTCCGCATGAAATAAAGACCATATTATCAAACTATGGTAATGAACTTGCTTCTATGAGATTAATTTTTAATGATGTTATTGACGAATTGAAAAGCAAAAATCCACGTCGATATTTGAGGAGATTAATACCATTGAAAATGTTATGAATAATGACGACACCAACGTTACTAATACAAAGAACATAATTAAAGAACGTATTGTTGACGAAGCTGTTCCAATTAAATGCTGCTCATTATACATTCGAGGTCCGCCCTTGCTCTATGACGCTGTATGGTTAAAAAAATTTATTGTGAGTAATTTTGGTATTACCGACGTACTCTGCAAAAGCGTCCATCCACGTTTTTTTAAAAAGGATAAAGCTAAACATAGTAGTTTTAAAGTTGACGTTCCAGTATCTGTTGTATCTGTACAACAGATACTGCTGTATCTTTACTGGATAAAGTTCAGTTGTGGCGTAGTATAAATGCCACAGCTTCCATTTGGGAAAAAAAGTTACCACATAAACTACCACCGAAAATTCGAGATAATAACAATAAAAAGAAGAAAAATTATAAAATCATAAAGAAACACAAAAATAACGATAAGAGCAATAATAATAATAAACGTAATAATAAAAACAAAAACAAAAATAACAACAACAATATTAATACTAATAAAAATAATAATAATAATAATAATAGAGTGAATGGCGAATTTATACTACGACGGCGCCAGTCACAATACCATCCGCAACTTCATACACATAATTATTCATCTTCTATATTACCACAATTTTATTACCCGGTATCTTCACCTATTTCATACCGTAGTGCACTAATTAATAGTTTCAATGATAATAATAATATTAAAAGGAAAAACAATAACAATAATAATCATAGAAATAATAAGAGCCATATTAAGAATAATAATAATAATATTAAAAATAAAAATAACAATGGTAACAGTAGAAATAAAAATAGGTACAGTACTAAACGAAAATCTAAAAATAAAAATAAAAATAATAATAACAACAACAAAAACAACAATAATAATAATATAAATACTAATAACAATAATACTTCTACTACTAATAACAACAATAATAGCAATATAAATAATAATATTAATAATAATAATAATAATGATGATGAAAACAACAGCAACAATAATAATAATAGCATTACTACTAATAATAATAATAATAATAATAACAATAATATTAATAATAATAACAATAACAATAATAATAACAACATTAATAGTACTACCAACAATAATAATAAAAAGTATAATAGTACTACCAACAATAATAATAAAAACGATGTCCTTGTAATTACATCAAGTTCGGCAAATACCAGTACAAACAAATATGAAAACTTTGTGCAAGGGGAAACTTATATGGCTGGAGCTTCAAACTCAACCCATCATCCTGTTATTCCACGCCCATCTCCTAACCTCGCTGATCCTTTAATTCCACCAATTGTAAGGCTTACCAAAAGCTCAGCCGAACAAGCTGATGGTAGATACTTGCTTCCCCGGCTTAGAGATCATAGAATTTTCGAAAACGTGCGTTTATTTTTGGCTTATCTACATGATCAGGATCAGGATACATGCATCGATGGTAAAACTAAAACACATGTAATGATGTTAATCCAACAGGAAGGTCTTCCATCAAATCCTGCGGATCTAAGGATCATCTATGATACATATCACGAAAGTTTTGGCGTCTCATCCGATAAGGTATCGGCTGATTTAAAAACCTATCGCAGCCATATTTCTTCGAAGCGAATGGAGTATCTACAGCGACAACGTGAAGCCCAGTATAAGTTTTTTCGTCCGTCTTACTAAGAAACCAATAACTTCACTTCTATCACCACAGGTCAATAATTTACCAGTCATTTCTGGTACTACAGATGTTGTAAAACACAACGAAGATTCTAATTATTGCCTGCTAAATTGTAATATAACTGATCAGTACACCAGCATTTACATAAAATATGCTTATGTATCGACAACTTCAGCTGATATTACAAATTTTATACAGAAAACATTTGGATGCCCTGTTAGAAGCTGCAACTTAATGGTGCCATCCTACTCCAACTTTATAGTTACGGTACCTGTGTCTGTCTTAGATACCTTATTGAAAAGTAGTAAATGGCCACACAATTTCAAAGTTCGTGAATTTAATTCACGACTGAACAGAATTGGACCATCTTGTGAAAAAATCAATTCTGATTCACGTAAAGAGTTACGAATATACTACCAAAATATGTCAGGAATGCGTAGCAGCTTAGTTGATTTTCATAGACTTGCATCCTCCAGTGAATATAATGTTTTAATCATCACTGAAACATGGTTAAAACAAAACGATCATCTCGATACTGAGATCTTGGACTCTTCATGGAAGATTTTCAGATGTGATCGTAGTCTATCAAATAATCAAGATAGAGGAGGTGGTGTTCTTATAGCCGTTCATTGCTCCATCGTATGTAAAGAAGTTGATATATCAACGTATAACATCGACTTCAACACCTCCTAACAAATTTGGGTTAATATATCTACTAAAGACAAAAATATTATTATTGGCTCTTTTTATATTCAACCCGGATTAAACGAAGAAATTTATAAAAATAATATGACAATCCCAACTGACTTGTTATCTAAACTTAAAGATAACGATGACTTTTTTATGTTCGGTGATTTTAATCTTCCTAATTTAAAATGGGCTCAAAATGATGACAATAGTTCTATCAGGGATGCTATAAATATAACATCCAATGAACAAGCTTGCGTTCTAGATCATCTATCAGAATATGATATAAATCAGATCTGTGGTCTAAAAAATAATTTTTTAAATGTTTTAGACCTGGTCTTCACCAATGTATCTGATAATTTCATATTAAATGAGTCCCGATAATAACGTCAAAAACAAGCGATTTTCACAAGACGTAGTGTAAACTATTTCTATGATGACAACTTTATGGTACCAACTCGTAGTTTTGAAAAATACAACTTTCATAAAGCAAATTATGATCAGATCAATAGAATATTGACTGGCTGTGAGTGGAACATAAATGCTGAAAATCTGAATACTGATGTGGATGAACTTCACAATAAGCTTTGCGAAGTGATCGAAAATTATATACCAAAAAAATTGGTACGAATTACACGATCACCACCTTGGTATGATAAGACACTAATTAATGTTAAAAATCGCAAAAACAAAGCTCATCGTAAATGGAATAAATCAAAGCTGGATTGCGACCTATTATGTTTCAACACTTTAAGTCTTGAGTTCCGTAATCATGAATCCAGATGTTGTTTCATATCAAAAACTAGTTCAGACTTAAAAAACAATCCCCGAAATTTCTATTCGTACGAAGACTACAAAAAGAAATCAAAAGGATTGCCAAGTAAAATGCATATGTCTGGTGAGGAATTTACTAACGAGTCAGATATTAGTAATAAGTTTGCCCAGTTCTTTAAATCTGTGTATACTGACAAATTATCATTTGACAATGACACGTTTGAGTATATAGATAACAATTGTCGAAATTTGACACATTTAAAGATAAGTCAAGACGAACTATTAAAGGATCTTCTCTTACTAGATGGCAATAAAAAAGCTGGACCAGATAATATTCCACCAATATTCTTAAAGAATTGTGCAGCACAATTAGTTTCACCGTTATTGGACATCTTTAACAAGTCCCTGGAATCAGGAACCTTTCCAGATGCATGGAAAAAATCATCTATATGGCCGATTGAGTGGCGACAGAACAAATATAACAAATTATCGTGGTATTGCTATTCTTTCAGCAATACCTAAACTGTTTGAAAAAATAATTACTACTAAGCTCTACCATCACCTCCTTAGTTCTATCTGCATACACCAACATGGCTTCACGAGAGGAAGATCAGCGGTTACAAATCTCTCTGATTACTCATCATTTATCTTGCATGAAATGGATCAAGGTAATCAAGTTGACGCAATCTACACGGATTTCAGCAAAGCGTTCGACAAAGTAGACCATAGATTGCTAGTGCACAAACTACGCAAATTCGGTGTAAGCGGGGTACTATTAACCTGGATCTCTTCCTATTTGAGTGATCGCAAAGAGTTCGTTAAGTTAAACAACACTTGTTCGGAATCAATTGATGTATCGTCTGGAGTCCCTCAAGGAAGCCATTTGGGACCACTTTTATTCCTTGTATTTATCAATGATCTCACACTTAAGTTTCAAAATTGCAAATTCCTTCTATTTGCGGACGATTTGAAAATCTACGTTTCTATTCGGAATCCATTGGATCACAAGACTCTGCAATTAAATATGGACATATTAATTAAATGGTGCACAGACAACGGTATGGTATTAAACATTGATAAATGCTGTGTTATATCTTTTAGCCGCCGCCGTTGTTTTAACATTTATGATTACTTTTGCGGAATATCTAAACTGGCCAGATCTGAATTATTTAAGGATCTTGGAGTCTTAATGGACGCTAAGCTATGTTTTAAACAGCATTTGGACATGGTTTATCTTAAAGCCAAATCCAGACTAGGCTTCGTTAAAAGGATGTCAAAAGAATTCAACGACCCATATGTAACAAAATCGCTTTTCTGCTCACTTGTACGTCCTATTTTAGAGTACTGCAGTGTTATTTGGTCACCAATGTATGATGTTGATGTTGGTAGACTGGAATCTGTGCAAAAACAATTTTTATTATTTGCACTGAGGAGCCTGCCTTGGAGCTCGGATAGTTTCCAACGTCCTCCATATACAAGCCGTCTACAGCTTCTAAATATGAAATCGTTGCAAGGGAGAAGAGAACTCATGGACGCTCCGTTTACCTATGATCTCATCAATAAAAACATTAACTCTGACCACATCTGGTGTAAAATCGTTAGAAATACTTCCACTAGAATCTTAAGAAATCCAAAATTTTTGGTGGAAAAGCAATACAGATCTAACTACAGTGCCAATGAGCCTTTCAACAGATGTTCTAGAATATTCAACAAATTCTCCAAATTTTTCAACGCCGATGTATCAAAATTGTCCTTCAAAAATCTGATACTAGGCGAGGTTTTATTTTGGAATTTGTGTTATTTTTTTTAAGTTTTTAAATTTTATTTTTTATATGTAATTAATTTTAAATTTAGTATGGAAACTTTTTTTTAACTATTTTATAAGTATTATTATTGTTATTGTTGTCTATTTTTGGCAAAATAAATAAATAACTTGTTTGTGGCGTCTTGCAGGTCGTTGTCAACAGCTAATATTGCTGTGTCGTCCGCGAATGTTCCGGTCAGAATATCACCTTGCACTGGAAGGTTACTAGTGAACAATAAGTATAACGGTGGTCCGAGAATACTCCCTTGTGGTACTCCTGCTCTTACTTCTGTTAGGTTTGAAAATTCATTGTCCTGTTTAATTCTAAAAAGTACCTATGTTCTAGGTATGACGGTAGGAAATTCACGTATTGTATAGGTAGCATTGTTTTTAATTTATAGATTAGTCCTTTGTTTTTAATTTATAGATTAGTCCTTACAAAGTATGGTCAAATGCTTGGGCTATGTCAAAGAAATGGCGGAGCATACTTTTTTTTCTTCAAGCGATTTCTCTATTTCGTCTGCGATACGATGAATTTGGTCAATTGTCGAGTGTTTCTGTCTGAAGCCGAACTGATGACTGGGGATCAGATGTTTGTTGTCTATTATTGGTTTTAATTTGTTTAGAAATAATCTTTCCGTTAATTTTGATATAACTGGCAGCAATGAAATTGATCTGTATGATTTGACGTCATTTGGTGGTTTACCAGGTTTTTGTAACATGACTACCTCTGCTACCTTCCAGATGTCAGGAAAATGTTTTAGTTTAAACGAAGCATTTACTAGTTTTGTCAGCATGGTATAGCTTTTTTCGGTAACTTGTTTAAGATTTATGGTGTAATAAGGTCATATCCAGCAGCTTTTCTTTTGTTGAATTTTGTTCTTATTGTATTCATTACTTCGCGTGGAGTCACTAGAGGTATGTCATAGGATATTGTCATGTTTTCTTCTATAGGAATGTCAGTAGCATTGGCATTGACATTTGGCTGAAAAACTTCTGCTAGATGTTCGGTGAATGCATTTGCTTTTTCTTGGCTATCTCGGGCCCATCCTCCATTTTTATTTCTGACTGGTGGATTGTGCGTTATATGTTTCTTAATGTATTTTGTTGCTTTCCACAGCGAATAGTCAGTTGTTTCTGTTGCCGTCAAATTTTCCAGGTAAGTACTCATTTTTTCATTTTTAAATTTAATTATTTCTCTTTTCAGCTGTTGTGTCTTTCTGTTCGCTCGGTTGTCATTTTGGTGTTTACCCACGCCGCTTTCTGTATGCTATTTGTTAGTTTTTCTGCTTCTTCTTCAAGCTTAGTTTTAGTTAGTATTTTAGTTTTTAGGTCAATCATATTCTCTAGGTCAATTCTGAAGCTTTCCCAATCTGTGGTGGAGTTTGTAAGAACCGGATTTACTTTTCTTGTCGCTAGTTTGTCGTTTATTGTAAGTATTACAGCTGAGTGATCGGAACTTAGGTCGAAGTTGTCTTCAATATATGTATAGTTGTTTGAGATCTTTTTTGTTATAAAAAAGTCAAGTAGATCAGGTAACTTGTTTCCGTCTGTGGGCCAATATGTTGCCATACCTGTCGAGTGGGTGTTGCATCCTAGTTCTGTCAGTGCAGCTTTAAGTTCTCTACCTTTAGTAGTGGTAAGTCTGGAACCCCAGTCCGTGTGCTTTGCATTAAAGTCTCCTCCCATCACGAATCTATCTCCTAATTTATTGACGATGTCCATATATTTTTATTTTTTTAGGCTGTGTTTCGGTGGTATGTAGACTGCTCCTAGCGTCAATTTCTGGTTTGCTGTGTACACTACTACTGTTGTCATTTGAACTTCTTCTATTTTCAATTCATGGTCAAGATAATGTTTGATACTTTCTTTAATAAGTATTGCGCTACCTCCTCTTGCCTGATTGTCTGGATGGTTTGTTAGATACGTTCTGTATCCCTTTCTTGTTATAAACATCTGGTTAGTTAGATGTGTCTCTGATAGAAGGCATGCGTCAATTTTTTGAGTGTTGAGGAAGATTTCTAGTTCTCTTGTCCTGTTTTTTACTCCGTTCGCATTCCATGTTGCTATTTTGAATGATTTCTGGGTCATAAATGTTTTTTCTGGGCTTGCGATCTTGGATTGTTTAACTCCAGTTTGTCAAGTCTTGCGGATAAATTACTAACTAATGAATATATGTCGGTTAGTATTGTTGATGTTGTGACACCGTGTAATTTTTTTTCAATATATAAATTCCTAAAAAAATATAAAAATTAATCAAAATAAAATAATTGAAAGAATTACCTTTTATTTGTGTACATATCGTCCATCTTTATGTTAGTTGTATGCCGGCTTGTCACATCTCAGATGTCAATTAGTAGACAGGCGCGGAGGTAAATTGGAGGTGGGTAGCCATGTTAGTAGTAAGTCGAAATTCCCGTCAGCACTGCGGTCTCTTGATTTTCGGAACAGAAAACAATAGACAACCTTTGTTGCCTTTGTGGGCCATGTTTTGATTCCGAAAGTCAAGAGATAACGTGATCGAGGAAACAATAGTTTTTCGAAAAGAAAAATTTTTGAAAAATTGATTGTTTCGGGGAGTCGAGAAAAAATTTTTGTAGAGGTCAGACGGACCATTTTGTTTTTTTTTGAAATTTGAATTTCTTTTTGAAATTTGAATTTCTTTTTGATAAAATTTTGAATTTTGTTTTTTTTTATTAAATTTTGAATTTGTTTTTTTTAATGAAAAAAAAATATTTTGTTTTAAATTTTGGTTGCCGGAGGGATAAAGAAAAAAAAATATATTAGAAGAAGTGAAAAGAAAAAAAAAACAAAAATTAAGTTGATCTGTTGTGAACCTTTGTATAATTCTTATAATAAAAAATTAAAAAAATATAGTTCAAAATAATAAAGAAAGAAAGGAAAAAGAAAATTAAGAAAAAAAAACTAAAGTCCAAATTATAAAATAAAATAAGAGCCGGAATTGGGATAAAGTTCAAATTATAAAATAAAATAAGTGCCGGAATTACCCTGCACTAGCCAGATCTACCTAAGTAGCCGAGAACAAGAAATAAAAATTCCAGCAACCTTATAGGGAAAGCAGCGCGAAGGTAGCAGCGTCAACGTTCTTTTTAAATTTAAATTTTGTTAAAAATTGTGTTTTTTTTGTGGTGATTTTGTTTTTTCGTTTTTTTTAATTTTTTTTTGTAATAAGAGTAGGTACCTTCGGTAGCTGGTTCCCGTCCTGGCATGCCGGAGAAGGAAGCAGGTATTACCAGTAAAACGTAAAATTTATTTTTGTGTTATTTATTGATAATTATAATTATAATCGTAGTCATTAGTTTAATAGTAGTATACAAATATTAGTACACCACATATTTTTTTTTTACATATAAATATATTCAATTAAATTGTTTCTATTTAAAATAAATAAAAACAAAAGAAACCACCGATAGTGATGAGAAAAAAAAATTTAAGCGTATTTTATTTATTATAATTTCATTGGAATTTTATTTATTTTTTTTAAAAATTCCAAAATTTTTTATTATTTTATTGGAGTGTGTTGGCACCGCTGGGTTGTTGCTGCTGGGTTGTTTTTTCTTTTGATTTTTTTTGTTGTTGAATTTTTTTAGAATGGCTGGCTAATTTCAGTCCTTCCCCAGGATGGATCGCCTTGGATTCTTGTGCTTTCTCTCCTAATTCCTTAAGCGATGGTGCTTCACTCTAAAGATTTTTTTTTGTGAAAATCTTTATTAGTGAAAGCATCATCGTATTGAAGTATTGGTGGCCGTTTGGATCACTGGTCGACTCACGCCCAACAGGCTGAGCATAGCTGGCACACTTAGGAGGAAATCCCAGTGGTCCAAGGAGTTCTAGTATACAAATTTTGGTCTAGCGTTTTTTTTGTGATGCGTTGTTGGTCACCCTAGACCTGGCGCCCACTTCACTAGAACTCCGAAGTTACCTCCTCCGACTTACCTATAGCTAACAGGTGGTAATTTTTTTTTGACGAAAATTACTAACTTGTTACAATGTATCTTTTATGTTAATTGCTGTGTTTATGTTACTTGGTGTATTGTTTCCTGAGATGTTTATGTTATTTGGTGTATTGTTTCTTACCATTTGTGCATATGAAATATTGTCTACTATTCGTTGTCCTTGTATTGCATTTGGTCTATGGTTGTTTGAGTTTGAGTTGCTGATGTTTTGGTTGTTTCTTCTTTTTTGAAGTTCTTTAGCTATAATACATCCCCTATAGTTGGCTGGATGAGCTTCAGCGCAGTTAGAACACGTAGCTGGCATATCTCGACTTTTCGTGCAACTAGATGTGGTGTGATTTCCAGCGCATTTAACACATCGAGGATTTCTCTGGCAGTACTTAGTTGTGTGACCATAGCTCTGGCATTGTTTACACTGGGGAATTTGTTTGTTCACTCTTAGTGCTTCAATTTTCACCTTCATGTGGTGTAAATATTTGATTTCAAAAATCTTTTTGATGTCTTCTGTGTGCTCGAATGTTAGCATAAACAGTGGTAGTTTGGTGGTGCAATCTACTCCGTTTATTTTTTGTTTTTTTTATTTTGTTTTCTACGTTGATTATTTTGTAATTTTTTTCTCTTAATTCGTTTTTGATTATTTCTGTGTCACATGACGGATGCAGATATCTTACCATTACCTTGATTGGTCTATTCTGTTTATTTTCAAAAGAGTGCCACTCTAGTTTAAGGTCATTTGCTATTTTGGTAAGTGATCTGTAGTCTGTTTCGGTGTTTACGTTTACTTTTATTTGGTTGTTGTTTAGTGTTTTGGCGTCGAAATTGATGTTATTTGTTTTCAGTTTTTGTGAAAGTTCGTTGTAATTTTTTAGATTACTAAAGATTACCGGAGGTGGTTTCAGGTTTCTCGGTTGTCTGGTTTTAGTGTCTTGTGTATGAATGGTTCTGTGTGGAGTTGTCGGTGTGTTCATTTGATCGTTTTCAATGTTGTATTGTTGTTGTGGTGAATCCAAAAGCTGAAATTGATTATTTGCTAGTTATTCTTTGTTTGGTAGTAATAATAATTTTTTTTTATTTATAGGTTTCTTAACGGGAAGCTGTATGTCCGCTGGTGATCCTTTGTTAGTTTTTTCTTTTTTTTTTTTAATTTATGTATAATCCATTCCGTTTCCTTGGTTACTTCAATGTTTTTAGTATTATTTATTACTGGTGGTATTGTCTTATCTGCATCTTTATTCTGTAGTGCTAAAATAATGTTTCTTAGGTCTATTATTTCCTTTTTGGCTTCGTTAAGATCTTTTTCTAGACGTTTAATCACTAGATTTTCTTGTTCAAACTTGTTTTGTTTGATACATTTCAGTTCTTTTTCTAATTTTTATATTGTAGCTTTGTCTTCGTATGCACTACTCAGTTAGATTACGTTTTCCGTTAAGTTTTCTTCGGATGACCTTTTTTTTCTTTTCGACATTCGTTGAATTTGTGTATTGCTTATTACCTTTTCCGTTGATTTATCCTCTTTATTTTCTTTGGTTAACTGATCTACGAGTTTATAAGTATCAGCTTCGCCGAGTCCAGCTAGTGATTGACATCTCCTCCTGGTTGGTGATCGCAAAATTTTACTGTTTCCAATAAATGGACTTACTGGATCTGCATTTGGCTCCTGAGAATCCGTTATTGTTTTTAATTGTACGTTGCTATTATATAGGAGATTCATAACTGATCTTTGAAGAATATTCATTGCTCTATTATCGTAATAGTCAGATGTTAGCATATTTAAATTGGCCAATGATATTTAAATTGGCCAATGATTAAATGGATCAGTTGTAGCTGGTTGCTTGTTTTGTACAGTAGCTTTATCCAGCACCATGGCCTGCGACTCCACCATGTGTGCAGAGGAATTGTCCCCGAGCATTTTGTCCACTGGCGACTTAACTGATTTCCTATCGGAAACAGCCAAGCCCTCAGCCAAGAGGCTGGTTTGATGTATCTCGTACCCATCAAATATATTACGCATAACTACCCCATTACTACCCCCAAAATTTTTGAAAAATTTAGATCAGATTATGTTACACTTATCTAGAAATAACCTACTTTATGATACGCAATCTGGGTTTAAGAAAAAGCATAGTACGACTGCTACACTTATTTCTGGATTTTAGCAAATCGTTGGACTAAACAATTTGGGTATTTTGATTGACAATCAACTCACTTAGGACGTGAGACCCGCATATCAACGTGGTCATTAGAAATATTAACATTATTCTTCGTAACCTGTGCTGCCTGAATATTTGATAGCAGGACAGCAAATATAAGCTACTTCAGGCCCTGATCATGCCCTCAGTCAACTATGGTTTGGAAAACATATCTGGTTGTACGGAACTACCTATCTTTACGTCTCCAACGTGCTTTAAATGCTTCAGTCAGGTACACCTTCAAACTTCGTTGCACAGATCACGTGTCTGTGTTTACTAAGAGATTGTTAGGTACTGATTAAATCCTAATGCAACCTACGCTTATACTTTTTTTACAAAACCGTTCAGAATCAATCTCCTAGCTACTTAGTTAGTAATTTCATTTTTTCCACCCAGAGCAGATCACGAAATATTGTCCTGCCTCGTGTTTCGTCATCAATGTTTGGTAAGTCTTTCAATGTTAGAGTATCAAGACTCTTTAATTATCGTGTCCCTACGGTATTAAAAAGGATCAACTTGTCCCCCTACCTGTTGAAAAGAAAAATATTAGAAATATTTAACACCTAAGTATTTACATTTATTTATAAGTGATATCTAGAGCTGTGCCACCTTTAAATTAGCTGTAAATATTTTTTCCTTTACCATGGGTTAGGTCGTGGATGTTGTTGATGGGGAGTTTGTGCTGAGATAGACGTTAATATATAGCACATAGAAAACTATTTTGTTTATTATTGTTATTTAATATTAATATACAATACTTTATTTTTAATTTATCTTCAACAATCTGCATCGGCCCCCAGGCCTGATTGACATAATATGAAAATAAATAAAAAAATTGGTATTGGTATATGAAAATATGAAAATAAATAAAAATACTACTGTCAGAAATTTTCTGTTGTGACATTTAAAATGTCACAACAGATTATTGTTTATTAATATTAGTATTACAGATGAAAATTAGTATTATTACATATATTTACTTATTTTTCCTTAAATTTTGCCAATTCTAATTTTTAACAATATTTGTTTAAATTATTTCAATGCTACCAAATTATATAAATATGTTAAATTAACGTAAATATGAAAAGTATTACCAGACATAAAATGTAAAAAAAATATTAAAATATCTCAGACACCAAAAACAGGTGTTCACGTAATTTTACAAAAAAATATCCAGATATCCAAATATCCAGAAAAAAATATTTAGGTCGTGAAAAGCACTAATATTTAATTGCTGATTTTAAATATAATAGTTGAAATGATTTGTTTTTCAATAAAATTCCACTGCCATTTAACAGCGCCATCTGTGATCTGTAAAGAGATAATCAGCAATTTGAATTCCATGAACAAAAAAAAAATTTCCTATTTTTTTCTCATGTCAAAAATTCACTATCTCGTTCTATTTTTTTTGCACAAAAGTGGCAAATTTTTATCATTAAAATCCAGCATAACGCAGTAATCCTCAAAATTTAAATGTATGGCCCATTTATGCTCACCGCAAGTGCAACGTGGACGCGATGCTTAGTTTAAATGTAGGTAAATTAAAGATAACTTGTTTTATATTATATTAAATTTTATGTATTAACATTTTAAAAAGTAGGTTTCATATTACCTAAAATAAAAAAAATAGCACCACAAAATTAGTCAATCATTTTTTATAAAGTTATTTTTATAAAAAAAACACACAAAAAATTTATATTAACTTTAAAAAAAAAATTTGGCATGTGATTTGACCATGTCAAAATTATAGAAAGACAAATTGTTTGAGCATTAAAATTAACATTGGCATAAAAAATTAAGATAAAGAAAAAATTACAAAGCCAACTGAATTTTTTAAAAGAAATGTCAACAAAGAAATTGTTATTTTGAAAACCATCAGTTTCATAAATCATTTCCCTTTAAGCAAAAACCGCCTCAATTTTACTGAGTCCAAAATGATGTAAAATTGAGACATTTTTTCACTGACATTCCTAAATTTTATCTCATATAGATCTCATCCTTACGTGAATCCAAAATACAATTCCACAAATGGAACATTTTCTATGCCGTTAAATTAATTATCTTCTGATATGTGCATATTTATTTGGGAAAAAACATTCAAAATAATTATTAAAAACATAAATTTTTTCAAAAAATTACAAAAAGAAATTTTAACTCCGCAAATGCCTCATTTTAGTCCTCTAAATATAGATCAGGAGTATATTGTGACACCGTGTTCTTTTTTTTTGTTATTTATTACTAAAAATAAATTAATAATTAGTAAAATCAAATAATATAAAAGAATTACCTTATTTATTTGTTTACGTCTGCGTCTATCTTAATGTTATTTATTCTGCCGAATTGTCATATTCCAGATGTCAGTCAGCAGACAGGCGCGGAGGTTAAGTTAGTTAGGTTGGTAGCCATGGTTGTATAAATTCGAAATTCCCGTCAGCGCTGCGGTCTCTTGATTTTCGGAATAGAAAACAATAGACAACCTTTGTTGCCCTTGTGGGCCACGTTTTCGTTCCGAAAGTTAAGAGATCACGCGATCGAGGAAACAATAGAGTTTTCGAATTGAAAGAAACTTGAAAATTTTGTTGTATTTTTGTTGCAAATTAATTATTTTGATGTTTTTTAAGTTTTTTTTTGTTTGAAAGTTTTTTTTTTGTAAATTTAAATTGTGCGGGGTGGAAAATTTTGGGATATTTGAAAAAAAAAAAAACATTGTGCTGATATTATTGTTAAAAATTTGTGGATTGCGAAAATAACAAAAAAAAACCATCTTCGATCATAATAAATAAAAAAATAAGTGTGAGAAAAGAATAAAACCCCAAATATTCTGGCCCCCGCGGCTTCTAATAAAAGTAATTTCGGAAAAAAATTTAAAAAGAATTCGCTAGAAGCAAAAAATTAATAAAGGATAAACCAATAATAAAAGAAAAAAACCGAATTTTTTTTTTTTGTGTAAAAACAGAAAAAATTGATAGTCGTGTAGTGAAAGGCAGAGAAAGACGTTCAGTGTACTGTACCATTGACTAATAATAACATTTATATAGATTTATAAAGTAGAAAAAAAAATTTCCACTTTCTGATTTGACTTAAAAATGGAAAGTTAGAATTTATTTATGAATTAGAAAATTTTCAAATGCACGAATACCAACAAAACTATTCATATAAGATTATACAATACAATCATATATGCGAAAACAAAAAAATCCGTTTTTTCAATATAAAAAAATTATCCTCTCACGCATGCTCTCATATTAGTCATTCATAAATATTTTCTTTCCTAATCTAACGAAAATATATATCAAAAAACACACGTTGAACGTTGTTTTGTTACATTAGATTAGGAAAGTCAAATCAGAAAGTGAAAATATTTTTTGTTCTACTTTATAATGCCCTTATTCCGACAGTCGTATTTGCTGGCGTAAGATACGACTACAAAAATTTTGTATCACGAGAGTCGTATCAATACGAAATTAGTCATATTGATATGAAACAGCCACAAAATCTAGTATTCTTGGAGGCGTACGACTTGAATTTATTTGTCAAAAAACTATAATTTTTGTCGTAAGCAATTTTGTAATTGACTAGAACGAAAATGTATGGGCTTAAATAAAATAAAATATAAAAAATAAATAAAAATAAAAAATATAAAAAATAAAATATAAAAAAAAAATTTAATCATTGAATCATTGAAAAAATAATTAAAAAAAAAATCAAATCATTGAAAGTCAAATCAAGTATAAATAAAATATAAAAAATGAAATATGTATAGTAAAAAAAAATCTTTAAAGCCATCTATTGGAAATAAATAATATTAACGAATAAATCAGTCGTTTCGTACGCCTCTGAGAATACATTTTTTAGTCGGTACGAAACGAAATTAGTTTACGGCGTTAAATACGACACGACTGTCGGAATAGGGGCATCAGTCTATATGTTATTATTAAGGCCCAGGTCCATTAGTCTTTTTTAAAAGTCGTCACCACTTTTTTCTAGAAGAAGTTATGCAAGATGCAAAAAAGCATGAGTGCGATAGAGAGGGAACAACGAATTTTTATCGAAAAAAAGTGGTTGTATCCGAAAAAAAAGTCGTCGAATCCAACAAAAAAGTGGTTGTATTCGAAAAAAAGTTGTAGTATTCGAAAAAAGTGGTTGCATCCGACAAAAAGTTGATAATTAACAACTTTTTTTTAATAAAAGTTGGCGTTTGACATATACTTTAAAATATTTGTCATAATTTTTTGAAAACATTCTACATTTTTTGAATGGCAATCTATTTTTTTAAATTTTATATGTTTTCAATAAAGTTTATTTTTAATAATAATAATGAATTTTCAAAATATTTCAATTAGAAAAGGTACATACTTTATATATAAAAATTAATTGTGTGTTGTGCTTTGACTATATAATATATGGACTGCTAATCGCTTATAATTTCCTTTGCTGTCAAAGAAAAAAATACTATTATGACTGGTAGCGCATAGCACCAGAGATGGCCAATAAAAGAACTAAAGTTATGGAATTCTGAATTAAATCCAGTAGAATTCTCAAGTAAAATCTATGGAATTCTCATAAATGATTTAGTTGTTTGATTTGCCGTCAAAAAGGCGAGCGTCGCCAAAGGCAATTCGGAATAGTTAGTTCCTTTTTTCACCATCTCTGGTGGTATGCGCATAGTCGGTCATAGCTACAGCCATGAAGTTGGTTACTAGCAGTCCATATATTATATAGTCAAAGGTGTTGTGTGTACAATTTGAAAATTATTTTCAAATAAAAAAAAAATTCGAAATGTCAAAAATATTTCGAAATTTTGTTAAAGAGTGGGAATTTTTATCTCTCTCTGTACTGTATAATTTTACATGTTATCTCTTTTCTTTTTTGCTAGAAAAAAGTGGTGACGACTTTTAAAAAGTCATCACAACTTTTAACAAGACTAATGGACCAGGGCCTTTAGTCAATGACTGTACTGAACCGGCCCGACCCAGAAAAAATTATATTAATGCCATTATTCCGACAGTCGTGTCGTATTTAACGCCGTAAAATAATTTCGTTTCGTACCGACTAAAAAAATGTATTCTCAGAGGCGTACGAAACGACTCATTTATTCGTTAATATTATTTATTTCCAATAGATGGCTTTAAAGATTTTTTTTACTATATTTCATTTTTGCTTCATATATTGAAAATATATGAAGCTTTGTGGCGCGATCTAAATTTCGAAAATTTTTTTTTCGAGATTTTGATTTTTCTGGACGTTTTAGATGTCACGGAAACAGAATCAGCAAAAAAAAATCCGTGTCCGCCGTACGCCGTACGCAAAGAAAAAATACACTTTTTTAAACGCTTAGAAATAGTATAAGCACTTGTATGGTGTCCTTTTTTGAATCGTTTCCCTGCAACCCCCCTAGCGGAGCGTTGAAAATGCACAATTTTGTGCACTTCAACAAAATACCCCTAAATATAGTCGGATCTTTACATTGTTTCACAGATATATATATAGACGCCATATAAAGAAGATTGTAAAAATTTGGAGCCCTAGGTCCTCGCCCCCCTATTTTATAGTAATATTAAAACAAAAATTTTGAAATTTGAAATGCCTATAAAACCGGTTTGAGTTTATATAAAACATTGTTACTTCTAACATATGTAGATGCAGCAGGTAAGTGCATTTCGATTTCATACAAAAAATTTACCCCCCACCTTCTTTAACTGGATGAGGGGGCTTATGTATGAAATGAGCTACATACCTTGAGGGGGGAAATTAATTGAAAAAATGAGAAACCATGTTCTTAAATATACTATGTTACACATTTTGCATAAAAATCAGCTTCGTACCTTTACCCCCCTGGATTTTACACGTGAAAGAATTTTTATGGGACTACTAAAATTGAATTTTTGGTATTTAAAATGACTATAAAATAAGCCGCATTTCAGATAGGGTCTTATATCTTGTAGGTTTGGTATAATAGATTGGTATCTTTCGAAACCATTCAAGAAATTTACCCCTTTCCCTTTTATTATGGGTGAGGGGGTAATTTTATGAAAGAGGCTGCAGCACCTCAGCGGGGGACTAAATTGAAAAAATGAGAAATTATTTTCTTAAAAATACTATCTTACAACTTGTGCCAAAAATTTATTTCCCTACCTGCAACCCACTCTAAGCTATATCACTTAGAAATGTTACATTTCAAAATTTATTATATAGTTTATGAAATTGAATTTTTGGAATTTAAAATGACTATAAAATAAGCCGCATTTCAGATAGGGTCTTATATCTTGTAGGTTTGGTATAATAGATTGGTATCTTTCGAAACCATTCAAAAATTTTACCCCTTTCTCTTTTATTATGGGTGAGGGGGTAATTTTATGAAAGAGGCTGCAGCACCTGAGCGGGGGACTGGATTGAAAAAGTGAGAAATTATTTTCTTAAAAATACTATCTTACAACTTGTGCCAAAAATTTATTTCCCTACTTGCAACCCCCTCTAAGCTACATCACTTACTTAGAAATGTTACATTTCAAAATTTATTATATAGTTTATGAAAATTGAATATTTGGAACTTAAAATGACTATAAAATAAGCCGCATTTCAGATAGGGTCCTATATCTTGTAAGTTAGGTATAATAGGCTGGTGTCTTTCGAAATCATTCAAAATTTTCACCCGTTTCTCTTTTCATATGGGTGAGGGGGTATATCTATTAAACAGGCTGCAACACCTCGGCGGGGGACTGGATTGAAAAAATGAGAAATCGTTTTCTTAAAAATACACACCTACACCTTGTATACCAAATTGAGACACGTACCTTCAACCCTCTTCATTTTACAGGGGCAAAAATTTCGAAATTTATAGAATAAAAACATATGTATATTACATTTCGAGTATTTAGTATAAATATAGTATTACAAATTCGAGCACTTATTTATAAAAACTTAATTGTAATTTTAAATTGTACAACATTGGGAGTTTTGTAAAAATCATAATTTTTATTTAATTCTTCGTTTTCACTAAATCCTAGGTAGATCAAAAGGGTATATGAAGCACTCTTCCAAATTGGCAGCTTTTTTATATTTTATTTATACTTGATTTGACTTACAATGATTTGATTTTTTTTTTTAATTATTTTTTTAATGATTCAATGATTTAATTTTTTTTTTATATTTTATTTTTTATATTTTTTATTTATACTTGATATTATTAAATAAAATACTACATGTTCGTTCTAGTCAATTGCAAAATTGCTTACGACAAAAATTATAGTTTTTTGACAAATAAATTCAAGTCGTACGCCTCCAAGAATACTAGATTTTGTGGCTGTTTCGTATCAATATGACTAATTTCGTATTGATACGACTCTCGTGATACAAAATTTTTGTAGTCGTATCTTACGCCAGCAAATACGACTGTCGGAATAAGGGCATAAATAAAATATTAAAAATTAAATATAGTAAAAAACAATCTTTAAAGCCATCTATTGGAAATAAATAATATTAACGAATAAATCAGTCGTTTCGTACGCCTCTGAGAATATAGTTTTTTAGTCGGTACGAAACGAAATTATTTTACGGCGTTAAATACGACACGACTGTCGGAATAAGGGCATTAAATTAAAACAATTGTGTTATATTTCATTTTAGTAATTCAATTTATTATAATTATTAAAAAAAACATATTAAACATAACTTTTCTTCTAAATAAAATATTTTTTCTTCTAATTCCAAATTTTAATTTTTTTATTTTTTTTTCTGCCAGTTTTTAGAATTTTTTTTATAAATTCGAAATAATTTTATAGAATATTTTTGAAAATATGTCATATATTATTAATAAAAAATTTTTGATTAAAAAATAATTCACAATTACACTATTTTCACTCATATTTTAACAAGTTAAATTCAACTCAATAATTTTAACAATTTCGTTCTCAATTTATTTCTGAATAGGATTTTTTATACTTGCTTGTTATGGCAGTTGTTATACATTTTTAACAAGCTTACTAAATTGTTAATTTGTGAATAAGGCTAATAATATTTAAAAATTATTATGATTCGTTTTTTAATATTTCAGTTGTAAAGTCAGAAAAAATAATTGTGATTGAATTAAAATTTGTGCAATTATTTTGGTAAATTAATAGAAATTAATTTTTGTAGTAAAGTCAGAAAAAATAATTGTGATTGTTTTTTTGTAAAAGTAAATTTATTGTAAAAATTATTATTGTAAAGTAAATGAAATTAAATCTTGTAAAATACCAAAATTTGTGATTGAATCAATTAAAGTATATACATAACTATTTTTGTGATTGAATAAATTAAAGTATACAACTATTTTGTTTATACTATAAGAAAAAAGAAAGTCAAAAATATTCTCGTGTTATTTTTATACTATACTCTCAAAAGTGTTCAGAGAATAAACATTCGTAAATTGAAACACAAATGTCTTTATTACGTAACCAATGTGCCGCAATGGACGTCTGAGAAGAATTTTAAATGCTATTCCAAATAATTTGACTAAAAACCCAACAAAAGCGTATTGTAATCAAAATTTAAATACTATTTCTAATTACTGGATTGAAATTGTTGAAAGGCATCGACAATTAACTAGTTTGCGTAATCAACATGATTACCAAGTAGACTTTTTTTATCAACTTGAAGACCAATATCAAATTGTTTCAATCGCGATTAATGAATATTTAGATAGTGCTGTAATTAATAACAATAGCACTAATATTAATACAACAATGTTTCATAACAAAGATTTGAATATTAAATTGCCAATAATTACCATACCTGTTTTTAATTGTGAATTTGCCAAATGGAAACCTTTTCAAGATTTGTTTCAACAGTTAATATATAATCAACAAATTAGTAAAGCCGAAAAATGTTTTATTTAAAGGCAAACCTCACAGGAGAACCTAGTGCTTTAATAAGACATTTACAGGCTACGCATGATAATTATGACACAGCGTGGAAATTATTAAACGACAGATATGATAATAAGAGATTGTTAGTAAATTCCTTACTCAATGATCTTATTAACCAACCTACTTTTCAAACAGAAACAGCAGCAGGGTTAAAAAAATTGCATGATACAATCATGGAGTGTTTGCATGCCATAAAAAATTTAGGTATTCCAATGGATGATTGGGATCCTATAATTTTACACATTTTTATTAAAAAACTTGATAGAGATAGCCGAAAATTTTATGAACAAACTTTAACAACTCCGCGTGAGATGCAAAAGTTAGAGCCTTTTTTTGAATTTTTGGTCAATCGTTTTCAAACATTGGAATCGGTCCAAATAAAAGACGACAGAAAAAAGCCTTCGGTTCTATTATCAATTAAAACAGAATTATCGTGTCCAGCTTGCAAATCGACAGCTCATAAGATTTTTAAATGTCCGAATTTTTTGAAACTTAGAGCTGATCAACGATTTCAATTTGCAAAAAAACTTCAATTATGTAATAATTGTTTAAAATCTGGACATTATTCTTCAAATTGTTCAAGTGGTAATTGTGCTATATGTAAAGGTAAACATAACAGCCTTTTACATATTTCCCACATAAAGTAGTTGATAGTTGTGATTGGACCATTCCAACTGTGGTGGAATCAAAACTAGCAGACCCCAATTTTTTCAAACCACAAAAAATTTACATGTTAATAGGGACTGAATTATATTTCGATATTATCACAAAAGGTAAATATCAGCTTTCCCACACTTACCCAATTTACAAAATTCATAGCTGGGTTGGTTAATAGCTGGAAAAACGGGTTCGAAATCATATGATAAATTTTATTGCAATATTGCAACACAGCAATCAATTGCCTCTTTGGAAAGGGAAGTTAAAAGGTTTTGGGAATTAGAGCATTATCTAACTCCAACTACTAGAATTACCAAAGAAGAGTTTCATTGTGAAGAATTCTTTAAAAAGACTACCTAAAGAAACTCAAAGGGTCAGTTTGTTGTCAAACTACCATTTAAAGATGATTTCCAAAATTTAGGATCCTCTAAGGAAATGGCCACAAAGCGGTTTTTTGCGTTAGAACGAAAGTTCTTGAAAAATATAGAAACCTATGTGAAATATTCAGAATTTATGAATGAATACGAAAAGTTAGAACATATGGCAAAAATTGAAAAGTGTGAAATAAAACCCAATCATTTCTACTTACCACATAATTGCATTTTTAAATTAGATAGTTCTACTACCAAACTTCATGCAGTGTTTGATGGATCCGCAAAAAACTCTTCTGGTAATTCATTAAATAATATATTTATGAAAGGGCCTGTTGTACAACCAGACTTATTTTCAATTATTATTCGCTTCAAAATACATCAATATGTCTTTACGGCTGATATAAGTAAAATGTATCGTCGAGTTCTTGTAGCGCGAGAAGATCGAAAATTCCAGCAAATTTTATGGAGATCAAATAAAAATGATCCATTGGAAACATACCAACTTAATACTGTTACATATGGAACCACCACGGCACCATATTTAGCCACAAGATGTTTGACAAAATTAGGGAAATCCTCTAATCAAAGTCATCCTCTTGCTGCTCAAAGAGATATGTATGTAGATGATTGTTTATCTGGTGGTGATACTATTGCTTCAACAAAAAGTTCATTGCAGGAATTGATTGATCTTCTTGATTCAGCTGGTTTTGATCTACATAAATTTTGTTCCAACGAAGTCCAGATTTTAGATAACATTCCAACTGAGCTACATGAACCCTTCCTAAATATTGGTCAGAATGATGTAATCAAAACCTTAGGTCTTATGTGGAAACCTACAGAGGACTCATTTCATTTCGATTTTAAAGCTAATGAACAAACCACGCCTTTAACAAAACGTATTGTTCTTTCAGACTTAGCAAAATTTTTTGATCCCTTAGGCCTCATAGGACCCGTGAAAGTGTATGGTAAGGTTTTTTTACAGGATTTATGGAAAATAAACTTAGGGTGGGATGACAAACTTCCAGGGGAATTGCAACACAAATGGAACACTTATATGGATCAGTTACAAGAACTGCAATCAATCAATGTTCCCCGATGTATAGTTCTCAAAAATGCAACCAATATTCAATTGCATGCATTTTCTGATAGTAGCATGTCAGCTTATGGAGCATGCTGCTACTTGAGATCAATTAACGATCAAGGACAAAAAATGGTTCGATTAATTTGTTCTAAATCACGTGTAGCTCCATTTAAATTTACAACAATAGCTCGCCTCGAACTTCAGGCTGCTGTCCTAATGACAGAGCTAATTGAGCGGATGTTAAGTTTTTTTAACGATAAACATTAATCAAATTTTTTATTACACAGATTCCACAACTGTATTAGCATGGATAAATCAACCATCTTATACATGGACAACATATGTTGCTAATAGAGTATCTAAAATTCAAGAGTTAACCAGAATAGAACAATGGAGACATATTGATGGAAAAGATAATTCAGCAGATATCATCTCATGAGGCTGCTTGGTTAAAACAATACAGTCCAACCTATGGTACAATGGTCCAACATTTCTCAATGACATCGAAGAAAATTTTATAAGCAAGGATTTTTTATATCCACAAGAAATACCAGAACAGCGAGCACCAGTTTGTGTATTTACTATATCAAAAATTGAGGATTGAGTAACATTAATTTCTTTTAATAATTCATTTCTTAAATTACAAAGAATAATATCTTATATGTGTAGATTCATAAAAAATTGTAAGGCATCGAGAAACAACCAAAAAAGATCTGAAGGAGATCTGCCACAGACGGAGCTAACTGCAGGTCTATATGGACTAATCAGGAATATTCAACAAAATCACTTTAGTAATGAATTATTATTATTGCATTTGACAAAAAATAAATAATTAGATACTAAGAATTCAATTAGTTCATTAAGTCCATTTTTTGATGCAAAAACTTTATGTATTAGAGTAGGTGGTAGGTTAAGAAATTCAAACATACCAGATCACAGCAAACATCACTTACTCCTGCCAAAGAACCACATTATTTCACAATTGATAATGAAGTTTTTGCACTTCAAACATCTACATGCAGCTCCACAAGCGTTACTGGCTTTATCAAGAGAAATGTTTTGGATTATCGACGCTCGAAGACTACTATTCTGGAAAAGATGGTCAAAGGAATATCTTCATTTGTTGGAAGCAAAAATTAAATGAAAAAGTGAGGAACAAAATAACCCATATTCAAAATATTTAGCGGTTTCTGCATTACGAGATCGTTCCTTTCCTCTGACTGAATACCAGTTGCAGAAATGTAGTGCGTTAGATAATGAAAGATTTCAATGTATACAATCACATCCTCTATATAACAGTAAATCAAATGTCAGCTTATGTGAAATAACCCATATTCAAAATATTTAGCGGCTCTGCTTAATCACAATCCAAAGGTGACACATGACTGTCAGTGCAAAACAGAGCAGATAACTAGTTATCAGTGGCGGACCGTGATCAAAAGTTCTGGGTGGGCTAAAGGAAAAAGTTTTGTTATGAAAAGGAAAGATTTGTGGTTATTAAATATACAACCTTTTCAATTTTTCGTTTTAGTGAGTTAATCACATTGGCATCTAAGCTAATCATTAGTGAGTTAATCACATTGGCATCTTAATACGTTTTTCATTTTCTTTCCAGTAAAAAAAATCATTATGCATATGCTATGCACACAAGAAAAATAAATCAAATATTATATTATACACACAAAAAATTAGACACATTAAAAAAAAAATCGAGCTAAATAAACGAAAATCATGGCACACTCCATACATATTTGAATAGTTATATTTGTATGCAATTGTCTTAAGTTTTCTCAACTAAGAAGAAAATTGTTACTTTCTGAAATTTATGATCGCCTGGTACTAATTTTAAAAATTTTGTTCTAATGTGTGCTATAATTAAATAATTTTGTGTCTACTGAGGGAATTTAAAATATATGCGATAAAATTATTGCTATGGGCAGCGTTTTTCTAGCCCATGAAGATATATTTATTTATTTTTTAATACAAAATATTTATATAACGAAATAAATATTTCATGCAAACTTTTACTCAAAGGAATTATTCGTTCTAGGGGCTGCGATTTTCTAGCCCACGATGATATATTTCTCTTTTTTTTGAAAAATATTTCATGCAAATTTTCAGTATAGGAATATTTCTTCTATGGACAATCCCATGATATATTTTTCTCAATATAAATTTTTTAATATACGAGAAGGAAATAACTCAACTCAATAGTGTTGATTATAAAATATGCGCGCCTGGTATTTTGGTTTAAAATATTTGAAAATTGACATTGCTTGCTCATATAATGGAAATATTCTAATAATTTTCTTCCATAGAAAAAATAATAAAATTCTGAAAATCATATAGCAATAACAAATATTTCGCATTTCTATGGGGAACACGTGGTCTTCGTGGGCTAGTTTAAATTAGCCCAGCCTGATCCATACAAAATTCAACACATACGCAAAATTGTTTTGTATAAAATTAGTATAATAAGGTGGGCAAATTTCAATTAGCCCCTGAAGTAAAGAGAAAAGAGTAGTTGTCTTTTTATAATGAAAAAGTTATGTAGTGTTAGTATAATATATTTGTATTTCAGCGTTCATATTCATATTTATTATTATTATTATTATTATTAATTTTATTTCCAAAATATATTTACATTGACAATGTCAGTTAACTACATAATTGCTTAAGTGTTTAGATTATTATTAATCTTATCATCTAAAATATATTAAATTTAAGTAATTTACATTTCAATTGAGAATGATGTTTTAGAAATTTCTTTATAATTTTAGTTAGGTAAAAAATTTGGAATTATAAAAAACCATTTGATTATTATTTTTTTTTTTTTTTTTTTTTTTTTTTATATATATATTCATATTTAGATTTTAGATTATATTTTTATATACATATTATATTTGGTGTACGAATTGTGATGGAAAAAATTATATACACGTATATTATATGACATTTATTTAAAAAAAAATTTGAATTTTTTTTGCTCATTTTTATAATATATTTTAAAATGAATATTTTGTAGCATTTTCCTGTAAATTCAGGTTGGGCTTGGCCCACCCTGCCCAATGTGACGAGCCGCCGCTGCTAGTTATTGGATTAAATTGCATGCAACAAATAGTTGGATATTCTCACTCAATAACAAATATTCAGGTAATTTAATTTGTGATCAATCAATAACAACGAAAGAAATTGCTGGAAGTGGAATTTTAACGTTATCACCACCATGCAAACTTAAAATGTCAGATATAACATTGAAATCCAAAAAATTCTTTACTAGCCACGTGGAACAATCATTCATACCATCAGGAAATATAACAGCTTGGATTCAAGAAAGAGAGAAATTGAATTTGATGAATTAACCGCTGCTGTGACACTTAACATTTTAAAAATAGATGATCTCAAGATGCATATTCATAACCTTAGAGAACAAGAAAAACTACCAATAACAATAAATATTCATGACATTTATCATTATTGCAGTATATATATATAATGATACTTCTAATTATCATTTTACTCGTATACTTGTGTTTAATACGCAAGAAAAATATAGGAAGGATATCAACTAACAAACCATTTCCTCTGCCACGTTTAAGTAAGGCCGAAAGTTTTCATATTACTGAAAATATATATATCAATTCATTATTTCAATTCATTATATAAAAAAAAATGTATCAATTGTTCTCTCTATTTAGTTTATAAATTATTTTGCATCAAATTATTTTGTATCAAATAAATAACATAAGTAAATGTAAAAATTTACAAAACAAAACAAAAAAAATATATTGTAAAATGTATATCAAAATATTAATGCATTATATAATAACACAATTACATATATTGATGATTTCAAAAGTTCACTTATTATAGATTATAATATTTATTGTTTCATAAATTAAGTATTTCATTATTGTAAATTTTTGAAACCATCAAGGTAGTGGAGAATGTTCAGACTTGACCAGAACTAATGATATATAAGTGGATAGCCACTGTAATTTCGTTATAAAATCATCAACACTGTTCAAGTCTGATTTTATTTATATTTGTCATTAAATATGTGGGATTAAAAATATTTCTATATTCCCACAAAAATCTAAGTAATTTTATGTCGCAAAAAATAAAACTGTAACAATTCAAGTTATCCGTAACATTATATTATTTTTTATTGTTATAATATAACTTATATGCATAAAAAAAATGCTTAATTATCATTTTTGACAGTGCATGTGCACTAAAATTACTTGGATTTTTTTATCAGCTACACAAAAGTAGAGCTTATTAGATCCCTCTAAGAAAATTTACGGTCCGCTTTTAGCGGCTCGCAATCACGCCGTCTTTTTCATATATTCAGAATTCATTTTCGTACCTTATTTTTCAGCTCTAAAACGTAACGCAAAAATCGAATTTTGCGGCTCTAAAACGCAACGCTTAATTCGAATCGAAAATAAACCGCTTTAGCGGATCTAAAGAGTAATATGACTAATCCATTAATTAACATAAAATTATATTTATGGCTTTCTTGTGTCTGTGTTCTCATTATTATTTTGTTTGTCAGAGTGTTCATAGTGTGTGGAATATTTTTTTGGTAAATATTTAATGTATTAAATTATATATTAAATTAATAATTTATAAATAATCTAATAATTTTTGTTTTTATTTTCAGATTAAAATATTAAAGGGCTTTTGTGATAATTCCTTGGATATGTATGTGAAATTCTGCCTAAAAATGATTAACAGATTAAGCTGTCTGTAAACTTTCCTGGTTTGGCAAAAATTAATGAAACATTGTAGTTGCAGTCAGTCAAGATATTTAAAATACAAAATATTTATATATTATGATAATTGTGTTGATAATGTAATAAAATACTAAATATTTTATTAAAAAATTAAAGTTTTTGGATTTTATTTTTGGATTATTTATAATTATTTTAAGCGGTTCGAAATGGAGCCGAAAAGGCGGCATAAATTGGAGCCGAAAAGGCGGCATAAAATTGAGCTACAAAAGTGGCATAAAATTATGCCGCAAAAAGCGGCGTAAAAATGTATCGCAAATGCGGCATAAAAACATTACGCTTTAGCGTGCCGTCTTTCATTGCAATTTCCATACGCCCATGGGAACAGAAACGGTACGCTTAACGCCGTAAAGGCGGTTCGAAAACGGAGTCTTATATAGGCAAATGTCTACATTTTTTGCCGTTTACGGCTCGCTTTTCTTAGACGGATATAATATTTAAAAATTATTATGATTTGTTTTTTAACAGTCAGAAAAAATAATTGTAATTGAATTAAAATTTGTGAAATTATTTTGGTAAATTAATAGAAATTAATTTTTGTAGTGCAGTCAGAAAAAATAATTGTGATTGAATTCAAATTTTTGAAATTATTTTAGTAAATTAATAGAAATTAATTTTTGTAAAAGTAAACAAATTTATTGTAAAAATTATTATTGTAAAGTAAATGAAATTAAATCTTGTAAAATACCAAAATTTGTGATTGAATCAATTAAAGTATATAACTATTTTTGTGATTGAATAAATTAAAGTATACAAATATTTTGTTTATATGTATGTACTATAAGAAAAAAGAAAGTCAAAAATATTCTTGTGTTATTTTTATACTATACTCTCAAAAGTGTTCAGAGAATAAAGAACGCTCTTGCCGCAGAAAAGTTCAATCGATTTCACCTTTTTGACGCGTTGCCGCGTTCAAACGTCATTGTAAAAAAAATATGTTGTATTTTTATATTGATATTCAAAATTTTCTGGTCGAGCTGATATAATATATTAATTTTTTTTATAAGGATTTATTATAATATATTTTTAGGTTCTAAAAATTACCAAATGAAATTAATTTAAACAAAATTCATGTCGCGATGACGCTTTGAGAGTATCTACTGGTGACCAGCGTCATTTGACATTCGAACGCGTCATGCGGTACACGCGTCAACGGCGATTACATCGGACATACGGACGGACAGAAATATACATAAGGCACCCTGTGCTTTATACATAAGGCATCCTGTGCTTCAATTCACAACGGAAATTATAAAATTCCAATCAATAAAATTCAAAAATTAATTAATTATTATTTGAAAAACAAAAGTTTCAAATTACGCGTTGCTCGTGCACAGAGAAATAATTTAATTCAATAAATAATAATTTCTCTGTGCTGACAACGCGTAAAATTAATCAACCAATTAAATTAAAATTGATTTAAAATATTTTTTTGGAGAAGCTGATTGGTTTTCCAAAATCTTATTGGAAAGATTTTGGAAAACCAAAAAAGCTCTCCAACAAAATAAAATAGAAAAGAAATTTGAAAAAAAAGGCCAGTTGATCTGATTAGAAATAATGTTTTGATTCGAAAAAATCTAAATTAAAAATATAAAGTCAGTCGGTTTTAAAAGAAAAAAAAGTTTTTATTTTAATCGATTTTAAAGTAGTTATTTTGTCCGTTGTTATAATTTAGAATTAAATCTTAATTTTGTTAAATAAATTATTTAAAAACAAGTTAATTAATAACTGGACAAATAAATAAATTGTAAATGAAAATTTAAATCAGTTAATAAAATTATTAAAAAATAAGTTAATTGAAATAAAACCTATTGGTAAAAAAAAAATTAAATAGTTAATAAAAAAAAATAACAAAATAAATAAATAATAATTAATAAAAACAAGAAACATTTAATTTGAGTTAAATTTATAATAAATTTTATATACATAAACTAAAAATTTGTTTTATTTAAAAAAGAAAGTTAGAAAATAAGATACAAGTTAAAAAGGTGAGATAAAACAATTAAAATAAAGATGAAAATTTGTGATTGTAATATTGTATATTACAACAATAGCGCTGCGGACAGGATGAGAAGTAAGTTTCTCATCCAAAAGAATTTGTGTAAAGGTTAAACGGGAGATTAAAACTAAATAAATAGAGAAAAAAAACTATCGTAAAATAAAAAAGGTGGACATTAACTAAAAATAAAAAAATAATAATAATTTTAACACTAAATAAAATCTATAAAATTATTATAATTAAAAAAAAAAAAATAAGCATCTTATAAAAAAATTTTAAAACAGTGGTAGAATTTTAATAGAAGCAGATTTAAAATAAATAAAAAATATATATAATATAAAGTTTAACAAATTTTTTCTAATACAAAATAAATTTTTTTTTTTAACAAAAATAAAGGTGATTGAAGCAGTTAAAAAAAAAATATATAAAAGTTGAAGCAGTAAAAAATGGAAGCAGTTGAATCAGATAATTACAAGAAGCTGTAAAGAGCAGAAGAGGCAAATAAATTTTTTTCAAAAAAAAAATTAAATAAAAGTTGTAAGTTTTTGTAATTATACATATTAAAATATTTAAAGTTCAATAATTTATCATACATATATACAAAATTATATTTGTAAATACATACGAATATCTTTAATAAAAAATTACAAAAATGTGTAATAAATTAGGAAGATACGGATCTTCATTATTTTTTATAATTATTATTACTCCAAATCTAATAGTCTTAATAATGGAAAATAATAAAATTTATTTTTTGGCAAATTATTAAAAAATTTAAATTTTTGAATCTGTGAAATTCTGTGAAATTTTTTTATAAATAAATAAAAAGGATAAAAAATTGATTTTTTTTTTTTGAAAATAAAAGAATTTGTAAAGAAAATTTTATGAAAAATTTAAATTAATGGCCAAAAAGTAAAATTAAAATTTTTAATTATAAAAAATATATAAAATAATAAATATATAAAATCCTTAATGAAATTATAAAAAAATATATATATAAAAAAATCCTGTTCTTTTTTGAGATTCCTAGTGAATAAAAATTTTTTTTGATACAAAATTAATACAAAATAAAATAAAATGCATATATAAAAAGAACCCGAAAAATAATATACATATGTGTAAATATACATATACAAAAAAAATGATATTTTTCTTATATACTACCAAAAACCTTAACCTATCCTAATAGTTAACCTAATTTCAATTTTTCTCTCTTCAATAATATTTTAAAATAAAATAGGTATATAATAAATAAAATTGGGGTACACATACATAGGTATAAAAAAAATAATGAGTAAAATTTTTAAATAAAAGTCATATGTACACATACTTATAATAGAAAATATTAAATTATTAAACATTAATTATATTATCATACATTATAATTTTTATTTGTATACATAAAAGTTTTTTTATTCTCCAAATATAAATTGCTAATTGTGCGTTTTTGATCAATTTGAATTTAAAAGTTTATAATAAAGTTTTGTTTACGTGAAATATAATATACATAGAAGTGTATTATTATCAAAGTAAAATCGACATAAAAATAGGGTAACAAAACTAATTACGGTGTAAAAGGTTAAGTTTATTTAATTTAAGACAAAACTGTGTAAAGGAAGTGCAAAATAAAATTGTGCACTAAGTTGACACAGGGCTGTGTAAAAATAAAAAACTTAATAAAAAAATTTTTTTTTACATAAGTGTTAAAAATTTTTTTTTAATAAAAATTGGTTTTAATAACCAACATTTTTTTTCGTTACCCTATATTTTCATTTTATATTAAAATTTCATTCATTTTTTGTTCGTAATGACGAAAATTATATATACATATATATACAATGATATATATATATATATTTTCAATTTACGTTTGTTCATTTTTATATAAAATATTATTGTCAACTTAAATTGATATTAATATTAATATTTTAAATGACGTACGTAAGTTTCATTAGAACAAAGCGCGTTTTTTTAAAAATATGACCCCTAAATCACAAAATAAAAAATGGTACATATATATTGTTGTTGTTGTTTAAAATTTATTTTATTAACTAATGTCGCAAAATTCAAAACCCCCAACGTTGGCGCAATCAATTTTAAAATTTTCAAAGAGAATATCAACATTTTCATTTTTAAATTCAAGTCCGGAATTTGAAAATTCGGACGAACAAACTAAAACAAACGTAGAAAATATAGAAGCGGAACCAAATTTAGAAGTATTGGATAGAAATAACCTTGTTGATTTTTTACATCAAGTACAAGGAGAACGAATATCAGAAAATAGAAAAAGTTTTAGAACATTGAGGTCAGGAGCAAAATACAACAGAATTGGCCCAATAAGGAAACAAAGGAAAGCTAGGAGAAATAAAGTTATAATTGCCAAAACGGAAAGAAAAAGTTTGAATATAAAAACAAGTGACAAAATGAATCCAATAAACGACCCCCATTATTTTAATTTCCAAAAAGCAAATAATACAAATAGAACAATAAATAAACCGGGACCATCAGGATTAAACTGGACCCCTATTCCACCACCACCACCAATCGAAAACTTTAGCCAATATAAAGATATTTTACGTAATCGTTTTATAGAGAGCAAGGATATGGCTACATTAGCATCGGAAATGATGGGGATGTACCAGTATGAAAGTGAATCAGTGGAACTATTTGGAGAAAGAATAGCAGAAAAATTGGCGGCATATAGAAACAGAGTAAACGAAAGGTATCAAAACGAGGGACGAGCTTTAATCAATGAAATGGAAATAACTGCAAAGAGAATATTTTTAGGAGGACTGCGTTCATCAGAATTGAAACAATATTTAATCTTTAAAAACCCCGAAAACTTAAGAGTGTCCATAGGAGCGGCTCGACAGTATTTGAATGAAACAAGGAACTTAGGAAATATAGGGAGTTAAAAATGGTAGTAATAATCAAGGGGACCAAATGATGAATTTATTAACCACTATGATGAAAAAATTAAATAAAAATGGCGGACATGGGCAACAACCAAATAATAACCAGTCAAATCATGGAAACAATTTTAGAAATAATAGTAATAATAATTATTTCCGGGGAACAAAAGGGAATTTTAAATACAACAACAACAATAATGCGCAATTTACAAATAATAATAATTATAATAATAATAATAAACAATTCTCAAACAGTAGTAGCAACAATAATTATAATAAACAATGCTCAAATTATAACAATAATTATAGCAATAATAATTTTCAAAATAACAATAAGACCCCTAACAGAAATTACAATATGGTTAGTGGTAATAATTTTCCAAACAACAATAAAAATAATACAAGTAATTATAATAATAATTATAATAATAATTACAATTATAATAATAACAATAGGAACAATAATAATGGTAATAATAATAATGGTAATAACAAGGTTCCATTTAAAGGAACAACTGCAAATACGACGATTAAATGTTTTAAGTGTGGTGAACCAAGTCAGCTTAGTAGAGATTGTACATGGCAAAGCCAGTTAACACCAGTGCAATGCACTAATTGTGGAATGAATGGACATGAATCCACTCATTGTTTTAAACTACGTTCGGGAAATAATAATTTTGCAAATCAAAGGATACTCGTATTAAATAACGAAGAAAGTTTAGAAAAGACCCCTTGTGAATGGTGTGCAAGGAAAGGACATACAATTTTAAATTGTGAAGCTCGTAAATCCTATGAATCCAAAATGACAATGGTTTCGGGAAACGAGGACGGAGTGAACTAAAAGAGCCCAGCTCATTCCTTTCGGAGGGCAAAATAACTTTACAAGAGCCAATAATTAATTTAGAAAAATATTATTGGATAGATCCTGAATTATGTAATAATTTAACAAAAGATAAAGAAGAAAATAATAAAATTAATAAAAATAATGGAATGGAAATAAATTTTGTTAGCTCTAATATAGGCTGTTGTGAAGGAAAATTAATAAAAAAATCAGAACACGAGAATAAGAAAATTAAGTTACCAAATAATGGTATTTTAGGAAACATTGCAATGACCTCTAAACGTGATGAAGGTAAATCGCAAACAATTTATACAGAAAAATCAAATGATATAAATACGAATAAATTACAGATGAATAAAGGAATTTTTGATAACGTGCATATAGTAAACTATAAAAATTCTATATTTTCTAAGGCAAAAAAATTTATGGGAAAAAAGAATCAAATCGGCAACTAAAAATTGTACAGATGATTTTAAAACTGAAGAAATAATTGTATTTGAAGAAGATATTAACACAGGAATTGTTAAATCAAATAAGGAAGAAAAGGTGAATATTATTATAGAAGACAATGTAGGAGTAATTGTGGAAGAATTTTATTTGGAAGAATATATAGAAGTAAAATGTTTTAATAAAAATAGTGTAGAAGAAGTTGTAGAAGCTGTAGAAGTTGTAGTAGAGGAAAATGATTTAAGTACAAAAGTTTGTACTGGTATATTGATAGAATACGAATTTGTTGGAGATAATAATAGTAATGAAAATATTAATATTAATAAAGAAAAAGAACTTTGTTTAAGAATTCAAATGGAAAAAGTAAAATTGAATTTAAATAGTAGTGATGTTAATATTGAAAAAGAAATAAATAAGGAAACAATTTATACAGCAAGAGACAAAAATAAGAAAATACAAAGTATAGAAGAATCCATAAGAACGGCACGAAAAAAAATAATAAATCAAAATAATTATTTAATTAAAAATAATAATACTTTTATCATTGTATTTAAAATAAATGTTAATACTACGGGTATTAAAAATAAAAATATTAAACCAAAATTGACCCCTATTCTTAATGTTATTATTTTACCATTAAGAAAATTAAATAACAAAATAATAAAATTAAATCATAGATATAAGAAACATAGGTGGAAGCGTAAAGGTAAATTATTTTAAACTATATATAACAAAAAATATATTGAAATTTTAAATTTTAATATTACAAAAAAAAAAAAAAATTAAATAAGAAAAATTTGTTTAGAATAAAATAGAAAGGGGAGCGTGACCGCTCAAAAACAAATAATAGGGAAAAATCTTATCCTTATTCCTTAAATTCCTATTCCTTTTCTTAATTTTTTAATACATACATATATGCATTATTTTTATCTCTATTTAAAAAAAAAAAAAAAAAACATAAATTTTATTAAAAATAAAATAAATTTATAATAAAATATATATACATATATACATATAATTATAATATTTAATATATAATTTTACATAAAACTTTATTAAAACTTAATTTTTATTAATAAATAAAACAAAAAAGGATTTTTTTATAAAAGTTTTTAATGTAAAATAAAACAAAAGGATTATTTTGAAAAACAAAAAATATATAAATATCAAATAAAATTATAAATATATATAAATAAAATTAAAAGAAATTTATAAAAGAAAGTATCAATTAAAATTAAAGAAAGAAAAAATAAATGTATAAAAGAAAATTTAGTATACAAAGATATAAAATTTTTAGTAAAAAATATTTATCAAAATTTACAAAATATAAAAAAATGTTTGGAATAAAAATATACATATATAAAAAGTAAATTAAAAAAAAAAAATATTGTTTTAAAAAAAATATATATAAAAGAAATTTTTGGTAAATACATATATACAAATATACAAAGTTATTAAAAAAAATGTAAAAAAAAAAAAAAAATTTTTTAAAAAAAATATATAGACAAATATATAAATATAATTTTAAAATATAAGAGTCGAAGAAAATCTCCGACCCTTATATTTTTTCTAAGAGGGAAGGTGTTGTGAATTGGGGCACCCTGTGCTTCAATTCACAACGGAAATTATAAAATTCCATTTAATAAAATTCAAAAATTAATTAATTATTATTTGAAAAACAAAAGTTTCAAATTACGCGTTGCTCGTGCACAGAGAAATAATTTAATTCAATAAATAATAATTTCTCTGTGCTGACAACGCGTAAAATTAATCAACCAATTAAATTAAAATTGATTTAAAATATTTTGTTGGAGAAGCTGATTGGTTTTCCAAAATCTTATTGGAAAGATTTTGGAAAACCAAAAAAGCTCTCCAACAAAATAAAATAGAAAAGAAATGTGAAAAAAAAGGCCAGTTGATCTGATTAGAAATAATGTTTTGATTCGAAAAAATCTAAATTAAAAATATAAAGTCAGTCGGTTTTAAAAGAAAAAAATAGTTTTTATTTTAATCGATTTTAAAGTAGTTATTTTGTCCGTAGTTATAATTTAGAATTAAATCTTAATTTTGTTAAATAAATTATTTAAAAACAAGTTAATTAATAACTGGACAAATAAATAAATTGTAAATGAAAACTTAAATCAGTTAATAAAATTATTAAAAATAAGTTAATTTAAATAAAATAAATAAATTGTGTAAAACCTATTGGTAAAAAAAAAATTAAATAGTTAATAAAAAAAAATAACAAAATAAATAAATAATAATTAATAAAAACAAGAAACATTTAATTTGAGTTAAATTTATAATAAATTTTATATACATAAACTAAAAATTTGTTTTATTTAAAAAAGAAAGTTAGAAAATAAGATACAAGTTAAAAAGGTGAGATAAAACAATTAAAATAAAGATGAAAATTTGTGATTGTAATATTTTATATTACAACAGCGTTAACATAAGGGATTTTTTTTTTTAAAAAAAAGCCCTACAAAGTTAATATGGCGTTTGTTAAATGGCTTGGCTTTCCCTCACAACACAATACGTGGATAAATAAAACAGATATATATTATTTTATTTATATATATGTATTCTAAAAATAAAAAAAAAATATTACATAACATTGTATATTCTTATTTTTTTCACAACTCCTATTAGTCATAAGAAAATGTTTTACATACATTTATATAATACTCATTTTATATGCCTGCTTCTTCTGCTTATAATTTATGATTTTCAAATCAGACTTGTTATCTGGATCATGTTTCGTAACAGTTTCAAGTTCACCCTTGGATCATGTTTCGTAACAGTTTCAAGTTCACCAAATTATTGATATTTTTCAAATTTCACTTTATGTTCATCTAAAATCAAGTATCCATATTGAGTGTCGGAGCTATAGATTTTTTCTCCTGATGCACTTTCTGAAAAAACCGCCCTACAAAACCATTTCCACATCAGCCAAGAAGTAGGTCGTTCGATTTATTATTCCTCAAAAAATATAAATATTTAAAAATTAAATCCGAATAACATTAATTACAAAGAACGTACTAATACATACTATAAACTTAAAAAATGAATTAAAATTCAGTTATGCATATTATATTTTAAAAATATATAAAATATTTTTAAAAAGTATAGAATTAAATTTTTATTGCGTAAATTTTCAAGATAAAAGAATATGAAAGTACGGTACAGAATAAACGGTCTCCCGTTCACTAGTCCTGTGAAAATATAGTTACCCAGGCTGTTTTAATTCGAAAAAAATTAAACTTTTCTTCTTTGAAAATAATTATTTCATTCTAATACAGCTTTATTAAGCGTTGCGTTCACTAAGATTTACTTTGATTTAATTAATTAATTAAATTTGGCGAATTGATAATTGGTAATTATATATTTTATAAAACATTCATTTTTATTTATTAAACTTTTATAGGGATCCCTTATAACGGCCTTACTTTTATTTATTTTTATTTAAACTCTTTTTACTTCTTAACTAACCAAACCAAAAAATGCGTTTTTCTCTATATACAATATAGAATATACTATATATACTTTGTGTACATGTATAGCATAATACTATCCCTGATAACCAAAATGACCTCATTCAAGCCTGAATGTACTCTGAATGTCAGCCTTCCATTTGCAGTGAAATGGTATAGCGAGTTGGGGAAAAAATACAGGGGTTATACACCAATACATACAAAGTAAACTTTCATCCACTCAAGGCCTTTTCAGCACCTTTTCAATAATGCTCAAAAGTACCTCCATTCAGGGGCATTTCAGCATATTTTCAATAACCTCCATTCAGGGGCTTTTTAACACCTTTTCAACAATGCTCAAAAGTACCTCCATTTTCAATACATTTTCAAATTCAGGGCCTTTCAGTACCTTTAAACAGTGAAGACTCTTTATCAGAAAATCGTTTCTAAAAATGAATTATTCCATAAGATTTATTGCTTTTTTGCTATTGAAATCAATATAATCTTTTTCAGTCAGAACAAGTTTCTGTTACATTTCAACTACAAAAAGCAATAAAACCTATGGAATAACTCATTTTCGGAAGAGATTTTCTGATGAAATAGCTTCCACTCTGAAAATAAACATACAATTACAAAGTAAATTATAATTCTTAATTTAATTACATATAGTATTTAAAATTATAATATTTCATTCAATATTTCATATTAATATTATTATTATATTACAAAATTGCATTTTTATATATTATAAAATACACCATCTACATCTGCACATTGTCAAGATACTCACATTAATTAATGTATTATTTTTATATTAATATATATATATATATATTAATTAATATATTATTTTTATATAATATTAATATTAATATTATATTACAAAATTGCATTTTTTTTATGTTTTTTTATACTTTCTGTTGTGTAGTTTCTGGACACAATGTCGTATTTCTTTTTCGTATATTAATAATCCTATAGATGTTCCACATGCATCTACGATACAAAAAAAAAATTAAAATTATAGAAAATACATTTTACAAATAGTATATTTACCGAACAATACTTTGCTGAAAAGTTTTAAGTTTTAAACTGTTTTCATCGAATTGCAATTCATGGTTAGAAATTATTGCATCTGTTCCAATTTATTGCAATATTTTGTAATGCTCTAGTACATCTTGTTTAAATTTTTTGTTTAACTCGGACATTTCATTAAGGAAACGTTTTCGCGACATTACTATTATTTATTTTAATTTTTTATTTATTATTTAAGATAGTTATTATCACGAATTTATTAAACAATTGTTTATATTATATAAATTTACAATATAAATTTAATATAACAGTGAAATTTATATTTCACTTACTTAAACGACGCCAGAAACTATTACTGTACTCACTGAACATGGCCTGAACATAACCTGAAGATCAGGGGTGAGGGGGTTTTCAGGCGCCTGAAACCACTGAAACTGACTAACGAACATGACCTGAACATAACCTGAAGATCAGGCGTGAGCTTCAGGGGGTTTTCAGGCAATGTTCAGCTTGAACTTCAGGCGTCATTCAATACATTTTCCATGCAGATTGTCAACACTAAAACTACCACAATTAAATTAAATTTTTACAGTATATATATTTACCAAAATTATTTGTATGTGGTAAAATTGCACTACCACATCAAAGAACCCCTGAACGCTGGTTATCAGGGTAGCTTTTTTCTGGAGCAGAAGTTTGAAACTGCAACATTTTCATATTGAAGAAAATTTTTAAGTTTGATGAAATATAATTATTTTGTATGGTTATCGAACATTTAACGGGCAAAAGTTTGATCTTGCACCATTTTCATATAAATATGGAAGATTGTCGATATTGGATTTCTTTATTAATATAAAATTAAAAATTATGCAGGTATGACAATGACTTGAAAATTTCAATTTTTCAGAAACTATCCATTTAGAGGGAGAGGTAATATTTCTTATATGAGAAAAAGATATGAGTGCGAGTAACACGCTATATTGAAAAAAATCCTGAAAGTAAAAAAAAATAAAAAAAAAATCCAAAAAAAATCCATGTCGCTAATGATTTGTCACTGTGTAGCAGCAACAAAACCATTTCTGTCAAAAAAAATCGAAATTTTTTTGGATTTTTTTTTGTATATTTTTTGACATTCATGATTTTTTTCAATATTCAAGCATTTTTTTTATTATTTTATTACAAATCGCCGCTTGAATACTTGTTTGCTTCATACGCCATTTTAGAGATTTTTGAGTTAGGACCATATCTGTAGTGTTTGGGAGATTCTCTTTTTAAAACTGCAATTCGTTTTTTCTTATCTCTACATCCAATGCTCCACATCCAATTCTTTTTTTTCAATGCTTGCTTGCCTCATTTCTCAAAAATCAGAAAAAAGGTAGCACGTAGAGCAACTTTTCTATACATTTTTCAAGTTATTTTTATTAAATGTTTTTTTGCTCTATATAAATGAGCAATGTACATGAAACATTAACATTAATATTAAATTATTTTTTTTTGCTCCATATCCATTGCCTATTGATATAGAACTTTTAATGCCAATTTTTTTTTTTTTACTTTTGCCTTATATCCATAGTAATTTTCATAGTCATTATATTATAAGATGGACATGGAGCCGTGCCAGTTATCTTCGGGACCCGTCTTTAAACACGGACCAAGAAGTCTAACATGTGTAAATTGTAAGTTGCAAATTTAGGGTGGATATGGAGCAAAGTGAAAATGTCAGGGGCGTATGAAGCAAACAAGTATTCGAGCAGCGAAATATCTTTGACAGATTAAAAAACAAAAACAATATATTTGACAGCATAAATACGACACTATAGTTGTCTCTCATTGAAAAATATTTCTGTTTCAGTCGCACAAAGAGACATTTTTTAGTTTTTTTTTGGATTTTGTCAAGCCAATGTCATACGGCCATTATAATATTTAGATTTTTTTGCAATTGTATTTTTATTAGTATAAATGGAAAAATTAGTTAAATTTTATAGATATAATTTATTAACGTCAAAGGGGTCGACTTTGTTATTAATTTTTTTTTTTGTAATTGCGGCACGTAATTAATTTTTTTTGTATTTGCGGCACGTAAACGTCTTTGTATTTGCGGCACGTAAACCGTACGTTTTCGCAGAGGTTGGAATAAGAATTTTAAAATGCAAAACGGCACGCCTAACACGGGGTCTCGACTATCCATAATGTTGTCCATAAATGGCAATGGAAATGTAAATGGAAACCATTATGGATAATGGAGACCACTTGTCCATCAGCCATTCCATAAATGGCAAACTTTATGGACGTCCATTTATGGATAAGTTTATGGACGGATATGTCAAAAATAAAATGGCGGAAAGTGGTTCAATTTGTAAATTAGGTTTTATATTGTGGTTAATTTATTAATTGACTTTCGTTCTGTATTCCCAATATTCTATATTACCAATACAAAACAATTTTACACGTTGAAAATCAAAATATAATATAACAAATTTCAATGATATTTCGAATAATATTTAAGTCCATGAAATGCCCAGTTTTTTTTGTTTGGAAGTCCATAAATGGAAATAGAAATGGAAACGGTCATGGATAGTGGAGACGGCCTGTAAGAAGGCGTTCCGGTTTCTTAACACAAAAGCGGTACGTTTTCAGGCCGCCAATGCGGAAGGAAAGTGTAACGCAAAAGCTTAATAAGACCTAGAAAATACTGGAGAACGGCATGAAAAATTAATAAATTAATGTTTAATAAATTAATAAATTAATGTTTATTAATTTTTTGAATATATGAATGTAAGTTATATAACGAAGAAAAGTGGTGACGTGTTTGTATTAATGTTTAAAAATTAATGTTTAATATTTTGTATTAAACCAATTATATTATAATACAAAATATTAAACATTAATTCTTAAACATTAATACAAACACGTCACCACTTTTCTTCGTTTTAAATTAAGTGCCAGTCACAGTGATTTCGGATATGTGTCGAAACGAATTCATTCGAAAAGAGTTAAAAATATTTTAACTTTGCCGGATGGGTCGAATGACATAACCTATAAATTATACATTTGAAATTTAAATTTTTTGAATTATTATGGGGGAGTTTATTGAAAATGTTAAGAAGCATCCAGTATTGTATAATAAATGCAGAAAATATTTATTTTAATACATAAAATAGAGATTAAACATATTTTTTTTATATAAACGGAACGAATACATTGTGACTATAATTTCTTTTCGAAACGAACGGTTCTTTTCGATTCGAACGTGCCGTTCGAATCGAAATCACTGTGATTGGCACTTTAAGCTAATAAGAGAGCACGTGGTGGCGACTGGCGACTTAGAGTATAGAAACAGGAGATGCAATAGTTATAAAAAAGTGTCCCTTTTTTTTGTGGGGGGGATTTTTTTTGCAGTGACGGCTTTAAATTGCTATTGCCAGTGACAAAAGCTCTTTTTTAACTAAAAAGCATTTTTTATAAATGTTATTTATATTTAAAAAAAAAAGTTAAATATTTTATATTTTTTAATAAAATTAATTAAACGTTATTATTTTTACATATAATAATTACATTTACAATCAAAAAATTAAATATGTATTTTTTATTTCACTAACTTGTTGTTATATGAGGTTGTTTCTACCCATAATTTAGGTTAAAAACAACAAAAATTATAACATACCTAAAAAGTAATATTAATAAATCAATTAATTATTTTTGATATTTTTCTTCCAAATATATGCTGTCTTTTTAATAATTATCCTGCCTGCGGCACAGCCTAAAATATTGTAAAGCTTGAAAGCTTTGATAGAAAGCTTTTTTAATGACACTTTTTATTGCAAAACAGCTGTTACAAGGAGATTTTGACAACTAACAGCTGTTACAAGGAGATTTTGAGAACTAAAGATCTTTTTCAAAAAGGGAAACAGCTTGTAGGGGCAAAATTATACTATTGCATCTCCTGTTTATATACTCTAAAGTGCCAGTCACAGTGATTTCGATTCGAACGGCACGTTCGAATCGAAAATTTCAAATTTTGACAGCCCCATATATTTTATATGGTATGCCGGATTGCAAGTCACAATGAACGTGTCGAAACGAATTCATTCGAAAAGAGTTAAAAATATTTTAACTTTGCCGGATGGGTCGAATGACATAACCTATAAATTATACATTTGAAATTTAATTTTTTTGAATTATTATGGGGGAGTTTATTGAAAATGTTAAGAAGCATCCAGTATTGTATAATAAATGCAGAAAATATTTATTTTAATACATAAAATATAGATTAAACATATTTTTTTTATATAAACGGAACGAATACATTGTGACTATAATTTCTTTTCGAAACTAATGGTTCTAATCGATTCGAAAGGCAAAGCACTGTGACTGCCACTTTAGACTGGGGATGGCGATAGAACAAACATTATGTCGATTATACCCCTCCGCTATTAAAGGCTTTAAGGCGGTTCGTTTTCGTGCCACCAAGACGGTACGCTTTTATGCCGAGAAAGCGGTACGTTTATATAGTAAAACTACTCAGCCGGCGGTACGTTTTCGTGTCGCTAAAAGCGGCACGCTTTTATTTCTTAGAGGGATCCCATTTTTTAATGTCAAATAGCTGTCAGTGCCACTCTCAGTGGGGCTTATGCTGGGTTTTAATAATAAAAATTTGCCGCTTGTGCAGGGAAAATAGACCAAAAGTTTTATTTCTTATGAAAATTTAATATGTGCAAAAAGAACAAATTCTCATTTGCAAGGGATATTTTTCATTTACCAGGGATAATTTTTATTTGCAAGGGATATTTTACCAGGGATAATTATTATTTGCAAGGGATATTTTAACAGGCATAATTTTTCTTGCAAGGGATAATTTTCATTTTGCAATACATAATTTTTAATATTTTTTAAAAACCATAGATAATCCGTATATGGATTATAATTATTTATTACAGTTTTGTTGAAATTTGACATTTCAGTATTGCCATTAACAAAGTGTATTGATGTTTACATTTTTTAATGTTAATTATATTTTGAACACAATTTATATATAAAATGTAAAAAATGGATATATTAATAAAATAAAAATAATTTACCTAACTTTGTTTATGCCGTTTTTTTTTCATGTACAAGAATGTAAATAATTCATTTTGACTGTACCATTAAAATTATTATTTCCAATTATTTCAAAGAGTTTATATGTTGTAATTATTATATTATATATATATATATTATATTTCCTACCAGATAAATAAAACATGTCTGTCTTGTTTAAGATTCAAAAGAAGAAGAAAGATTTAATTAATTTAAATAGTAAATCTAACTGTACTTTATATTATATTATTAATCTAATATTAAACATTTGGTATTACTGAAATTTAAATTCTACTATAATAAGTATTACCAGATTTAGATCTTAAATTTCAACATCCCCACTAGATATAAATTTACTCAAATTAATTTAAATTTAATTTTTAAGTTTACAAATAAAATCAAAAAATTACATTATATTCATTGCTTTGATACAATACTTGTGTTGAATAATTAGTAACCCTTTTGTAATTATATCAGCAATCATTTCTTTGGTGCTGACATAATTTGTCAGCACCAAAGAAATGATTCTTTGGTGCTGACAAATTATGTCATGTCAGATAAATATCAGCAATCATTTCTTTGGTGCTGACATAATTTAGTTTGATGTTGCCTTCATTTATTACATCCCTTATAAAGTGATGTCTGACATCAATATGCTTAGACCTTGGATAATAGCTGTCTGTGCATGCTAAATGAATTGCACTTTGGTTATCGCAGCTGATGTTTATTATATTCGAATTTTTCGGGAAAAATTAATCGATAAGTCTTTTTAACCACAGCGTTCTTGAATAGCTGAGCCAACTGCCATATATTCTGCTTCAGTTGTTGAAAGAGCACCCGTTGGTTGTTTTTTAGAAGTCCATGAAATGGCACTTCCTTGCCACAAAAATACATAGCCCTTGACGGATTTTCTTTCGTCGATGTCATTTACGTAGTCAGCATCACAATAAAGCATCACAATTTTTGTTAAAACATAATTTAAAATTATAAGTACCTTTTAAATATCTCAGAATTCTTTTAACAGCTAACCAATGTGAATATCCCGGATTGATATTAAATCGGAAGTGGCATTTTAAAATGAAATTGCAATAGTGAAATATTTCATGTTTCATTTTCGTGGCATTCCACAGCTAAATTGCTATTGCATTTCAATGAAATAGTTAAGTTCATAGAGTTAAATATAAAAATAAGATAAATATTTGATTCAATTTACAATAAAATACAAGTTTGAACAATATTTGCAGTAGTGTTCCATATAACTATTTGCTTGTGGAATGTCATGAAGTGATATTTGCAATACTTCACTATTGCAATTTCACTTTAAAATGCCACTTCGGCTTAAAAAGTTTACTGCATAATTAATATCTGGTCTAATAATTTGGGCAGCAATCAGCAAATAATAAACTTCCAATAATTTCTTGGTACGGTACGCCTTCCATAATTTTACGATCTTCATCTGTTGTTGGTGACATTTGCTTGTTTCATTTTTGATTTACATCAATAGGTGTTGAAACCGGATTGAAATTTATCATATTAAAACGAGTCAATAATTGCAAAATGTAGTTTTGTTGATCAATTGTAATTGTACCTTTCTCACGATCACGAACCAGATGCATCCCTAAAAAATATTCAGCTACGCCGAGATCTTCATATGAAAACAACTTTGTAAATATTTTTTAAAATTGTTTTTCAAATTTTCGTTGTTTGAAATTATAAGAAGATCATCAACATAAACAGCGACGAATAAAAATATGCTATTTTGAATATTAAAGTAGATGCAAGGATCTACGAAAATATTTTATAAAATTGTTTTTCAAATTTTCGTTGTTTGAAATTATAAGAAGATCATCAACATAAACAGCGACGAATAACAATATGCTATTTTGAATATTAAAGTAGATGCAAGGATCAAAAGTAGATGCAAGGATCAACCTTAGATATAGTCATGCGAAATTTTTTAAGTGCTGTGTCTAATTTCATATTCCATATTCTAGCTAGAAGATTGTTTCAACCCGTAAATGGATTTTTTAGACGTAAAACTTTATTTTCGTTTACAGTGCAAAAACCTTGCGGATGCTTTATATATATATCTCTTCGTTTAAGTCACCTTGCAAAAAAGCAGTCACAGCGTCCATTTGTTCAATATCAAAATTGAATTTTACTGCTAATGCTAACAAAAATCGAACCGAGCTGTAGCAGATTACAGGTGAATAAATTTCCTCAAAATCAATTCCTTTACGTTGACCGCATCCTTTTACGACTAATCTGGCTTTATAACATAACGGATAATGTTACCTTTGATGTTATGTTTAGTTTTAAAAAGCCACATTGAGTTTAAAACTTTTTATTAACTGGTAAATCAGTTTCTTGTCAAGTTTGGTTATTAATCAATGATTCATATTCATCAGCCATGGCTTTTTTCCAGAGATTACTATCTGCTCTATTAATTGCGTCTTCATATGATGTTGGATCAGCTTTTGGAACATCTCTAGCTAAAAAAGAAATTAAATCATTAAATTGTTTTTGTTTTGGTATTCTCTCAGATCTGCGGATTTCCAAATTTTCTGATTGAATACGAAATACGATTATTTGGACAGAACTCTGTGTCACTATCAGAAGAATGTTCAGTTTCATTTGTCAATGAATGAAATGAATCATTGAAAGTGTTTTCTTTTATTCATTCTGTATAAGGAATAGAAGGAATAGAATATTGATGACGTCATGGCAGAATATTCCAAACGCACTCGGTTAAAAGAACGAAAAAGCTATAAATAGAATATTTTTTGTCATATGAAAAATTAAATGTTTTTTTTTGTTTACATATTATATATATATGCTAGGATAAATTTAAATTATTATAGTTTTAAAGTATATTTTTTAATATTAAAGTAATGTTAACTTATAAAGAATTGTTTTTCCTTTAAAATTTGAGGATAGAATAAAGAATATTCTAATTATTCTACCTTTCTACTCAGTACGAAAAAATTGTATTCCGAATATTCCGAATGAATAAAAGAATACGGAATGGAAGGAATAGAATAAATGGAATGAATAAAAGAACGTTTTTTTGACATTTTAGGCGCGTTCGGAATAAAAATGTGTTTTCTTTTATTCATTCCGAATATATTCCGAGTAGAATAAAAGGAATATTCTTTATTCTAACCTCAAATTTTGAAGGAAAAACAATTTTTTATAATTTAAACATGACTATAATAATAAGAAATATACTTTAAAACTATAATAATTTAAATTAATCCTACCATATATAATTATGTAAACAAAAGAAAACTTTTAATTTTACATATGACAAAATATTATTCCATTTATTCCTTTTTCATTCTTTTAATCGAGTGCATTTGAAATATTCTGGTATGACGTAATAAATATTCTATCCCTTCTATTCCTTCCACAGAATGAATAAAAGAAAACACTCATTGGTAATTATTTCAACGTCAGAATCACCAATAAGATTTTCAGAAACATCATGTACAACAACATCATTTTCAGGAACATTATTTTCAGCATCATTATTTTCAGCATCATTATTTTCAGCAACATAATTCTCAGCAACATTATTTTCAGCATCATTATTTTCAGCGACATTATTTTCAGCACCATACAAATTGTCTGATGATATTTCCAATATATTATTTTGATCGAAATTTCTATTTAAATTCCCCACTAAATTTGGATCTGGTAATAAACAAATTGAATTATTATTATTTTCAATATTAATTACCTTGAAAAATTGCTGATCTTCAAAAATTATTTAATTATTAATTATTATTTTTTTATTGATTGGTTCATGTAATTTGTATGCTTTGCTGTTCAAACAATATCCAATGAAAATACATTTTACAGATTTTGGGTCAATTTTTTTCCTTTTTTATTTCGGTATATGTGCCATAGCAACACATCCAAAAACTCGAAAATACTTTAAACTAGTTTTTTTGTTTGTCCACACTTCATTTGGAGTTTTATTTTCCAACATTTGATTTGGTAGTCTCTTGTTAATGTAAGTAACAGTTGAAATAGCTTCAGCCCAATATGATTTATTCAATTTAGCATAAAAAATCATGCATCTTGCTTTTTCAACTAAAGTTCTGTTCAATCTCTCTGCTTTCCCATTTTGTTGAGGATTGTACGGAGCTGATAATTCATGTTTTATTCCACATCTTTTCAATAAATTGATAAATTGTGAGTTACAATATTCGGAACCATTGTCAGTTCTTATTTTCTTAATCTTTAGATGTGTTTGGTTTTCAACCATATTCTTAAATTCCACACATTTTGTATATAGGTACATCACTTTTATTTTTGATGAAGTAAACAAATGCCTTACGTGAAAAATTAAAGTAGATGCAAGGATCAATGGTTGATTTGTCTCAATAGGACCACATAAATCGGAATGTACAAGTTCTAATAAATTACTCGATTTACTTTGTGATGACTCAAATGGTAATTTACTTTGCTTACCCATGACATAATTTATACATGAAAAATTTATATTTTGGAAGTCAACTTAAAAATTTTTATTTTTATCAATATTTTTTAAATTTATCGGGTTTATATGACCAAGTCTTCGATGCCATAAAATATTTGTTGGTTTTTCACTGATATTTAAAGCAAAATTATTGACTTTTTTATCAACAAACAAATTTAATTTATATATGTTGTTTTCCATATTAGCGTCAGCAAATAGTTCATTATTTGAATTATAAATTTGGCATTAGTCTTTATTAAATTTTACAATATTACCATTAGATATAATTTTGCTAATTGATAACAAATTGGTACATAAAGCGGGTACCAAAAGTACATCTTTGATAATAATTTTTTTGTTGTATTTTTTAAAAAAATATTCGTTGACACATTACCTTTACCTCGGACTTGCAAGTTAGAATTATTTGCAGCATTGCAGCTATAACAAAGTCTTGGACCAGATTTTCTGAAATTATTGTATATTATTACTGCTTCTGAAAAGTACGACACTGTCACCATTTGAAGAAGCATTATTTACAGTATTGGAATTAATATCTTGCAATAATTTCGTTTTGATAGAATCAGATGTGATTTTCGTGCCACTACTTTCAATTCCCATAATCATCAGTTGATACTTATTAGGTAATCCGGCTAACATAATTGTACCAATCCTATCATCAGTCACGTTTAAATTGATAGCGTTTAATTTATGTGCAGTTGTGACAATTAAATTTATGTATTCTTCAACAGAAGAAGAATTTTCTAATCTGGCTGATGTTAGACTTCTAAGTAAACCTACTTTACGTGTTAATCCACAGTCTTCAAATGCCTTTTTTAGGTTAGACCACGCGGCTTGAGCGGTAGTTGCTTCTTCTACACGCTAAATTAGGCTAAATTATTATATTATATATATATATATATTATATTTCCTACCAAATAAATAAAACACGTCTGTCTTGTTTAAGATTCAAAAGAAGAAGAAAGGTTTAATTAATTTAAATAGTAAATCCAACTGTACTTTATATTATATTATTAATCTAATATTAAACATTTGGTATTACTGAAATTTAAATTCTACTATAATAAGTATTACCAGATTTAGATCTTAAATTTCAACAAAAGTACCTTTCCATAAATGTAAAAAAAATATTACAGTGTATGTCCAGTCGTTTAAGACCGTTAAGACTCAAAGACAATTCCGAAAATTGTCGGTTAATCAAAAAACTTTTTTTCTGTTGGTAAAAAAAGCCTCTTCTTGTGTTTAAAATAGTTTCTCTACATCACTTTTTCCCACATACGTGCTACATCTGTATATTTATTTATTTGTGATGTTATTTTTAGAACTATAAAAACTTTTAGTGTAGTGCATAACTACAAAACTGCGCAAAATATAAGATTTGCTTCTGCAGTGGAGACTTATCAAACACACTTATTTGCAGTTTTGAATTCACGAACAAATTGCTTACTAAGTTAGAATTGAATTATCGAAAACGCCCAATCATACAAATTAACCTTTTTAAACCCTTATGCTTATTTTCCATGTAATCTAAACAGTGTCCCACATTCAGGCTGGTCTACTCTTACAAAAATATATAAATAATTAAAAATTTATATTTTAAGTAAATTGCAAATTTATTACTTCATTTTAAAAAAAAATATATTATATCTAAATATAATGTAATTGCAAAGGTACAAAATAGTTAAGACACACACAAATATTATAATTATAATTTAGAATTAATTATATATAATTATAATTTAGTAATTATAATTTAGAATAATTATAAAATAATTATAAAAGAATAAAATTATTTAGAATAATTATAATTATAATTTAGAATAATTTAGAATAAAACAAAAAATAAACATTTCTTCATTATAGTTAAATAACATCAAATTATAAATAATAATTATTGTAATAATAGTGTAATGTAAATAAAAAAAACATTTAATTTTCAATAAAAGGAATGAAAATTCAAAATATGCCAAATAGAAAATAAAATATCGTTATCTGAATAAAAAATAATGTATTGATTCATAATGACCAGACTTCAAAAATATTTTTGGTTTTTCACTGAAATAAAATGAATATCATAATTAAGTTTAAATTTGTATTAAAAAATGGTTCTTACTTTATATTATATTGTAATATAAAATATTACTATAAACTTGCCATAGGAAACAGTATTTGTAATTAGAATCTTGCCTTACTTTAAAATTATTAAAATCATCATATACAAATTCCCATGAGAAGTTTTAATTTTCTAATTCCCTTTTTTATTCACATAAGCATCAAATTCATTAACGTTTTATTCTAAGCTTATATTATGTCACATTGCATAAAACGCATTATATTTCAATCTACAAAAAGTGTAATAATTAAGTTAACGAAATAAATAATTTAGTCTAAGTTTTGCTTTTGAATTAATTAAACGTTTAAAACTTTATATTGAAGTTTTATTATTGTTGGCGCAGTCGGCAAAGATTGAAAAGTATTATACTAAAATCGGAGTGATATTCAGTTCCTAACGCTTTCGCTAAATTTTTAATTAAAGTACAAATTAATAAAATTATAATTTCGATATATATGCGAAATTTAGCAAGCTCGAACTTATTTAAAAATTGAATACAATTAATAAAGAATTAATTATTCAAAATAAAATTTATAAAAATACAAACATCAGAATTATTAAAGTGTAAATTACGTGTATTAATGTGTATTAATTCAAATATAAATATCGAAAATATTAAAAAAAAAAGAACAAAATATTTATAAAATCAGTTTATTTTATTTTCATAAAATATTTAAAATAACCTTGAAGAATTTTTTTTTCTAAAAAGTTAATAAATTAGAAATTTTTTTTTTTGCGAACTTACATTACATCATAAAAATAAATAATAACTTAAAATAAAATAAAAGTGAATTTTGTGCAAAAGAATCAGCAACTGGGACCAAATTCCATCTTATGAAGAGTTTTTCAACTGAAGAAGCAGCTTGAATTATTTATTAGAGAAGCAACTAGAACGTGATTCATCATACAAGAACAACAAAATAAAGCAAGTACCTACGTTTTTTGACTGTTTATGAAAAAATTATATATGTAAATGTAGGTAATATCGAAATAAATTATAAAAAACTAATAGATAGTTACAAATCAATTTGGAAGAGTGCTTCATATACCCTTTTGATCTACCTAGGATTTAGTGAAAACGAAGAATTAAATAAAAATTATGATTTTTACAAAACTCCCAATGTTGTACAATTTAAAATTACAATCAAGTTTTTATAAATAAGTACTCGAATTTGTAATACTATATTTATACTAAATACTCGAAATGTAATATACATATGTTTTTATTCTATAAATTTCGAAATTTTTGCCCCTGTAAAATGAAGAGAGTTGAAGGTACGTGTCTCAATTTTGTATACAAGGTGTAGGTGTGTATTTTTAAGAAAATAATTTCTAATTTTTTCAATCCAGTCCCCCGCTCAGGTGCTGCAACCTCTTTCATAAAATTACCCCCTCACCCATAATAAAAGAGAAAGGGGTAAAATTTTTGAATGGTTTCGAAAGATACCAATCTATTATACCAAACCTACAAGATATAAGACCCTATCTGAAATGCGGCTTATTTTATAGTCATTTTAAATACCAAAAATTCAATTTTAGTAGTCCCATAAAAATTCTTTCACCTGTAAAATCCAGGGGGGTAAAGGTACGAAGCTGATTTTTATGCAAAATGTGTAACATAGTTTATTTAAGAACATAGTTTCTCATTTTTTCAATTAATTTCCCCACTCAAGGTATGTAGCTTATTTCATACATAAGCCCCCTCACCCAGTTAAAGAAGGTGGAGGGTAAATTTTTTGTATGAAATCGAAATGCACTTACCTGCTGCAACTATGTTAGAAGTAACAATGTTTTCTATAAACTCAAACCGGTTTTATAGGCGTTTCAAATTTCAAATTTTTTGTTTTAATATTACTATAAAATAGGGGGGCGAGGACCTAGGGCTCCAAATTTTTACAATATTCTTTATATGGCGTCTATACATATATCTGTGAAACAATGTACAGATCCGACTATATTTAGGGGTATTTTTTTGAAGTGCACAAAATTGTGCATTTTGAACGCTCCGCTAGGGGGGGTTGCACGGAAACGCTTCAAAAAAGGATACCATACACATAAATTTCCATCCTTACTTTATATATGTTGCAATTTTTGTACAAATCGCACGAGTGATTATACTATTTCTAAGCGTTTAAACAAGTGTATTTTTACTTTGCGTACGGCGGACACGGATTTTTTTTTTGCTGATTCTGATTCCCTGACATCTAAAACGTCCAGAAAAATCAAAATCTCGAAAAAAAAATTTTCGAAAATAAATCGCGCCACAAAGCTTCATATATTTTCAATATATGAAGCAATATATTTTCAATATATGAAGCAATTAATTATTTCACCAAATACAAATAATAATTTAAGAAATTTTAATAAGTTATTGTAGAAGATTTAAAATAAATTCATTATAAAATTTTATAGTTAAAAGTGAAATTTTAAATTATTTTAAAAATTATTGTTAATAGATTTCAAACTAAATAAACATAATAATAAAATTTTTTGTTGAATTGGAACCATTTTTTAAAGTAATATCGTGAAATTTTTTTTTCTTTTTAAAATGGATGATGATGTTTATAATCTACTATGAGAACTTTAAACTATATTGCTAAAAATATTTCTTATATAACGCCTTTTGACGGAAACAAAAATAGTTTATCTGCATTTATAAGTCGAATTGAATCATTAATACCAATTATAGAAACGCTAGATAATAGGTATAAAGCAAATGTACTCGGTTACATTTTAGATAAAATAGTATGAAAATCAAAAGAAAATATTATTAGAAATGGTACAATAGAGACATGGGAAGATCTTAAAACAATTTTAATAAGAAATCATGGGGAAAGAACTCCTTTAGTAAATTTAATTGATGAATTGAAACTTACTAGGTGCAATTCAACAATTCCAAATTTGTATCATAAAATTAACTCACTTTTATATAGAATTAATAATTCCATTATTTTAAATGGTACCGACGCGGGCGATTTAGGAAGTTATAAAAGAATTGCACTTAAGCATTTTACGGATAATTTACCTCCGTTAGCGAAAAACCTCATTGGTTGTCGTAACCCAACTTCACTTGACGATGCTTACGAATTACTTTCCGAATTCGGCTATTTAACACTTTCAAATTATAAAAATAATAATGAACCTCAACGAAAAATATTAAATCCTGATCATAGGACATTTAATTTTAACGGATCTAATTTTAAAAATAATTTTCCTCGTAATAATTTTACTAGCAGAAATTATATAAGTAATACTAATACGCGTTCTGAGCAATTACGTAGAACAAATAACAATACTATGGTAATAATAATTATTATAATAGCCATTATAATATAAATAATGATATTAATAATAGTCGTTCTGAGCAATCACGTAGAACGAATAATAATAATAATACGGGTAATAATAATAACTATTATAATAGAAATTATACAAGAAACAATGATAATAATTAATAATACCCAAAATAATAATAGGTTCCATAATAACCCACAATACTTAGATCGAAATTGTACAGACGAACCAATGGATATTTCAAAAAATGAAATATGTGCTAATAATGAAAATTTTCACAAGCAAGCCAGAAACGATTACCCTATATAGTAGTTAAGGGAAAAGGTCGTATTCTAAAATTCATAATCGACACAGGAGCCGAATGTAGCATAATAAACCCAAATCTTTGTAATCCCAAATGGAAAATGCCCCAACAAATTGGAAAAATTAGAGTACTTAATCGTAATATTAATATAAATAATCGTTATAGGTTTCCGATTTTTGATGAATTTAATGAAAATATTGACTATTTTGTTGAATTTATTGAATACGATTTTCATGAAAATTTTGATGGCATAATCGGTAATAATATTCTTCGAAATTTAAATTCGATTGTAGATTATAAACATAGGCTACTTCGCACGCGCAATAGCGACATAAAAATGTTTTTAAATATTGAAGAAGAATTGTATAATACAAATTTATATAATGACGATTCAATAAATATTTTTACTAACGAATTTAGTAACAAAATTTCGGATGAAAATTTTCCAAATCATCTCGATAAAAAAGATGTCAATCGTTTAAAACCGAAAAAACTTGATAACTCAGGTAACCAAAAATGGAGAATTGTAGTGGACTATCGAAAGTTAAACGAACAAACAATTGATGACAAATTTCCTATCCCACATATCGAAGAACTATTTGATAAGTTAGGAAAATATAATTATTTCACAACCCTTGACTTAGCCAAAGGATTTCATCAAATCGAAGTTTTACCTGAACACAGGTCTAAGACAGCGTTTTCAACCGCAAACGGGCATTATGAATTTATTCGCATGACGTTCGGCCTGAAAAACGCGTCTTCAACTTTTCAACGTTTGATGAACCATGTCCTTAGAGACTACATTAATAAAATCTGTGTTGTCTATCTACTAGACGACATTCTTATATTTTCAACGAGTCTAAAAGAACATTTAGAAGCAGTAGTATATGGGCGAATTGGGCCTGGGAACTTTTTTCAAAAGGGGCGTGTCTGACACGTCGTTAATTAGGGGGGCGTGTCTGACAAGGTGTTAATTAGGGGGGCGTGTCTGACAAGGTGTTAATTAGGGGGGCGTGTCTGACAAGGTGTTAATTAAAGGGCGTGTCTGACAAGGTGTTAATTAGAGGTGTGTCAGAACAAGGGTGCTAATCGGCAACACGCGGCCGGGCCTCGAGAGATGTGCATTCAGGATGTGCATTGAGGATGTACATTGCGGAAGTTAATTGTGGGATGTGCATTGCGGAAGTTAATTTTGGATGTACATTGCGCGGATGTGAATTGCGAGATATGCATTGCGGATGTACATTGCGGATGTAAATTGCGGGATGTGCATTGCGGATGTGCATTGCGAGATGTACATTGAGGGATGTGCATTGAGGGATGCTAGTTGGGGAATTTTTTTTTTGTGCGACTGCGCTAGGATTTGAACTCGTACCAACAAATTCCAAGTTGGGAACTCTACCTGTTGAGCCATCTACCTGTTTTAAATATCGTGGATTAAATGCGTACATTAATGATTCAATATGATTTTTAAATATATTTTTTTTTTAAATAATCTGCCTATGGTGGGAATCGAACTCCGAAAAAATAATTTTTGTCTTACAAGTCGTTGCCGACGACTCTACCTATTGAGCCATCTACCTGTTTTAAATATCGTGGATTAAATGCGTACATCAATGATTCAATATAATTTTTTTTTTAAATTTTTAAAAAAAATAATCTGCCTATGGTGGGAATCGAACTCAGAAAAAATAATTTTTGTTCGACGACTCTACCTATTGAGCCATCGACCGTTTTATATATCGTGCATTAAATGCGTGAGATAAATTCGATCTTGTTACTTAAGCTGAAATAGATATGAATCAATTTAATTTAAAAAAAAAAAAATTAAAAAAAAAAATCTGCCTATGGTGGGAATCGAACTCATAAAAAATAATTTTTGTGTCGTTGTCGACGACTCTACCTATTGAGCCATCGACCGTCTTGTATCTCATATTATTAAAAATGCATATCAATATGCACTTATGTGTAATTTTTTGTTGTCGTTTTGTTCTGCTTTTTAAAAATTGAACTAGAGTAAACATGTCTGAATGAACAAGATATATATATATATCCTTTTATTAATATATTTGTATTAAAAGTGCGTATATAAATGGTGAGATGTTAAAAAAATAAATAAAAAATAAGCGGCAGCTGATGGGGATCGAACTCAAAAAAATTTTTGCCAGCGACTCTACCTATCGAAACATCGTACATAAAATGTATATACATAGCAACTTTAAAAGATTACGAGAAAAATGCATTTGCAAAAAAAAAAATATTTTTCTTTGTCTGTCTTATCAGCAAATTTTTTTTTATTATATTATAATAAATATTTTTCAGCATAGGAATATTAAAATTAACGTAATAAGAAAATACAGTACACTAGCGATATAGTCTGTCTTATCAGCAAATTTTTTTTTTATTATATTATAATAAATATTTTTCAGCATAGGAATATTAAAATTAACGTAATAAGAAAATACAGTACACTAGCGATATATTGAATACTTGTATCTTATAATAAATATAAGATATTATAATAAATATAAGATAAATATAAGATATATAGAAATTAGTGATGTAATTTATATTTATGGAAGAAAAAGTAATTTTAATTTTAATTGCTGTTTTGGTGCTTCAAACTATTTATTTAGTGTAAAACTGTTTATTTGGACTATTTAAAGTCATTAAAATCGTATATTCATTATTTTTAATTAAAATCGTTATTCACTATTTCGTGAGTATACTGTAATAAATTTTGAGTAATTATAATAAAAATAAATTTTCATACAAATTTTCATTTGAAAATTGTCTACTACGCATTCCTTTTTTAATTAAATTCTAAAAGTTATAATAAAAATTTATTTTTTGTTTTTGTTCGGTTGTTTAAAAACTCTAAAAATTCTTATGGTGTTTTATTACAAAATCTATTTATGATAATTAAATGCATTTTTGTACTTATTATACACATTTAATGCATAATTAAAAATCAGTTTTAATTTAAAACTTGAACTAATCGGTCGGTGATCTTTAATAAAATTTTAAAAGTGTTAATAATTTTTTAAAAAATAAAATATGGTTTGTTTGGTGAAAAATTTTATTGTGTCATTTTTTATTACTAATTTAGTTGTAAGTACTGCAAAACCTGTAATGGATGAGATGTTTAAATATGCTACAAATATCACATTTAATTTTAGCGGACATGCTGTAGCATTTCAAAATAATGGTGCAAAAAAAACATCGGTAAGTGGCAATTTTTTTCAAAAATATATAATTTATTTAATATTTAATAATTATATAATTTTTTTTTTAAAAATAATTTTTAGATGGAAGAAGATCAGCTAATCGATGCCAAAAATTATAATATTGATCGTCATAAAACAGTAAGTTTTTATTATAATTTTTTAAATTTTTAATATTATATTGTTATTTAGGGTGATTTTGGTAACAATGGTAAAGCTATAGGTACAGGCAATAGTAAAAACAACAACAGTAAAAATTCCGTAAGATTTATAATAATATTTTTTAAAACTTATTAATTCTTTTTATTATTTAGGTAAATCATTACAGTGGTAGCGGCGGACACCCTAACGCAAACAGCAACAACGACAACAACAACAGCTACAACAACAACGGCAGCTACGATATTAATAATAACGACAAAATAGGTGGTAAGTTTAGTGGCGTTTTTTTTAATTTACATAATTAAAAATAATTATTTTGTACTGTTTTATTTAAAAAAAAAAAAAAAATTTCAATTAATGCATGAAAAAAAGACTTGTTATTATTAACAAGCCCGCCACAACCTGTGCCACCAACAACAAATATAAAAAATAATAATAAACATTTCATTATTATTCTAATTATATTAATTTTAGATATTATTATATTCACAATTATTTTTAAATTTTTTTTAAAATAAAAATAAAAATGTTATATTTTTAAAAATTTTAAAAAGTTTATAAATATATTTTTATTAAACAAAATTTTTAAAATAAAAATGTTTTATAAATATATTTTTATATGAAAAAATAAAATTTTTTAAAAATAATGTCGCTGTTGTTTTTTAATAAGAGGAAATAAAGTATTTTATAATTTTTTACAGTTAAATAGAACTGGAATTGTTTGGCCCTATAGCTGGTTTCCCTATTATTGAAATTTCATGTATGCTTTTCTTATTTTTCGTGAGTATTGGAAAGAAAATACATAATTTTCTTGCTAATAATATATAATTTTGCTATGGTAGAGGAATAATAAAAAAATACAAAAAATTTTCTTTTACTCACCCCCACGAAACCTTACAATAAAACCTTACAAAGGTACAATTCAAAATTTTGTTTTTTTCATATATACACATTATTCTACTTTATTATTAACAGGAAATGATAATACGTTTGCAAAAAAGAGTTCAATATTTAATTTAATGTATTACGTAAAAAATAATTATTAGGGTTTTGCGCAAAAATATTAATTTCAATAATCTTATGTTGAAAAATATTTTATACCTATAATGAAAATACCCATCATTCATAATCGTAAAAGTAGCTAAATAAAAAAATTATACTTTTGACTTTACCCATTCATGTAAATGCATTTTTAATATATTAGCAGGAAATAAAACCTGATAAATGTTTACACTACAATATTTTTATTTTAGTTGCCAAGTTTAACACATAGATGTCGCGCAATTACTAAAAGTATAGGAGGTTGTTGTCACGGATATGTGGAACCTATGTGGAACCTTGGTGCTGCTGATTGTCTAGGGTAGTACATGATCAGTTCTCTCTGAACGATCAACCATTTTGAATTTATATTTATAAATACACTTTCATACACTTACTGTTTTAAAGTGTAATATATTGGTAAACTAACTTATAAAATTTAATAACACAAAAACAAATATATTTATGTATTATAGCATGTATAATATTTATTAAAAATATATTGTACATATATATGTATGTAAATCAATATCATACTTCAAAGCATGTGTTTTTGGGAATTTATATTTTTTTCGAAATGTATTTTTGCCATGTTGTTTTTGTTGGTATCACGGCCTCTAAATATTAGATAATAATTTTCGGCATTTATAAGATGCAGCTCTTCATCATTTGTGATGGTTGATGCTATTCTTGATGGTAAAAATATTATCAGTTTTTTTCGATATCCTGCATCCTCTAGCATGGCTGTTACACCTCTGTAGACTTTTCCAATAACTAAATCGTCTAATGTAGAATAGACTGCGTCATCTATACCTGCTGCTACCTTTTCAAAATTATTTAAAAAATCCTGTAAAATATTAAAATTATATAAAAGGATTTTTACGAATATTTAAAAATGCGTCTTACCATTTTACTACTACTATCTAGTTTTATTGTTAAACTGATAGTTTTAACATAAAGTTTTCTGTATTTATAGCACAAAAATTTATAGCAAAATAGACAAAATCTGTTACAATTAACATAATCAAGGCTTAATTTTATAGGATTTAAAAGGATTTTTAATATAAATCTATATATATATAATTATGAAAAGTTAAAAATAATTACACATTTAAAAATAAATTCCTTGTTATTATGTATTTATCAATTGTATACAGCATTAACTATTTTGTATTATTAAAACCAAACCTGTTTTATATCATTTACATATTATTAAATATCTTCCGATATTATGTTAAAATAGCAATTAAATATTGTACTTCTTAATGACAATTATAAATTTTTTTACCCTATGTTACAATGTTGGAAAGTAGTTTATACAACATTGTTGCAAATCAATATTTTCATAATTGTAAATGTAATTAAATTTTGTACAAAGGTTCAAGATCACGTCGATAATTGCATGTTGTATTAAAAATTAAGTTTATGTTTATTATGTTATATTTATTTTATGTTAAAAGGTTGTTATAATTTATAACTTGCATAATTGTAAATAATTACTAAGTTTTGAAAGGAAGTTATGATAATTTTTTATTAAAACTTTATGCAACAATGTTGCAAATTAATATTTTAATATTCGATAATTGTGAGTGTAATTAAATTTTGTACAAAGGTTCAAGATCACTCTGATAATTGCAGGTTGTATTAAAATTTAAGTTTATGTTTATTAGCCTGTTTTTATTTTATGTTAAAATGTTGCTAATAATTTAAAATATGTTATAACCTTTATAATTGTAAATAATTACTAGGTTTTGAAAGGAAGTTATATATGTAGTTTTATTAAATTCTAACCTTTCAATGTCGAAGCAGCTGTTAATAATAATTAAAAGCTATAAAGTTATTTATATATTTCTGAAATTGTATATAAGTCAGAACATATTTTAGAAATTAGTAGTTTAAATAAATTTTCAAAGTGTAAAGTATTTTAAAAACATAGTACAGTAAAACAATGTTACGGTCTACTATTAGAAACAAATCCGATATTTTAGTTAAAAAATTTAATTTACGAGCACAAAAAGTAGAATTTACCATCAAGGAAACACCAATTGGAAAAGATCCAATAGAATGGATCAAATCAGCTATTGAAGAAATATTAGAAGACGCAACTAAAAATATTTTACCTACAGATCAGATAGGTATAAGCTTTTGTGGAAAGAGCTTTGAAGATCGAGGTCCTGGATGGATGAGCTTTAGATCAGCAAGTTCAGTTACAACTGAAGACTTATGGGATTTAATTACAAAAGTTTTTCAAAGCAAATCTGAAGGTTTAAACACAGATACGTTTTGTCTAGCTGTGACATCTGTACGTATGCCACAGGGCCTTGGAAAGTCATCTAACTATTTCGCTTTTAATGAAGAGTGTATTAAACGTAGAGGGATTATAACGATAAAAAATACAGATTACCTCTGTCTTCCAAGAGCATTAGTTGTAAGTATAGCTATGTTAGAAAATGATCCTGATAAAATTAAAATCAGAAAAGACACACATAAAATGCAGACTATTCGCGCAATGAATTTATTATCAGGATCTGCTATAAACATTTCATCTGAAGGTGCTGGTATAGAAGAGTTACAAAAATTTCAGGAATATTTAGAACAATACAAAATAACAGTATATAAATATGGTTGTAAAGGTAGAGCTGTTTTATTTCAAGGAAATACAGACAAGGAAAAAAGATTAAATTTATTGTATCATGATAACCATTTCAATGTAATAACATCCCTTACTGCTGCTTTTTGCTGTAGTTATTTTTGCGATACATGTAATATTCCGTATAATAACAAAAATAGTCATCGTTGTAGTAAAAGCTGCCTATATTGTCAGCAATCACCACCATGCAAAAACAACAACACAAACATTTATTGCACATTATGTAATCGATATTTTCAAAATGAAATGTGCTTTAGCAACCACCAGTCATCTAGTTCAAATAATATAAATATTTGTAGCACAATAAAGCGGTGTTTAAAGTGCTTAAAAATTTTCAAAACTATAAGACAACATAATTGTAATGAATATTTTTGTAAAATTTGTCAGCTACATGTACTACCTGATCACCAATGTTATATAAAACCAGATACTCGGTCAGCGCCATCAAAAAAATTACTATTTGTTTTTTATGATTTAGAAACAAGGCAGGAAAAATTTGTTGAAAATAATGTCCACGGGGCGGTGAAATTGCACGAACCAAATTTATGCGTTATTGCAAAACGATGTGATGTTTGTATTAATATAGACATTTTATACTTTTGTCAAAAATGTGGATTTAGAGAACAAATTTACAAAGAAAATGTAATAGGTAAATTTATTCAAAACTTGATGGTGGCTAGTAAAATATTTAAACACATTATCGTAGTAGCTCATAACGGGAAAGCTTTCGACCATCAATTTGTGTTAAATTACATTTTATTAAATACAGATATAAAACCTGAATTAATAATGCAGGGTACAAAAATAGTGATGATGACGTTAAAAAACATTAAATTTATTGATTCTATAAATTATTTTCCAATGCCTTTAGCACAACTACCGAAAGCTTTTAATTTAAAAACAGGAACAAAAAGGGCTACTTTCCTCATTTATTTAATACATTGGAAAATACCTATTATGTAGGAGTCCTGCCTGATATGAGTTATTATAGTCCTGATACAATGAAAAATACTGAAAGAGAAGAATTTTTAAAGTGGTACGATGTAAAAAAAGATCAGCCTTTTGATATGCAATGTGAATTAGTTTCATATTGTCAAAACGATGTAAAAATTTTAGCAGAGGCATGCACCAAATTTAGGAAATTATTGTTAGAAGAATGTTCTGTTTGTCCGTTTACTGAATCCTGTACAATTGCTTCAACTTGTAATTTAGTTTTTAGACGTAATTTCTTAAAATTACAATCAATAGGCATAATACCAAAAAATAACTATCGTGAAGGTAATGGACAATCAAAAATTGCTTTACAATGGTTACTGTGTATGGAAAAAGAAAAAAATATAAAAATACAACATGCACTAACTGGTATGGAAACGATTATAAACGGTGTTAAAGTTGACGGTTTTTGTAGTGAAACAAAGCAAATATTTGAATTTTATGGCTGTTACTATCATGGACATCTTGATTGCTTAAAGTATAACCGTAACGACCCATTACATAAAAATTCAGTTGAAACTCTTAATACGAGGTATGAAGCGACTATTTTAAAAAGTCAGCTCTTAAGATCTACTGAATATGAAGTTTGCGAAATGTGGGAATGCATGTTTCGAAAAAAACTATAAACATATCAAGATATAAAATTTTTGAATACACACCCTTTATTAAATGAAATGCCGTTAAATCCTAGAGACGCATTTTATGGAGGTAGAACTGGAAATACAAGAACATATTACAAATGCAAAGAAAATGAAAAAATTAAATATATTGATGTATGTTCCTTATACCCCTGGGTGTGTAAATATGGCAAGTTTCCAATAGGTCATCCAAAACTACATATTGGAACCGATATATGTAAGAATATAAATTTACAAAAAACCGAAGGTTTTATAAAATGTAAAATTCTGCCGCCTACAAACTTATATCACCCTGTTTTACCCATAAAACAAAATAATAAATTAATGTTTACTTTATGCAGAACCTGTTCAGACCTTCTATATATAGATGGTGAATGCATACATAATGGAGATGAAAAAGCTTTAATAGGAACTTGGGTTATAGACGAGGTAAATAAAGCAATAGAAAAGCAATATAAAATCTTAGAAATTTTTGAAATCTGGGAATATAAAATTGAAAAATATGATACAAATAGAAAAATTGGTGGTCTTTTTACCGCAATGATGAATAAATTTATTAAAATGAAGCAATCTGCTTCAGGTTTCCCTAGTCATTGTTTAACTAATGACGAAAGGGAAAAATATATTGAGGATTTTTTGAAAAATGAAGGAATTCAATTAGAATTTTCTGAAATTGTTAAAAATAATGGACTACGATCTTTGGCAAAACTAATATTAAATTCCTTTTGGGGAAAATTTGGTCAACGAGAAAACTTACCAAAAACTACAATTTTAAATGAAGCTTCTGAATTATTTGAAATGCTGACACAAGCAGCAATTAAGATAAATAATATAATACCTATACATGAAAATACTATAATTGTTAATTGGAATTATATTGACGAGAATGTTCCATCTTTACTAACGGCTAATGTCAGTATAGCCGCTTATACAACAGCCCAGGCAAGATTGAAATTGTATACTTATTTAGAAAAACTAGATGACAGGGTGCTTTATTATGATACAGACTCGATAATATATATAAGCAAGGAAAACGAATATGATCCGCCTACAGGGAATTTTGTTGGTGACATGACAGATGAACTTGAAAATGATTATGGTCCTGGTAGTTACATTACCGAATTTGTAAGTGGAGGACCTAAGAATTACGCATTTAAAGTATTTTCTACAAACGAAAACGTATTCAAAACAACTTGTAAAGTTAAAGGCATATGTTTAAACCATAAAAATATGCAATTGGTGAATTTTGATATAATTAAAAACATGATTATCAATGGAGAGAATCAATCACCTGTTAAAATTTTATCTGCTAATTTCCGTAGGACAAAAGAATTTGATGTTATTACGGTACCTGAAAGTAAAACATATTGTCCCTTATCTAAAAAGCGAAAATTTACACCTGATTACAATTCTATACCTTATGGATATAAATAAATATGCAAAGACCTGTACAAATCAAATAACAAAACTTTTGAAAAGAAAAAACAGCAAAAAAACAACAACAACAAAAAAAAAAAAAAAAAAGAGAACCTGATTTAAAAACACAATAAATAAAAAAATTTGTTTAATATTTTATATATTTTTTATTTAAAATTTTTATAAAACTAAGATAATAATAATAAAAAACATAAAAAAAAAATAAAAAAAATTTTTAAATTGTTACAAATTAAAAAGCTTTTATTGGTCATCATCATCACTGGACGGGACATACCAGCTTATGTTTGGTGTTGGGCTGCGTACAAAATTCGGCCTGTAAATAGCAGGCTCAAATGGTTGGAAATGCTTGTCCCTTTTGCGAAGTAACACTGTTAATTCTTGGTACCTAGAAAAAGGTAGGCACTTTCTTGCATGTTCTGTAAGGCATTCGTCAGCCTTGACAAACGGCTTCATAAAAATGTCTCGATTGTTGAATTCTATTTCCCTCCCTGTCTGCAATTCAGAGGGGTACATGTATAGGAGCATCCGGCGGTTCGCGCTAACCTGATGTAATCTCTGCCTGATGTTCTCTTCGTAACAGAGCACCGCCTTATGCAGGTTTGTTATAGTCTGGATGGTTAACATCTCCAGACTATATTCTTCTATAAGAATTGCAGTTTCAAACTCAGCAATTTGGTGTTGTAATGTCGACATTTTGAAAACTTTTTTACTTTAATTTTAAAATGCATTAAAACGTATTATATATACGATACAATCTAGGTCATCAAATATTAAATTTTTTGGTAGGGTCCTCAAATTATTTAATTATTGCATATTTTGTAAACAAAGTTATTTTAAAATTTCTTTTTTATCAATCCATGAATTATGAGTGGTATCAAAACCAAGCCATTTAACATAAATTTTGTCTCCTTTTTTTTTAATAATTTTTTCTACAAGGTAAGCATCAGAGTTTTTTGTTTTTTGCAATTCAAATTCATAAAAACTACCAATTATCGGTTGTTTTTTGTAATCAATTAAAGTATATGTTATAGGGTTTGTTGAATTCACTTTCGAAATTTTAAAAATTTCAGTAGACCAATTTGGTTCATAACCTTTTTGAAAAACCCCTTTAGATTTACTAATACGTACAAAATCATTAATTTTAAATTTTGCTTTTGTATACAATTTAGGCTTGTTGTAAATTGTCGTCATTATTTTTTTTTCGTTTTTCTTTGTCACTTCAGATGGTTTCATTTTAATAGTGCGATGCTTGGTATGATTGTATTTATATAATAAATCGTCTAAAATTAAAATCCAATTATAATTTCCTTGTAAACTGAATTGTTTCCACATATTATTTTTTAATGTCCGATTAAATCGCTCACAAATAGATGCTTTCAGTTTTGTATATGTGTGATAGTGATTTATATTATATTTTTTCATTAAATTTTGAAATTTACTATTAAAGAATTCTTTTCCTTGATCGGAATGAATATTTTTCGGAATTTGATTACTTTTAATAAATATTTTTTGCATGGCGTTTGTTGTATCTATACCGCTTTTAGTTTTAACCGGTTCTGCATAAGCGTATTTTGAAAAAATATCAATAACTGTAAGGAGATATTTATAGCCTTTGTTGAATTTTGTAAAAGGAATCATTTCCACTAAATCAATCTGCCATGTATCAGTAAGACCTTTCTGTTTAACTTGGCGCCTTTTGAAGTTTTTTCTTACAGCTTTATGCAGCTCATCTACAACTGCCTTTTTACTCATAATTGCTACGATATAACTAGATAAAATTGAATTAAGCAGTCAGTATAAATAGTTTCATCAAGCTAAAAAGTACAGAATGCAGAAAAGAATCATATTTGTTGATTTCCAGTTTGTCGTTGGAAACGGAAAACAAAATTTTGTCAAGGAGATGGCAACACTTAAGCAGGGGTCTTTATTACCAGAGTTTCATTTATTTAAACCACCCTACCCTCAACAGGAATTAAATCAGGAAGCTATAAACCAAAATAACTACAACAATAGAAATATTAACGGTTTGGAATGGATAAGCGGAAACACGGACTATAACAATCTTCCTTTCGCATTAAAAAATTGGGAGTCATATACAGTCTATGTAAAAGGAAAACAAAAAAGAGATATTCTTTTAAAATATTTACCGGCAACAACTCTGGTTGTAGATTTAGGTGATGACATACCGAGATTGAATGAATTACAAGAATACAGCTCCTATTGTATTATTCATTCACTGAACCAATCAAATTTCAAGAGATGTGCTTTAAAAAATTGTTTTAATATGTATATGTATATGCTCAAACATAATAAAATTGATTTTTAAAATTAAAAATTTGTTTTTACTCATAAAAGTTCAATATTAGGAAGTTTTTATCTAATTTAGTTATAATTCGAATATCAGAATGGAAGGATGTACAGTTAAAGACGCCAACTTACTTTTAGCTTATCATTATTTTATCAATAACGATAACACAGCAATAATTTCATCAGGCTTTCATACACATACTTTAAAACCTATCGTTGTTATTAGTAAAACAGGAAAAGCACCTATGAAATTTAGTTATAGTCTTTGGCTTATGTTTGTACAGAATATATGCAACGAAGAAGAAATTGATAATTTAACTTTTCTGTTAAATGCTGAAGAATGGCGCCAGGTCAACAAAATCAAAGATTTTATTAGCAGCCATGCATATTTTAATTATGTAAATGAAATATATGTAAGAGATTATGTGACTGAATATTTTAAAAAATGTAAAAACTTTAATGTAACTAGTTTGACAAAAGAACATTTATTTTTGCCAAAATTTAATACTTCATTTAATTTTTCAAAACTTTTTATAGAAATACCTTTGTTATGTGCTGAAAATATAATAAATGAATAAAAACAATAATTGTTTTTTTATTTTATTTTATTAGTATGTTTTTTTGAAAAATACATATTTTTACTTATTATATAAAATTAAACTTTGAAAATTTTACGAAACATTTTTAAAATAAATTCATCATTGTATTTGAAATTATTGGAACTAAAGATACTTAAAAATTTCTGCATTGAAATACCTCTACAGCGACAATATATAAAAATACAGCAATAATATCCACATACATCTGAAAAGTCTCCTTGTAAACGTTTTGAGTTTCTTATGAAACATTTTTGCCTAGAATTCTGATTGATTTTTCTTATGATATTTGTTTTAATTGTTTGATTTCCATAAGAATCAAAATATTCGGCACACCCACTTTTTGGAAAATTTAACACAAACCAATGTAAACCTGGTTTTGTATCAGGATCTGAATTAACAACAATACAAAATGGTTTTTTTTTTATTTGTTTTGGTATACGATTAAACGCATACACGCCTCTAAAACAGGTTTTTGTGTATTTATTCTTCCGAAGAATTTTTGCAATCTGCTGCGTATTCATGTTGTTCTGTTAAACTTGAAATATCATAAATTTTTGAGATACACTTTACATATTGAGATAAAAATTCTTTCTTGTCTTTTCCATTAACCAATAGCACATCGAATTTGTTTAATTTTTTGTTCAAATTTTGTGTGATATTCTCGTTGTATAAATTTCCGTGCTTCAATTCTCACTGTCCCCTGGTTTAATAAGCTTAAACATGCTTCGTTACCTGAGCTGTCAGGCGATAAATCAAATGCTAATATTGTATAACCTTTTCCAAAAAGTTCTTTTGTAATTTGATGGCCCTTATCAGAATGATGTATTCCCGTACCTCTGAATAATGTTAAATATGCTCTGGTATTACTAAAACTGTCAGAAAAGTTGGTTTCAATTGGAGAATTAGGAGTTTGTACACCATTTACATAAAGTTGAAATTGTGATAAATTATTGTGCTCAAAATAATATGGATTTTTTGATCTTTTTCCATTAAAACTCTCATTATTTACCATACAAAATATTAATGTATTTGGTAATTGTCCTATAAATACATTATCAAGTGAAATATTTGAAGTATTTGCTGGTATTGTAAATGTCTTTATTTCACCTCTTTTGTAGTGATATTTAGCATTAGTCTTTGCAAGAATAGTGTTATGAGCCAATAAAATATTAGGATTAATTGTAACATGTTTCATATATAGTGTAGCTTCATGAATTTTTAAAAAACTTTCATCCGTATCACCGCAAAATAAATAAAAATCTGGCTTCTCTAATGTTATCGAGATTCTCACGTCAACATTGTTTAAAAGTAAAGTAGGTGTGTTAAAAAAGTCAACATGTAATTTACCCATTAGCTCGACCAATCCAGAATGATTATACATTTTTTGTCTTATTTTGGCACCTGAATTATTAAAATCGTACACATTCGGTTTATCAAGTTCCCACCCAGCCCCCTCCAGATGCGTTGTGCTAGCATCTTTTCCGTAATTTAGTAAGGATATTAAATAGCTTTTGTAATTGTAAAAGGAATCAGAAGGTGTTACATTCTTTCCATTTAATGTAACATTTACTTGCTTAATCATAGAATGTAACAAATTGTTTACTACACCTGGTTGTGGTATAGGTTTTTGATCGGCACCAGTGCCTGTTTTATCAGCAGAACTCCATTTTGTTCCATCTTTTTTTAATATTTGTACTTTAAATTTAATATATATTGAAGATAGGTCTCTATATGTATCACCGTGACCAAGCGAGACAAATTCTATCGTAGAAGGTGATGCATCTAGAGAGGCTAATGGATTATAAACAACTTCCTCAGTGCGTAAAATACTTGTTTGTATAGGTGGAGCTGTAAAAAGATCTAGCTCTAATTTCATACGTTCAACAACGGCCATTTTAATTAAAAATATCTAGAATACGTGTCTTTTTTTTAATTTTATTTTTTCCAGCTCTCTGTATTCTCCGCCTTTTACCGATTGAATGTAATTTTGGTTTTACACGTCTTTTTATAGTTTTACGTTTTCGTAGTAGATTTTTACCACGTTTTCTTTTTCTTCCGCTACCATACATTGAATGTAATTGATTGATTGTTGAAGTTCTCAAATTTTTCAATCCTTCTTTAGCTTGATCCTGAAATACTTCTTTTGGATTACCACCGGCCGCTATATCAGATAAAATATTAGCACCAGTTTTTAACGCACCGTCTTTGATTATATTTAATCCGGTAATCAATGATGGTTTCAGGAAACGAAATAAACTTGCAAATAAATTTCCAAGACCACGCCCTCGTTGAATTACTGGATACGATTGTAACAAGGGACCTATTTCATTTATATTTCCACCAGCTTGTGATGAATAATATTTAATGTATTCACGCTGCATGTTTGAATAAAACGATAACTTTTTATAATTTGCATTTATTTATATACTTTTTTATTTAAAATCTTTTGAAATGTAATACAATTTTTGTGGGATAATAGTTTGGTACAAAATCTATTTTTTTACCATACTGATCAGCAATATTAATGGCGATAGTCTCAAAAATCTTTTTTTCTACTGGAACGTAATGTATATTTTTAAATTCAGTATTAATTTGTTTTCTACAGTTCTCAATATTTATTGCACGTAAGGCTCTTATTTTATTATTACCAAAAATTTCTGGTTCAATAATATCACTATATACCATTACCATGCCTTTTTTTTCATCATTATGTTTATCTATAGTATGTTTAAACAATTCAGTCAATACTTTTTTGTATTTGACAATGTCCTTTTTTTGCTGAAAAAGTTCTTTCATCAATTCTGGTATAGTATAATTATGATTTTGTTTTAAATAATAACTTTCTGTATCAAAAGTTTTTGACAATCGTACAAGTTTTAATTGGTCTGGTGACGAAACTGCTTTATAAGTAATCTTATTAAAAAAATCATCATCTAATAAAATTGTCATTACTTCTGAATGAAATTCTCTTAACATTTGTTCCCTTGTAAACCCTGCAACTGGTGTTAAATTATTGATAAGAGCAGGTAAGAAATTTATTTTCCAATCATCATATTTAAATAATGAGCTTTCTTGGGGATAAAATGTGTATCCCATACGTTTCTTAACTTTTTCTTTGTTTCTACCTACTAAAACTTCATTCACACCCAATAAAATCGTAACACAGGTTTCTTTATTATATATGTCAGTTTGTAGGTAATCATTCATAAATATTTCTGAAAGTCCAACTTTCCAATTACCTTTGGTTAAATCCATATGTGTTGGTATTCTATTTTCAAAAGCTGCGAGCGTATTATTTGGGAAAAAATTAATGGAATCATTGCTAAATAACGTAATGTAGAAATCATCTCTTAAATTCATGGTTGCTAGTGATAAATATTTTGCTGTCTTATTTATATGAAGTCCAGTGAGGCGGTGTAGAAAATGTTTTATATTGTTTAGGTGGTGATTTACTTAGCGGTGTCTGTTTTCGTTTAGTTGCAGTTGTATTTCTCTCACTAGGATATCTTGATAGAATGCTAGGTCGCATAAATGAACCTGTTGTATGCAAACGCTGTCTTGTATTTATAGGCGATTTCTTAGGTGTTTGTATAGGTAATGCAACTGTAATAGTATCACCTGTATTTGTGTCAAACATTTTCACATTTGCATTTGAAGACAATCTTTTAGTTAAACGCTCATTAGGTAATGTCTGTGTGAGAGCAAGATCAGCTGCGTCATCATCATCCATACCAAATTCAATTTCCATATTTTCCTGATCTCCATATCGTTCCTTTTGTTGTTGTTATTCTTTTACAGGATCAAAGGAAAAAACATCATCATCCAGTTCTAGCTGTTGTTGCTTAATATTGTTAAAATTCTGTATTTCCGGTTCGTAATTGGTTGACTTATCTTTTAATAATTTAATTTTTGTCTGAGTTTCAGCATTTTTACCTGTGCTACTAAAATTATTATTTTTTATATGATTAGCTGGTAACATTAACGATGTTCTCTTTTGATTACTATATTTGATTAAATTTTGCCGTAGCATGTACCATTTTTGAATGGGGTTTAAACTTTTATTATTTAAAAGTTTTTCCATATTCTGATTTAAAATATTTAAGTTCTTCTCATCATTCATTAATTTTTTAAATTTTAAAAAAACTTCAGGTGGTATAATAATCATACGTTGCATATTATTCATTTTTCGATTGGTAATCACCTATTAATTTTCCGATAATTCCTGATAACACTGTTCCAATTAAAACAGGTAAAAAACCACCCCTTTGAATAAGTATTCGACGTTTTGCTTTTAAATTTCTTTTAGTGCTGGCTAAACACCGAATTGTATTTTTATGTTTTTTTAAAAATGATATAACTTTTTTAGGGGCTTGATTATTACCGTTTAAAGTATTAATTGCAATTTCAATTAAAGCCTTTATAACATCATCATCACAAGTTTTTAATATACTGTTACGAAGTTTTTTATTTGGTGTTTTTAAAAGATGTAATATATGTCGGTTTCTCCTCAATCGTTTCATATTTCTCACAGTAAGCTTTGTTATTTAAATCATTCGAAGTGCAATAACAAACGCAATAATCAGTTTCAAATATATTATTTCTAATACGATATAATTCACTGATGTTCTGTGTTAGGTCCAACACTATATAACCGTGTGGAGATGCTGTGGCCTCATTATATACTTTAACAAATTCGCGTGTTTTATCTGGAAAAATTTGCCTTGCCAAAGGTAAAATCTGCGATCTGTCACGAGGATTTTTAAATAACACAAGATATTTAGCATTTAGTGAAATATCACGGCAATACTTCCCCTGATGAAATATATTTTGTATTAATAAGATAATTGACAGATTTTTATGGTGAGAACCTTTTGTAAATAACTCACATACTTGCTTATTATACGTTTCGAGCATCAGATCATCCAATACAAATAAAATATTATCGCCATTTTCGTTAACTATTTGTTCAGGTATATTATTTAAAAATTCGATATTTCCAAAAGGTAAGTTCCTTGGTATAGCAGTCAATTCAGGGTTGCACCAAATTATTTTAGTTATATTCGGTTTTATTAAATCCTCATGCTTATGAATTATATTGCAAACAAAAGTAGTTTTTCCACACCCTGAAGGACCTGCAATAATCATAGCAAACGGATGTATAAATGGTAACATGTTTACAATCTTAAATTCTCAATTCTTTGTAATAATTTTTTATAAATATTTTTAAAATGTTCTATTATTTTTAAAGCATCTCTGTATTGGTGAACAATTGATATACAAATGCAAGTATCAGGTCCATTTTTTGCGTTATTGTCCGACCAAACACAACATTTATAATGTTCTCCAAATTGTGATTTTATTACACCGCTGTTAATTAAAAAGTTTAGTTTTTCTTCAAGATTTTCTAATTTTATTATATTATTCTGTTCTAAGCAGAATTTATATTCTTTTACAAAACTAGAAATGACTTCTCTATCTTCTATAGTCAGTAACATTGTATATACTGAATAAAAACAAATTTCAGCAGGGTATATATACAAACCATGCTCAGACATGTTTATTCTTGTTCGATTTTAAAAATTTTTACCTATGTGAATCTATTTCGGCTTAAGTAACAAGATCGAATTTATCTCACGCATTTAATGCACGATATATAAAACGGTCGATGGCTCAATAGGTAGAGTCGTCGAACAAAAATTATTTTTTCTGAGTTCGATTCCCACCATAGGCAGATTATTTTTTTTAAAAATTTTAAAAAAAAATTATATTGAATCATTGATGTACGCATTTAATCCACGATATTTAAAACAGGTAGATGGCTCAATAGGTAGAGTCGTCGGCAACGACTTGTAAGACAAAAATTATTTTTTCGGAGTTCGATTCCCACCATAGGCAGATTATTTAAAAAAAAAAAATATTTAAAAATCATATTGAATCATTAATGTACGCATTTAATCCACGATATTTAAAACAGGTAGATGGCTCAACAGGTAGAGTTCCCAACTTGGAATTTGTTGGTACGAGTTCAAATCCTAGCGCAGACGCACAAAAAAAAAATTCCCCAACTAGCATCCCTCAATGCACATCCCTCAATGTACATCTCGCAATGCACATCCGCAATGCACATCCCGCAATTTACATCCGCAATGTACATCCGCAATGCATATCTCGCAATTCACATCCGCGCAATGTACATCCAAAATTAACTTCCGCAATGCACATCCCACAATTAACTTCCGCAATGTACATCCTCAATGCACATCCTGAATGCACATCTCTCGAGGCCCGGCCGCGTGTTGCCGATTAGCACCCTTGTTCTGACACACCTCTAATTAACACCTTGTCAGACACGCCCTTTAATTAACACCTTGTCAGACACGCCCCCTAATTAACACCTTGTCAGACACGCCCCCCTAATTAACGACGTGTCAGACACGCCCCTTTTGAAAAAAGTTCCCAGGCCCAATTCGCCCATATACTACTAGAAGCAATACGTAAAATACTGCAACGATTAAAAGAAGAAAATCTGAAAATTCAAATTAATAAATGTATATTTGCATCTGAAAATACAAATTATTTAGGACATATTATAACTAGCAATGGCATAAAACCAGATAATAAAAAAATAGAAGCCATTTTAAAAATGAAAATTCCTTATTCCACTAAAGAAATCAAACAATTTTTAGGTAATACAGGTTACTACCGTAAATTCATAAAAGATTACGCGAAAGTAGCCTACCAATGATAAAATATATAAAGAAAAATAGTAAAATTAATAAATTAGACGCGGAATATAAAAACGCTTTTAATACATTAAAACTGCTTTTAACGAGCGATCCAATATTAAAAAGTCCTGATTTTAAGAAATTATTTGTACTGACAACAGATGCATCGAACTATGCTATTGGTGCTGTACTTAGTCAGAATAACCACCCTTTATGTTATGCTTCGCGTACGCTTAATAATCACGAAATTAAGTATTCCACTATTGAAAAATAATTGCTCGCAATAGTATGGGCAGTTAAATACTTTCGAATTTATTTATTTGGTAGAAAATTTCTTATTCAATCCGATCTAAAACCACTTGTTTGGTTAAATAACATTAAAGAACCAAATATGAAATTGCAGCGATGGAGACTGCAATTAAATGAATTCGATTTTAATATTAGTTATATCAAAGGAAAAGAAAATAATGTTGCAGATGGTTTAAGTAGATATATCGAAACAAATAATAAAATTAAAGAGATAACCAGTAATGAAAATAACTCATATGAAAACGATGTAACAATTTTAGAAAATTTATTTACAAATGAATCAAATAATGTCGAAAATATAATTAATGAAGAAATTTCTTCCACTAATGCTACAAATCAAATCAGAGTGCTAATGAAGATGAAACTTTGTATATTTATGTTACCGAAATAGCGGTAAATTTGTATAAAAATCAAATTTATTTATCAATAGGACAAAAAGAGAAATTTAGAACAATAATTAGAGACAAGAAGGTAGAGAATCACGTAGTAATCGAACAAAATAGTAATTTATTAGAAATAATGGAAAAAATCATAATAGATAAAGGTATTATGGTGTGTATTGTGAAGATACAAAATTATTTATAAAATTTCAAGATCTTTATGTTAGTAACTTCGCTAATAATAAAAGATTAAAATTGTTTAAATCTAATATTAAACTGACAAAGAAAAAATGCTATCGTTAATAAAAGACGAACATTTAAGAAATAAATTAGCGAAATATTTTTAGAAATTAGCGAAAATTAGCGAAATATTTTTAGAACTTAAACAAAAATATTTGTACCCCGATATGTTAAAAATAATTAGTTCTCTCATAAACAATTGCGAAACTTGTGAAATTTACCGACATCCTGTAAAAATCCCTTTAAAAGTAACTGAAACAGCAAATAATTTTAATAAAATAGTTCACACAGATATTTGGTTTCCTTGGAGAAATGTAATGTATCTAACAACAATTGACAAATTCAGTAAATATGGAACTGTCCATAAATTAAATGATAGAACTTGGGTTTCTATTTTGAAAGCTATAAAAGACCGTATTACTTATTTAGGAAAAATGGAAAAATTAATTTACGACAATGAGCGCGGTATACTTCATAATTCAGTTGAACTTTTCTTAAAGGATAACGCTATTGAATATCATACAACTACAGCTGGTAACAAAACTGGAAATTCTGACATCGAGAGACTACATGGTAGGTTAAACGAACACCTTCGTTTAATGGATATAGAAAATACTAATAATGATGTTGCAGAAGAAAAAGTTAGAAATCAATAATTTTCTATAATAATACAGTACATTCTACAACTAAATATCGTCCAATTGATTTTATTCTTAATGATTATGATCGCGAACATATCAAAGTTTTAGCAGAAAAATTTAAACAAGAAAAAATAAATAAAATTAATAATCTGAATAGAAATCACGAATTAAATTACGAACTTTACGAAAATATTGTACGTAATAGAAATATTATAAAAAATAAGCCTAAATACAAAAAATTAAATAACTATAAGAAAGAAAATAATTATATTTTTGATACAAGTAACAAACGTAAAATAAAATACACAACTACTCAACAAAAACGAAAATACAAATACCAAAAATAACCAAACTAACTCATTGTATCTTATTTCAGATGTACCCATTAGTAACCATCCTCTTAAGGATTTTTCAATTATCATTCATCATAGGGCAAGCTATCGAAATACTGCCAATAACTAATGAAAATGGGTACGCAATCTTAAAATTAGATGAAAAACGAATCGTGTACAATTATACAAAAATTGTGCATATGGTTGATATGAATTCTTATTATGAATCAATTGCCACAATTGAAAATAACATTAAATCACTAAATTTAAAACAAAATGACGAAGGAAATGTACTAATCAGAGAACTAAATTTGGCCAAACATAATTTGAAAACTTTAACACCACAGAACTACACAATTAACATGCGAGATAGGCGAGGTCTAATCAACGTATTAGGTTCCTCAATCAAATTTATATCAGGTAATATGGACAATGATGATGCAAATGAAATCTATGATCACATAAATACTTTAGATCTTAACATAAGACAAGTAACCAACCAATTGAATAAACAAGTCGAAATAAATAATAAACTAATTAAAAATTATGATGAGATAATTGATCTTGTAAATGCACAGCAAATTAAACAATATAACATTTTGAATTCTATTCTTCATGAATCTAACATTTCGGCAGTAGAGATTAAAAAATCCAAATTTGTTTTTCAAACTTCGCAGATATTAGCTTTATTAATAAACAACTAGACAAATTTTCTGACATAGTAATGCTAAGCAAACTGAATGTTTTAGCTCACGACATAATTTCTGAAGACGAAATGATTAAATACAAAATAACCTTAGCTAATTTACCATACATTACAAATTGTATGTTATTTATGGACAAAACTCTAATTTTTGCAATCGGTATCCCAAACTTTAGCGTAGAAAAATATTTTAATGCCTTAATTATACCGTTGCCAAATACGAAAAATGAACAATTAGATTATAATAATGAACGATTAATAATTCAAAACGACAACATTTATCAAGATAACGAAAACATTATCGTAAAAAAGAAACTTAAGTTCCACAAAAACATTTGTATAAGAAATATTTTTTAGGAAAAAAATTGTTTGTAAACTTATAATTTTTAATGATAAATTAATTGAACAAATTTCCGAAGATCTTATTATAACAAAAAATTATCCAACAATCGAAATAAAACAAAGTTGTATCGATCGTAACATTGTAATAAAAAAACATAACATTATAAAAATTAATAACTGCGAGATAAAAATTGATGATTTTGTATTTAATAATAAAATTATAAAAATAAGTCATAGCATTGTAATTCCAAATTTACAACTTAATTATACAAAAATTGTAAGTAATTTAAGCCTCGATGCTTTGCACAAAAATAATATAATTAATATGGAAAAAATAGAATTTATTGAATTTATAAATAAAGTTTCTAATATTTCACTAATAAGCACTATTTTAGTTTTAATAATTATTATCGTGGAACTTGTAAAATATAAGCTTAAAATATGCAAATTACCCAATATTTTTTCAAAGAATAATAAAAATAATTATTCCAATGATACAGAGATTAATGTTGTCAACAACGATAAAAATAACGTTATAATCGATCGTTTTGCTGGGACAGCAAACCGTTAAAGGGGGGAGATGTAATATAAAATATTACTATAAACTTGCCATGGGAAAGAGTATTTTTAATTAGAATCTTGCCTTCCTTTAAAATTATTAAAATCAGCAAATACAAATTCCCATGAGAACTTTTAATTTTCTAATTCCCTTTTTTATTCACATAAGCATCAAATTCATTAACGTTTTATTCTAAGCTTATATTATGTCACATTGCATAAAACGCATTATATTTCAATCTACAAAAAGTGTAATAATTAAGTTAACGAAATAAATAATTTAGTCTAAGTTTTGCTTTTGAATTAATTAAACGTTTAAAACTTTATATTGAAGTTTTATTATTGTTGGCGCAGTCGGCAAAGATTGAAAAGTATTATACTAAAATCGGAGTGATATTCAGTTCCTAACGCTTTCGCTAAATTTTTAATTAAAGTACAAATTAATAAAATTATAATTTCGATATATATGCGAAATTTAGCAAGCTCGAACTTATTTAAAAATTGAATACAATTAATAAAGAATTAATTATTCAAAATAAAATTTATAAAAATACAAACATCAGAATTATTAAAGTGTAAATTACGTGTATTAATGTGTATTAATTCAAATATAAATATCGAAAATATTAAAAAAAAAAGAACAAAATATTTATAAAATCAGTTTATTTTATTTTCATAAAATATTTAAAATAACCTTGAAGAATTTTTTTTTCTAAAAAGTTAATAAATTAGAAATTTTTTTTTTTGCGAACTTACATTACATCATAAAAATAAATAATAACTTAAAATAAAATAAAAGTGAATTTTGTGCAAAAGAATCAGCAACTGGGACCAAATTCCATCTTATGAAGAGTTTTTCAACTGAAGAAGCAGCTTGAATTATTTATTAGAGAAGCAACTAGAACGTGATTCATCATACAAGAACAACAAAATAAAGCAAGTACCTACGTTTTTTGACTGTTTATGAAAAAATTATATATGTAAATGTAGGTAATATCGAAATAAATTATAAAAAACTAATAGATAGTTACAAATCAATTTGGAAGAGTGCTTCATATACCCTTTTGATCTACCTAGGATTTAGTGAAAACGAAGAATTAAATAAAAATTATGATTTTTACAAAACTCCCAATGTTGTACAATTTAAAATTACAATCAAGTTTTTATAAATAAGTACTCGAATTTGTAATACTATATTTATACTAAATACTCGAAATGTAATATACATATGTTTTTATTCTATAAATTTCGAAATTTTTGCCCCTGTAAAATGAAGAGAGTTGAAGGTACGTGTCTCAATTTTGTATACAAGGTGTAGGTGTGTATTTTTAAGAAAATAATTTCTAATTTTTTCAATCCAGTCCCCCGCTCAGGTGCTGCAACCTCTTTCATAAAATTACCCCCTCACCCATAATAAAAGAGAAAGGGGTAAAATTTTTGAATGGTTTCGAAAGATACCAATCTATTATACCAAACCTACAAGATATAAGACCCTATCTGAAATGCGGCTTATTTTATAGTCATTTTAAATACCAAAAATTCAATTTTAGTAGTCCCATAAAAATTCTTTCACCTGTAAAATCCAGGGGGGTAAAGGTACGAAGCTGATTTTTATGCAAAATGTGTAACATAGTTTATTTAAGAACATAGTTTCTCATTTTTTCAATTAATTTCCCCACTCAAGGTATGTAGCTTATTTCATACATAAGCCCCCTCACCCAGTTAAAGAAGGTGGAGGGTAAATTTTTTGTATGAAATCGAAATGCACTTACCTGCTGCAACTATGTTAGAAGTAACAATGTTTTCTATAAACTCAAACCGGTTTTATAGGCGTTTCAAATTTCAAATTTTTTGTTTTAATATTACTATAAAATAGGGGGGCGAGGACCTAGGGCTCCAAATTTTTACAATATTCTTTATATGGCGTCTATACATATATCTGTGAAACAATGTACAGATCCGACTATATTTAGGGGTATTTTTTTGAAGTGCACAAAATTGTGCATTTTGAACGCTCCGCTAGGGGGGGTTGCACGGAAACGCTTCAAAAAAGGATACCATACACATAAATTTCCATCCTTACTTTATATATGTTGCAATTTTTGTACAAATCGCACGAGTGATTATACTATTTCTAAGCGTTTAAACAAGTGTATTTTTACTTTGCGTACGGCGGACACGGATTTTTTTTTTTGCTGATTCTGATTCCCTGACATCTAAAACGTCCAGAAAAATCAAAATCTCGAAAAAAAAATTTTCGAAAATAAATCGCGCCACAAAGCTTCATATATTTTCAATATATGAAGCAATATATTTTCAATATATGAAGCAATTAATTATTTCACCAAATACAAATAATAATTTAAGAAATTTTAATAAGTTATTGTAGAAGATTTAAAATAAATTCATTATAAAATTTTATAGTTAAAAGTGAAATTTTAAATTATTTTAAAAATTATTGTTAATAGATTTCAAACTAAATAAACATAATAATAAAATTTTTTGTTGAATTGGAACCATTTTTTAAAGTAATATCGTGAAATTTTTTTTTCTTTTTAAAATGGATGATGATGTTTATAATCTACTATGAGAACTTTAAACTATATTGCTAAAAATATTTCTTATATAACGCCTTTTGACGGAAACAAAAATAGTTTATCTGCATTTATAAGTCGAATTGAATCATTAATACCAATTATAGAAACGCTAGATAATAGGTATAAAGCAAATGTACTCGGTTACATTTTAGATAAAATAGTATGAAAATCAAAAGAAAATATTATTAGAAATGGTACAATAGAGACATGGGAAGATCTTAAAAAAATTTTAATAAGAAATCATGGGGAAATAACTCCTTTAGTAAATTTAATTGATGAATTGAAACTTACTAGGTGCAATTCAACAATTCCAAATTTGTATCATAAAATTAACTCACTTTTATGTAGAATTAATAATTCCATTATTTTAAATGGTACCGACGCGGGCGATTTAGGAAGTTATAAAAGAATTGCACTTAAGCATTTTACGGATAATTTACCTCCGTTAGCGAAAAACCTCATTGGTTGTCGTAACCCAACTTCACTTGACGATGCTTACGAATTACTTTCCGAATTCGGCTATTTAACACTTTCAAATTATAAAAATAATAATGAACCTCAACGAAAAATATTAAATCCTGATCATAGGACATTTAATTTTAACGGATCTAATTTTAAAAATAATTTTCCTCGTAATAATTTTACTAGCAGAAATTATATAAGTAATACTAATACGCGTTCTGAGCAATTACGTAGAACAAATAACAATACTATGGTAATAATAATTATTATAATAGCCATTATAATATAAATAATGATATTAATAATAGTCGTTCTGAGCAATCACGTAGAACGAATAATAATAATAATACGGGTAATAATAATAACTATTATAATAGAAATTATACAAGAAACAATGATAATAATTAATAATACAATACTTAGATCGAAATTGTACAGACGAACCAATGGATATTTCAAAAAATGAAATATGTGCTAATAATGAAAATTTTCACAGGCAAGCCAGAAACGATTACCCTATATAGTAGTTAAGGGAAAAGGTCGTATTCTAAAATTCATAATCGACACAGGAACCGAATGTAGCATAATAAACCCAAATCTTTGTAATCCCAAATGGAAAATGCCCCAACAAATTGGAAAAATTAGAGTACTTAATCGTAATATTAATATAAATAATCGTTATAGGTTTCCGATTTTTGATGAATTTAATGAAAATATTGACTATTTTGTTGAATTTATTGAATACGATTTTCATGAAAATTTTGATGGCATAATCGGTAATAATATTCTTCGAAATTTAAATTCGATTGTAGATTATAAACATAGGCTACTTCGCACGCGCAATAGCGACATAAAAATGTTTTTAAATATTGAAGAAGAATTGTATAATACAAATTTATATAATGACGATTCAATAAATATTTTTACTAACGAATTTAGTAACAAAATTTCGGATGAAAATTTTCCAAATCATCTCGATAAAAAAGATGTCAATCGTTTAAAACCGAAAAAACTTGATAACTCAGGTAACCAAAAATGGAGAATTGTAGTGGACTATCGAAAGTTAAACGAACAAACAATTGATGACAAATTTCCTATCCCACATATCGAAGAACTATTTGATAAGTTAGGAAAATATAATTATTTCACAACCCTTGACTTAGCCAAAGGATTTCATCAAATCGAAGTTTTACCTGAACACAGGTCTAAGACAGCGTTTTCAACCGCAAACGGGCATTATGAATTTATTCGCATGACGTTCGGCCTGAAAAACGCGTCTTCAACTTTTCAACGTTTGATGAACCATGTCCTTAGAGACTACATTAATAAAATCTGTGTTGTCTATCTACTAGACGACATTCTTATATTTTCAACGAGTCTAAAAGAACATTTAGAAGCAATACGTAAAATACTGCAACGATTAAAAGAAGAAAATCTGAAAATTCAAATTAATAAATGTATATTTGCATCTGAAAATACAAATTATTTAGGACATATTATAACTAGCAATGGCATAAAACCAGATAATAAAAAAATAGAAGCCATTTTAAAAATGAAAATTCCTTATTCCACTAAAGAAATCAAACAATTTTTAGGTAATACAGGTTACTACCGTAAATTCATAAAAGATTACGCGAAAGTAGCCTACCAATGATAAAATATATAAAGAAAAATAGTAAAATTAATAAATTAGACGCGGAATATAAAAACGCTTTTAATACATTAAAACTGCTTTTAACGAGCGATCCAATATTAAAAAGTCCTGATTTTAAGAAATTATTTGTACTGACAACAGATGCATCGAACTATGCTATTGGTGCTGTACTTAGTCAGAATAACCACCCTTTATGTTATGCTTCGCGTACGCTTAATAATCACGAAATTAAGTATTCCACTATTGAAAAATAATTGCTCGCAATAGTATGGGCAGTTAAATACTTTCGAATTTATTTATTTGGTAGAAAATTTCTTATTCAATCCGATCTAAAACCACTTGTTTGGTTAAATAACATTAAAGAACCAAATATGAAATTGCAGCGATGGAGACTGCAATTAAATGAATTCGATTTTAATATTAGTTATATCAAAGGAAAAGAAAATAATGTTGCAGATGGTTTAAGTAGATATATCGAAACAAATAATAAAATTAAAGAGATAACCAGTAATGAAAATAACTCATATGAAAACGATGTAACAATTTTAGAAAATTTATTTACAAATGAATCAAATAATGTCGAAAATATAATTAATGAAGAAATTTCTTCCACTAATGCTACAAATCAAATCAGAGTGCTAATGAAGATGAAACTTTGTATATTTATGTTACCGAAATAGCGGTAAATTTGTATAAAAATCAAATTTATTTATCAATAGGACAAAAAGAGAAATTTAGAACAATAATTAGAGACAAGAAGGTAGAGAATCACGTAGTAATCGAACAAAATAGTAATTTATTAGAAATAATGGAAAAAATCATAATAGATAAAGGTATTATGGTGTGTATTGTGAAGATACAAAATTATTTATAAAATTTCAAGATCTTTATGTTAGTAACTTCGCTAATAATAAAAGATTAAAATTGTTTAAATCTAATATTAAACTGACAAAGAAAAAATGCTATCGTTAATAAAAGACGAACATTTAAGAAATAAATTAGCGAAATATTTTTAGAAATTAGCGAAAATTAGCGAAATATTTTTAGAACTTAAACAAAAATATTTGTACCCCGATATGTTAAAAATAATTAGTTCTCTCATAAACAATTGCGAAACTTGTGAAATTTACCGACATCCTGTAAAAATCCCTTTAAAAGTAACTGAAACAGCAAATAATTTTAATAAAATAGTTCACACAGATATTTGGTTTCCTTGGAGAAATGTAATGTATCTAACAACAATTGACAAATTCAGTAAATATGGAACTGTCCATAAATTAAATGATAGAACTTGGGTTTCTATTTTGAAAGCTATAAAAGACCGTATTACTTATTTAGGAAAAATGGAAAAATTAATTTACGACAATGAGCGCGGTATACTTCATAATTCAGTTGAACTTTTCTTAAAGGATAACGCTATTGAATATCATACAACTACAGCTAGGGTGACCAGATCAAGCATTACAAAAAAGAGGACAAATTTTTTTTGGGAGGAGGTGCGTCCAATATTTTTTAAAGTCAACAGAAAAGATCACTTATTTTCAAGCTCAGAAAAAATATTAAATTTTAATACATAATATAGAAAAAGTAACTCTACAATCACCGCAGAATACGAAAGGCGGGGTGTTATTTTATTTTTCTGTTAACATAGGATATTTTAATTCGTCGTTGAATATACATTTTCGCTTCGGCATATTTGATGTAAAGGCTACAATTTTTTTAAGCAATTAACATAAATAATACAGAATAATTTTTGTGTTTTTAAATTATTATTTATCACTCAGTTTTTTGTCAGTTAAATTTAAAATTATAAAATTTTTCATCTGCGCTGCAAAACGAAGTAACATGTAAAATAAATTGTGAAATTGAAATGTCAAAGCCAACAAATTCCCCTAAAACCTAATATCGATTACTACAGATTACTACATAGATTTCTAATATCGCTTACTACAAATTAAGAGAAATCTTCTTTTAAAAAAAACAAACTGGTTAGCTTTCTTGTACTTCAGTGATAAGTAAAAAAGAAAATAAATTGCTTCGAATTACACTCATGTTGGCAAATTATATTCCATCTAATAGGGACTTGAAGAATTTCTAAAAAAGAGGACAAAAGCCTTAATTTAAAAAAAAGATACCGGACATGTTTTTTTGCATTGAAAAGAGGACATGTCCTCTTAAAAGAGGACGTCTGGTCACACTAACTACAGCTGGTAACAAAACTGGAAATTCTGACATCGAGAGACTACATGGTAGGTTAAACGAACACCTTCGTTTAATGGATATAGAAAATACTAATAATGATGTTGCAGAAGAAAAAGTTAGAAATTAATAATTTTCTATAATAATACAGTACATTCTACAACTAAATATCGTCCAATTGATTTTATTCTTAATGATTATGATCGCGAACATATCAAAGTTTTAGCAGAAAAATTTAAACAAGAAAAAATAAATAAAATTAATAATCTGAATAGAAATCACGAATTAAATTACGAACTTTACGAAAATATTGTACGTAATAGAAATATTATAAAAAATAAGCCTAAATACAAAAAATTAAATAACTATAAGAAAGAAAATAATTATATTTTTGATACAAGTAACAAACGTAAAATAAAATACACAACTACTCAACAAAAACGAAAATACAAATACCAAAAATAACCAAACTAACTCATTGTATCTTATTTCAGATGTACCCATTAGTAACCATCCTCTTAAGGATTTTTCAATTATCATTCATCATAGGGCAAGCTATCGAAATACTGCCAATAACTAATGAAAATGGGTACGCAATCTTAAAATTAGATGAAAAACGAATCGTGTACAATTATACAAAAATTGTGCATATGGTTGATATGAATTCTTATTATGAATCAATTGCCACAATTGAAAATAACATTAAATCACTAAATTTAAAACAAAATGACGAAGGAAATGTACTAATCAGAGAACTAAATTTGGCCAAACATAATTTGAAAACTTTAACACCACAGAACTACACAATTAACATGCGAGATAGGCGAGGTCTAATCAACGTATTAGGTTCCTCAATCAAATTTATATCAGGTAATATGGACAATGATGATGCAAATGAAATCTATGATCACATAAATACTTTAGATCTTAACATAAGACAAGTAACCAACCAATTGAATAAACAAGTCGAAATAAATAATAAACTAATTAAAAATTATGATGAGATAATTGATCTTGTAAATGCACAGCAAATTAAACAATATAACATTTTGAATTCTATTCTTCATGAATCTAACATTTCGGCAGTTGAGATTAAAAAATCCAAATTTGTTTTTCAAACTTCGCAGATATTAGCTTTATTAATAAACAACTAGACAAATTTTCTGACATAGTAATGCTAAGCAAACTGAATGTTTTAGCTCACGACATAATTTCTGAAGACGAAATGATTAAATACAAAATAACCTTAGCTAATTTACCATACATTACAAATTGTATGTTATTTATGGACAAAACTCTAATTTTTGCAATCGGTATCCCAAACTTTAGCGTAGAAAAATATTTTAATGCCTTAATTATACCGTTGCCAAATACGAAAAATGAACAATTAGATTATAATAATGAACGATTAATAATTCAAAACGACCACATTTATCAAGATAACGAAAACATTATCGTAAAAAAGAAACTTAAGTTCCACAAAAACATTTGTATAAGAAATATTTTTTAGGAAAAAAATTGTTTGTAAACTTATAATTTTTAATGATAAATTAATTGAACAAATTTCCGAAGATCTTATTATAACAAAAAATTATCCAACAATCGAAATAAAACAAAGTTGTATCGATCGTAACATTGTAATAAAAAAACATAACATTATAAAAATTAATAACTGCGAGATAAAAATTGATGATTTTGTATTTAATAATAAAATTATAAAAATAAGTCATAGCATTGTAATTCCAAATTTACAACTTAATTATACAAAAATTGTAAGTAATTTAAGCCTCGATGCTTTGCACAAAAATAATATAATTAATATGGAAAAAATAGAATTTATTGAATTTATAAATAAAGTTTCTAATATTTCACTAATAAGCACTATTTTAGTTTTAATAATTATTATCGTGGCACTTGTAAAATATAAGCTTAAAATATGCAAATTACCCAATATTTTTTCAAAGAATAATAAAAATAATTATTCCAATGATACAGAGATTAATGTTGTCAACAACGATAAAAATAACGTTATAATCGATCGTTTTGCTGGGACAGCAAACCGTTAAAGGGGGGAGATGTAATATAAAATATTACTATAAACTTGCCATGGGAAAGAGTATTTTTAATTAGAATCTTGCCTTCCTTTAAAATTATTAAAATCAGCAAATACAAATTCCCATGAGAACTTTTAATTTTCTAATTCCCTTTTTTATTCACATAAGCATCAAATTCATTAACGTTTTATTCTAAGCTTATATTATGTCACATTGCATAAAACGCATTATATTTCAATCTACAAAAAGTGTAATAATTAAGTTAACGAAATAAATAATTTAGTCTAAGTTTTGCTTTTGAATTAATTAAACGTTTAAAACTTTATATTGGTGTTTTATTATTATTATATTATTAATCTAATATTAAACATTTGGTATTACTGAAATTTAAATTCTACTATAATAAGTATTACCAGGTTTAGATCTTAAATTTCAACAAAAGTACCTTTCCATAAATGTAAAAAAAATATTACAGTGTATGTCCAGTCGTTTAAGACCGTTAAGACTCAAAGACAATTCCGAAAATTGTCGGTTAATCAAAAAACTTTTTTTCTGTTGGTAAAAAAAGCCTCTTCTTGTGTTTAAAATAGTTTCTCTACATCACTTTTTCCCACATACGTGTTACATCTGTATATTTATTTATCTGTGATGTTATTTTTAGAACTATAAAAACTTTTAGTGCATAACTACAAAACTGCGCAAAATATAAGATTTGCTTCTGCAGTGGAGACTTATCGAACACACTTATTGGCAGTATTGACTTCACGAACAAACTGCTTACTAAGTTAGAATTGAATTATCGAAAACGCCCAATCATACAAATTAACCTTTTTAAACCATTATGCTTATTTTCCATGTAATCTAAACAGTGTCCCACATTCAGACTGGTCTACTCTTACAAAAATATATAAATAATTAAAAATTTATATTTTAAGTAAATTGTAAATTTATTTCTTCATTTAAAAAAAAAAATATATTATATCTAAATATAATGTAAATTCAAAGGTACAAAATAGTTAAGGGACAAACAAATATTATAATTATGATTTAGAATTTAATAAAACAAAAAATAAACATTTCTTCATTATAAGTTAAATAACATCAAATTATAAATAATAATTATTGTAATAATAGTGTAATGTAAATAAAAAAAACATTTAATTTTCAATAAAAGGAATGAAAATTCAAAATATGCCAAATAGATAATAAAATATCGTTATCTGAATAAAAAATAATGTATTGATTCATAATGACCAGACTTCAATAATATTTTTGGTTTTTCACTGAAATAAAATGAATATCATAATTAAATTTAAATTTGTATTAAAAAATGGTTCTTACGTTGGATTTCCATAAAATGGAATTTTAGTGTTTAGTGTTTCTCCGGCATGTTCAATTTTAATTGGTAACGAAAAATATGTCTGAAATATTTTAAGATTAATTTTTTTTATTTATTTCAACAGAATGAACAAATTATAGACATCACCTTTTTTCGATAATTTTTACAATTAATTTCAATAATACTTTTATTATCAAGACAATTAACTAACTCAACTATATCATTATCATTTTTAATTTCTCTTAGAAAACTTAAAATATTATTATCGGTCAAATTAAGATATAAATTTTGATCTTGGCTTGTTATTGAAGACATTAATTTCCTAATAAATAGTAATTTGAATTTATTTATTGTGTATTTTTTTTAATTAATATCTTTTACCCGTTCAGTTTACTAAATTTGTATCTTTTTGCTTAGTAGATGTATCTGTTATTGCTCTACTTGTATCTGTTATTGCTCTACTTAAAATATATTCGTATGCCTTATTTAAAGACAATTGATATAAATGGATATGAAATTTTGTTCTTGTATCAAATATATCATAAATTTTATCAAACATATTAAAATTATATAAAATATGTGATCTATTTGGTGCAACTATGGCTGCTAAAAATGTATAAGTTAAAATTTATTATTATTATTATATTGATATTTAATTGAAATTTAATTTTACTCGTAAAAACTTCATCAAAATGAAAATTATATTTAATTGGTTCTGGTACACAATTACCAACATAGTGTGCATCACGTTAAATAATCCCATTTGTCAACATCAATTCCACATTGTTTATTGTTTATTATCTGTGAAAATATAAAATCATTAAAATAAATAAAAGAAAAAGCTATGGTATGGTAGTTAATTTTTCTAGTGTTTGTTTTAGCTTTAGTGTCTATGGACGAAGAATAATATTCTATAGACATAGTATAGATATAGATAGATCTATTAATATAGATAGATAGATGCATAGTCATAGATGTATTAAGAGAGGGAATAACTAAATTCATCATTAACAATAATATTTTAAATTTCCAGTACAATAATATTTTAAATTTCCAAATAAATTTCATATTAAAAAAAAATATTTTTTTATCTTGTGTTAGTTAAATGGCTTTTTGTCAGGGCGTTATATATTCATTCTTATTGAAATAAAATAGACACTACACAGTTTATAATGAAAAAGTTTAGATTTATTATTAAACAGAAATATATTATTTTTAAGTAGTATAAATTTATATTAATAAATTTATAGTTTAATTATTATATTTATTAATAAATAATTATGTATATTCACGTTCCGTTCTTAATCAATATTATAATAATCGTTTAGCATAAGCAATTATAACTATTTCGGATTAACAGTTAGATATTATATGATTGTAATAGTTAAATGAGTATAGATTGAAATTGAATAGTGATGTATATTATGGCTAGTTTACACTAGTTTACAGCTCGGCTATTCTGACACTCAAATCGTCCTCGATTTCCAGTGGTTCATAATAATTATCATCATCATCTTCAGCATCGTCAGGCGATGGACAACACCATAATTTCATATTATCTGATGAAAATACTCCAGCATAATTTCGCGTTTTTCGTTGGGCCCCTGGCACATCTTCAACTAAATATCTGTCGTTACCCAAAACTTTTGTAATATACGGACCCTTAAATTTTGGTTGAAGTTTCTTCGACTGGCCTGTACTGCCAGGTTCGTTATCGACTACGACTAAATCGTCTATTTGATATTTTGTAGGTCTACGATGACTTTTATCAAATTTTTTTTTCCAGGCTACACGTTTATTATTAATATTGTTAGCTGCTTGATCACGCAATTAAGCAATCGTGTCGTTTTTATCGTTCATTTCATCGTGCAAATGTAAAATAATTTTATTTTTAAGTATATCGCGCGGTTTAAAATCGAAGACAATTTCATGCGGACTTTTTCCGGTTGTTGCTGACGTAATTGAATTAAGCGACCATTGAATATTTTTTAAACTTTCGTCCCATTTTATTTCATTATTGACACTTGTTGATAATGCATTCGAAATTGTTCTATTTACACGTTCTATTTGTCCATTGGCTCTTGGCGTTCTAACAGCATCTTTTATATGCTGAATTACATTATCTTCACAGAAACTTTCAAATGCTTTTGATGTAAAAGCAGTACCTCGATCGGAAACTATACGTGCTGGTGTTCCGACATAACTAAAAAGTTCTTCCAAAACCTTTAACACTGCAGCGGAATTAGCATGATCATGATATTTTTATTTATCTTAAGCTTTGTTTATGTTAAAGCTAAGCTTTGTTTATGTTAAAATCAATTAACTTTTGTTTATATTATTCAGAATCATATTAATGTAAAGGATTCTTATTTATTTCCTATTTCACAATTATTAAGAATATTTCAAATTTTAATTGAATCATTGTTTTAATCAATAAAAGCTTAAATATCTAGATTGTTCTAAAATATTTAAAAACATAATTGTTTATATAAGAATCCTATAAATACAGAAGAATCATAAAAATATGTTGTATTCTAATTTAGACTTTTTGAAGTAATCAGTTTATTTCATTTAATAAAGTATTCAAACTTTTGAAGTAATCAGTTTATTTTCATTTAATAAAGTACTAGAAAGGAGTATCATTATTTGTTTTAATTATAAATGAAAAACAAATAATTATAATTGGCGCAGCCGGTAGGATAGTTAAGAAAATCCATCGAGGATAATTCTGCTATCTAAATAGTTAATAAATAAAAAAGAATCTAATAATAAACTAATAAAAAAAAAAGTGAAATTTATTTTATTAAAAAATTTTAGAATCCATCGAGGATATCTAAAAAATAATAATATATTTAAAAAGAAAAATATATATACAAAAGTATATAAAAATATATACATATAAAAACATATATAAAATATATATAAAAATATATATACATATAAAATTTTTATTAAATTTATTGTCAAAAACACAAAAAATTTACATTTAAAACTAAAATAATAAGAAAATAATAATATATATATAAAAAAAAAATCTAAAAAAAAAAAATTTTTTTATAAATAAAATAAATAATATCAGTGTATTGTTCAGATAAAAAATATGCAATTATCAGTACTGTAAGTTAAATTTTTCAATATTATATATTAAAAGAAAAAATCTTATGTCAACATCCTCAAATGAAAATAATTTAAATTCCGAATTAGATAAGTTAATTACAAATATTGAAAATTTAAATATAAAAGATAATAAAAGTAATTCTTTAATTGAGGATAAAATATTAAATTACACTATGGCAAATTCAACATTCTTGAAAGTGCACGCGGATACCATCCCTGAATTTGATGGTGATATCAATGAATTGAGTTTTTTTATTGAAAGCATTGATAGTATTGTAGACGGTTTTTTTGACAAAGTTAATGTAGAAAATATACAAAATAAATTAATATTTCGAACAATTATTAGCAAATTAAAAGGCCCTGCTAGAGAGGTCATAAATATTAGTGATTGTTCCAATATTTCAGAATGAAAAATTGAACTTATTCGAAATTTTAGTGATCCAAGAGACGAAACTTCTTTATCATTCGATTTAAATAATTTAAGACAAAACCTAAATGAAAATCCTTTTCAGTTCCATGACAGAGTTAGGAAATTATTAAACACAATTTCAAATTATTTATCTATCCATGATATGAATTGGTTTATCTATGAAGACCAACCTGTTATTTATCTATGAAGACGAACCTGTTAATCGTAAATTTAAATTACATATGTATACTCGCCAGGCTCTGCAAGTATTTTTGGCAGGTTTAAGAAATCCATATGGTTTAATGTTACGGACAAGACAACCAGATACTTTATTAGATGCAGTCAATTTTATAAGACAAGAAGAAAATATTAGATACTTACAAAACGGAAATAATAATTTAACAAATCAGAAAAAAATGTCTCCTAAACCTCAATTAATTGCTATAAATAATAGAAATACAAGGTTTGAAAGACCACATTACTATAACAATTCATTTTTACCCCAAAATTCTAATTTTCAAAATAAACAAAATTTTCCAACAGGACCAATTCATATACAACCTAGACAAAATATTCCGATAAGAAAATTCCCCACAAATCAACAAGTATTTGGTAAACCACGAAATGTTTGGAAACCAAAACCTGTACTTAACCAAGAAAAACCAATACCTATGAGTACATCAACAAGACAAACCGATACAGTTCGCAAACCAATTAATCAACCCTCTACTTCAAAATGGTATTCTGAAGAACTTTTTAATACTGAACAACTTTCTCTTCCAAAAGAAATTAATCCAATAATTCCAGAAAATCAAGTATGTCCAAGTAATCAAGAATTTGATTATGAATACAGTGAAGGAAATTCCGAGGAAATCAATAATAATGAAGAATATCAGGATTTTATTCTGGACAGGGAATCAAACGAAATAACATAGTAGAATTTCATAATATTAATGAAAAGAAAAATTTACCATTTATATCTATAAAAAATCCACCCTTGAAATTATTAATTGATACCGGTTCAACTAAATAATTTCTTTCTCTGGAAATTGTCGATAAATACTTTAAAAAATATAAAAAATACAATCCTTTTATTGTATCAACTTCTTTTGCTTCATCTAAACACGATTTTTCAATTTCAATCAAGGCTTTTAAAGAATTTAATGTTAATGAAAACTTAGAATTTTATTGTTATAAATTTCATAATATATTTGATGGCTTATTAGGTACAGACATGTTAGAAAAATTGAAAGCACATATTTCATTCCCAAGAAGCCTACTCACAACACCATATGTGGAAATTCCTATTCAAAAAATGGAAAGTAATCCTAAACTTTTATTACAAAAATTAATTCCAAGTAAAACCATTTCTAAAATCAAAATACCAGTTACTATTAAATCCGGTGATATTATTGTTCCACAACAAAATATACAAAATTGTATTATACCCGAAATTATAACTACAGCAGAAAATGGATGGGCTATTGTGGAAATTCATAATAATTTATTAATAGATATAGATATTACAATTATATATCCTATAAAAGTAACTCTAATTGATAATAATTTCGAATATTATCATATAGATATTCCAGAAACAGATAATTATAATAACCCACATGATATTGCAAATTTAATAAGAACAGATCACATGAATCCAGAAGAAAAAAATAATATTATTTCTCTTTGTAGAAAATATTCTGATATATTTCATTTAGATGAAAATAATTTAACATTTACAAATCAAATTAAATATAAAATTCCAAACTCATGACGAAATACCTGTTCACCAGAAAAATTATCGTTATCCTTTTATCCACAAACCTGAAGTTAATTCTCAAATACAAAAAATGTTAAAACAAGGTATAATAAGACCGAGTAGTTCACCTTGGTTTTCTCCTATTTGGGTAGTTCCTAAAAAACCAGATGCTTCTGGAAAGAAAAAGTGGCGCATTGTAATAGATTACCGAAAATTAAACGAAAAAACAATTGATGATAGATACCATATATTACAGATGTTCTTGATAAATTTGGCAAATGCAATTATTTTTCTACCCTAGATCTTGCTAGTGGCTTTCATCAAATTGAAATGCAAAAAGAAGATATACAAAAAATAGCCTTTAATGTTGAAAACGGTCATTATGAATTTTTAAGAATGCCCTTTGGTCTTAAAAATGTACCAGCTACCTTTCAAAGAGTAATGGATAATATATTAAGAGGATTACAAAATAAAATATGTCTAGTTTATTTAGATGATATAATAATATTTTCCAGTTCTTTACATGAACATATGATTAATTTAAAACAAGTCTTCCAAAGATTACGAGAAACCAATTTTAAAATTCAACTCGATAAATCTGAATTTTTAAAAATAGAAACAGCATATTTAGGACACGTTATTACTACAGATGGAATTAAACCAAATCCCGATAAAATAGAATGTATCAAAAAATTTCCAATTCCAAAAACTACTAAAGAAATAAAAAGTTTTTAGGTCTCTTATGTTATTATAGAAAGTTTATTCCTGATTTTGCTAAAATTACTAAACCCATGACTAGTTGTTTAAAAAAGGGAGTAAAAATAGATTTTAACCCACAATATATTCAATGTTTTGAAACATGCAAAGAACTCTTATCGAATGAACCAATTCTCCAATATCCTGATTTTTCTGAAAAATTCAATTTAACAACTGATGCAAGTCAATTTGCTATTGACGCGGTGTTGTCACAAGGACCAATAGGTTCTGAGAAACCAATTGCGTATGCTTCTAGAACTCTTAATCAAGCAGAACAAAATTATAGTACAATAGAAAGAGAACTCTTAGCAATTGTATGGGCAACTAAATATTTTCGTCCATATTTATATGGTCAAAAATTTACCATTTACACAGATCATAAACCTTTGCATTGGTTATTTTCTATTAAAGATCCAAATGCAAGATTAACTAGATGGAGACTTAAACTTGATGAATTCGATTATACAATAATATATAAAAAAGGAACATTAAATAGTAATGCAGATGCATTATCACGTATTAAAATAAATGAAGTCAATGTGAATACAGTTGATAATATTGGTCAAATTAACGATAATGAATCCATAATAGGTAATATAAATGAAGATCCGAATATAAATGACGTAGAAGATTATGAAACAGTACATACTAGTCTAGAAAATCCAATATTAGAAATTCCAATATCAGAAACTCCAATAAATTATTTCAAAAATCAACTTATTTTTAAAATAGTATTTTATAATCCAAACCACCAAAAATAATTCGACTTTTTGGAGATCGAATTAGAACTACTATTGAAATTTCTACAAATAATTTTGAATCCGAAATCATAGCAATTTTCAAAGAATTTTCCATAACAAACAAAAAATATGCATTTCAAATTGATAAATTTGAATTTTATCCAAGATTTTGTCGAATACTACAAGAAACTTTTAAAAATTCAACTCTTAAACTTATTAATTGCAATAAAATGTTAGAAGACATAAAAACAGATGAGCAAAGAAATCAAATTATAGATTTATGCCATAAATTCAAAACTAATCACCGTGGAATTACAGAAACTGAAGCTGAAATAAAAACTAAATATTATTGGCCTAATATTAGAAGCAATGTAACTACCTATATAAATAATTGCGAATTATGCCAACGAATGAAGTATGATAGACATCCGGTTCAAAAACTAACAACGGGTACGGACGGTTCAAAAACTAACAACGGGGTAGGTGTTGGGGTTTTCGGACCCCGCCTACGACTTTCCAAATCAATAGGTAAATCGCCTACAATCTTCCAAGCGGAGACACACGCTATTGAACTATGTGTGAAAGAATGTATCAATAGACGCATTCGTAGTGCGAATATTATAATTATGTCAGATAGTCAAGCTGCCCTCAAAGCCTTGGATTCCTATACTATAGAATCCAAACTTGTATGGGAGTGTCTATCCTCACTCAAGCAGCTGGCCAACCTCAACAGAGTAACTCTGATGTGGGTACCAGGGCATGAGGGAGTTGCCGGCAATGAAATGGCCGATGAACTCGCGAGAAACGGCGCCAGCCGCCCATTTATAGAACCAGAACCCTTCTGTGGGACTTCTAAAAGCCACCTTATGGAAGAAATACGGGTATGGGAAACTAACTTGAAATCTATAACTTGGAGAAACTCTCCTGGCATGCGACAAGCTAAGCTATTTATAGATTTTTCGATAAAGAGAGCTCTTGAGGTACTCACACTTAAAAAAAGCCAACTTCGTGTTGTAACTGGCCTACTCAGAGGCCACTGCCCACTCAGATATCACCTACATAAAATCGGTAAATCAACTGATTACATATGCCGATTCTGCTCTACGGAGCCAGAAACTGCGGAGCACATTCTCTGCTCCTGCGTAGCGATTGCGCGGAAGAGGCTAACATATCTAGAAAGGGGTTTCCTGAACCCTCAGGATATTAAAGACTCACCAATCAGGAAAATTCTAAGCTTTTACAAAAGTCTTGGAATCGACTGACACTAATTATAGTAGGGTTTTGCACAATAGATCTTTTAGGTCGCAGTGCTGAGTGGCATCAGTGCCTTTTCGACCCCTTATCTATTCTATTCTATTCTATTCTATGATAGACATCCACCACAACAAAAATTTGAGCTAACACCAACACCCTCGAAACCATTTGAAATTATTCATGCTGATACATTTACAATAAAAAATCAGAAATTTTTAACCTTAATTGACACATTTTCCAAATATGCTCAAGCATATCCTTTAACTGCGATAACAGCAATTCATATAACAAAAGCATTTATCAATTTTATGAGTTATCACGGTACCCCAAAATTATTAATTCTTGATAATGGAACAGAATTAAAAAACAATTTAATTAAAGAATTTGCTCAATTACACAAAATTCAAATTCATTATATAACCACATTAAATCCCAATTCAAATAGTCCAATCGAATGATTTCATTCAACTCTTATCGAACATAGCGGCGTAAATCATTCTCAATAAATAAGTATCAGAAACCAGAAAAGAATTGAATATTCTTGATCAAATGCCATATGCAATTTTAGGATATAATCATTCTATACATTCAGTAACAAAACATAGACCCATAGATATAATCAATGGACACTTAGATTTTAATAATCCATTTAATATAGATATCAATCAAGTTCTTTATAGTAATTATATAATAGAACATAAAAAATCCACAACAGAAATTTATAACAAGATAAATAATCAAATATATGAATCAAAGGCAAATAATATAGAAAAACATAATAAAAATAGACAAGACCCTTTACTTTATGCACCTAATACTTTAGCTTATCATAAAACTAGAGCACGTGATAAAACAAATCCCAGATTTAAAACCCATCTTGTAAAAAAGAATAATAGAATAACTATAAATACACCTGTGAAATCATACCATAAAAATAATCTCAAAAAACCATTATTTAATCAGAGAAATATTTTTCCACAGGTATCTTCTTCTAATATTCATGCCGATATTCCCGGCAATGGAAATTAAAATAACTAATCTTAAATCAAACCCAGGAATATTACCATTTAGATTAGGAAATGCAAAATTAAAGAAAATTGATCACATATTTATTCATTATTTCGATTTAGAACCAATCGAAATAGAATTATCCAATATAATAAAACAAAATGAATATATTAAAGCATCCTTTATAGTTAAACCAATGTATTCTGCAGAAATTAAAAACCTTCAGAATCTCATAGATATCCAAATAAAAAATGCGAAAGATAAATTATATACCTTATTTCCAAATTATAGAACAAAAAGAGGTTTATTTGATGGAATAGGAACAGCAATAAAATTCTTGTCAGGAAATTTAGATGCTAAAGACGGTGAAAGATATAATAACGCAATTCGTACTTTGACTGACAATCAAAATAACATAGCACAAACACTAAATAAGCAAATATCACTAAATACAAGAAACGTAGAAGAATATGATAAAATTTTAAATGTGATTAAACATAATATTGAATTAATTACAAAAAAAGTTAATAAAGGAATAGTTACCAAAATTAATGATGATTTTGACCTCAATAGATATTTTTGCTCGAGATGCACTCAGTGAAATAAATATGATAATTAATATAGTCATTGATAAATTAAACAATATAGAAAACGCAATAGCATTTTCAAGATTGAAAATATTGCATAATAGTGTATTAAAAATTGAAGATTTAGAGTATATGATAGAAAAACTAATGAAACATTATTCTATTAAAGAATTATTTTTTGGAAATAATACAGAAAAAAATCATAATTATTACAATATTATTTATCTTGATTATTATTATTCGGAAAAAAGAATTGTTTTCATAATACACTTTCCAATTGTATATTCCGAAACATTTTCCTATTATTCATTATATCCTATTCCTACTAAAAACAATACAATCCTAATTCCTAATAAACATTATTTAATATTGGGAAATGAGAATTATCAGTACGAAGACCACAGTTGCAGAAAAATTTATGAAACATATTATTGCACTGATGAATTTCAATTAAATAAAGTTAAAACAAAAGATTGCATAAATGAGATTCTACAATTACAAAATAACAAATTATCTATTTGTAAGCAAATTCCTGTAATAATAAAAAATAATATAATTGAACAAATAAATGCAGAATATTACATTACTATTTTTCCTAATGAAACAAAAATAAAATTAAATTGTGAAAAGACTGATTTCACTTCATTAAAAGGTGTTTTCATAATTCAAATACCAACAAATTGCAGTTTTGAGACAGCAAATGAAATTTATAGTAATAATGAAGATATTTTAATTAGTTTACCATTACTGTACCGGATGTAATTGTTCCAAAAATTAAAGAAGAAATACCAAATTTAATATTAAATAATATATCATTACTTAAAATTCGAGAACTACGAAAAGAACAAGAAAGAATCCGTTTGGAAACTCTAAAACATGTTCCTAATATATATTATCAACTTGGATCAACTATGCAATTATTTCATTCATAATTGTTATTATAATTACAATAATATTAAAAAGATTATTTAATAAAAGAAAAACTTTCGAAATAAATACAAATAATGGTAGTACACCTAAAGTAGGAGAATTGCCCGAAAAAGAAGAAACATTACATTTAGCATTTGATGAATAATCTTAATTCACCATATATGGGTCTTTCTAAAAACGGAGGAATTATATTCATGAAATGAATATAGATATTTACATACATATATATACTACATAAATTAATCATAATTGAATCATGATATTTTTATTTATCTTAAGCTTTGTTTATGTTAAAGCTAAGCTTTGTTTATGTTAAAATCAATTAACTTTTGTTTATATTATTCAGAATCATATTAATGTAAGGGATTCTTATTTATTTCCTATTTCACAATTATTAAGAATATTTTAATTGAATCATTGTTTTAATCAATAAAAGCATAAATATCTAGATTGTTCTGAAATATTTAAAAACATAATTATTTATATAAGAATCCTATAAATACAGAAGAATTATAAAAATATGTTGTATTCTAATTTAGACTTTTTGAAGTAATCAGTTTATTTCATTTAATAAAGTATTCAAACTTTTGAAGTAATCAGTTTATTTTCATTTAATAAAGTACTAGAAAGGAGTATCATTATTTGTTTTAATTATAATTGAAAAACAAATAATTATAATTAGCTGCATTGTAAGTAACCAGTCAATTTAATTTATTTCTACATTCATTATACGTAATGAAGCTGTTTCCATGTTATCGTTCGCACTTTCATTCGATTCTGAATCTGGTCTTTCTATATCATCTTCACTGGGATCATCGCCATCTCTATCATAAACTTCATCTTATTGTTCATGCATATGTTCACCAGCGACTGAAGGATCTTATTCCATTTCCATAGCTGGATCTTCTTCTTCCTTTATTTGCAGCTGTTCATTAGAATCAGGACTTTTCTGTACATCATCTGACTTTCCATTATTTAATATAGGTTTCTTTTTCACCAATAAAACCGGACTAGCATAATTTGATTTCGACACCGTAACTATATCATTTTCAATTAATTCATCTACGATATCATTAAACCTTTCTTTCTTTGCGTACGGTACCCGATATGCTTTTTGCTGAACCGATTTGTCAGTATCAAGTTCTATTTTCATTTCCGTTTCGTACGTCAATCCAATATTTTTCAGATTTGTTGGAAAGAGTAATTTAAATTCACTAATTAAATTCACTAAAGAATTTCGTTCAAAATCGTTCAATCGCGGTCCACACTGAATATCAGTTAACGAAATAGGCTCACGATTATCATTAATACGTTCAATACTTTTTGGTTTCATTATACGTTCCACAACGAACGTTCTATTTTATTTTACCATTCTTATCTCTGGTAAATCAATAATATCTCTGCCAATTAAAAGTTCAACCGGTACGAAATCATTATCTACAATAAAAACCATAGTTTCCACGTTAATAGTATCAATGCGTATTTTTAACAACATCTTTTGCATTGAAACGTATTTTCCACTGAGATAACTGGTAATTTCTAATTCACACGGTAACTTTTCGTTCGGTAATTGGTCAGCATATTCTTTCTTTATTAACGTACATGGACTTCCCGAATCAATTTGACCAACTAATTCAAGCTCACCAACTTTCATAATTTTATGATAAATTGTTGGTAAATTTCTATATTTTAAAGAGCAAACCCTAGCTTCACCTGGACATACAGCTGGTTCACCCTTTTTGTGCACTTTATTGCACTTCGTACATCTGAGTCGCCTTGTCGGTAACGGACAATCTTTAGCAAAGTGACCAGATTGGAAACAATTGAAACATTCCAATTTCTTTTTAAAAAATGTATTTAAATTATTATTATTAGTAGCTAAATTATTTGTTGGTGGTTCATACTTTTGGACCAATTAATGTGTTTTGGTCTAATTTCTCTTTGCGTTGATTTACGTAAACTTAAACACCATACTATTTTTGATTTTAATTCATCAACCGTTTCGATAAATTGACCTTGGAAAATTAACTACAAATCGTCGTCCCGCATACCAATAATAAAATATTTCACAATTGCATTATACTGCAATGCAATTAACCTTTTAAACCTAAACGGACCATTTCTTCTAAATATCAAGTAATGTTTCTCCGTTTTTACGCTTTCGCGATAACATTCCCATATGAACATCGGCTTCATTCATTTTCAAACCATGTTGTACAAAATTCATCCATTTTATCATACCATAGTCTAGCACCACCCTTAAATTTAGGTCCAATAGCTAATAAAATTAAATCGTCGGATATTTTATAATAATTTTTTAATTTTCGATTGTGGTTGAAGTTGACGTTGCATTGTTGGCAGTTGACTATTACCTTCGATTTCAACTTCAATATTACTTACGATTCGATGTGTATGATTATTTAATCGTTCAATCAGCTGATGTTTTTTACCAGTTGTTGGCAACTGTAATTCTTTTAATTTGATTTTTAAAAGTTTAACCGATAATCTTTCAAATTCAAAATTTTCGTCCGAATTCATTCAGTTCTTGTTTTTTTTTAATTTTCAAAAAAAAAACACTAAAATATTATATTCACGATAATATTTATATACACTGTACGATAAAATAATATTTATTTTGTTACGATTACAAAAAAAAACAATTATTTCTATATATAAAAAATAAATTTTATGTATAATTTTTTTAGTGCACAAATACAACACAAATCGTTGACAGATTCACTTTAATGTAAATAACAATCGATATAGTTATAGATAATAGATATTCGATTCTCGATTTATATTTTGCGTTATATATTCATTCTTATGTAATATGTATAATATAATATTATATATGTATAATAATGTAATATTTAATTTCGCTAGGTGAGCTATGATGTTGTCCATGGAAAAATTGAAAAGTCACACATAATTGAAGCTATAATTATGTCAAATCATTTTCAAAGGCTTAAAGGAATTAAGCAATTAGGTGGTTTAAGTTTTGTATATCCTCAAGCAACACACACGTTTTGAGCATTGCATCGGGTAATTTCAATCGGATCTGGAATATAATGTATAATTTACAGTCAATAATTTTGAATTTTTCATTCTAAAACTTACTATTTAGCACAAAAGATGTTAACACATTTAATAGCGAATACGCCAGGTTTAATTGTTCCAAAATTTTATCAAGATTGTGTCAAAGTGAGTTTAAAAATTTATAAAAAAAATTTAATTTACTTAATAAAGAAAAGCTATTTATATATTTATATACTTAATAGATTGCTGGACTTTTACATGACATTGGACATGGGCCATTTTCTCATTTATGGGAACATATAAATCCAACATGTGTAAGTGTTTTGTAATACATCAAAAAGAGTAAACAAAAATCCAGTAATGAATAATTCCTTATATATGAAAAAACTTAACTTGAAATAGTAAAATCCCGAAATTACTATTTTGCTGTATTTTTGTAGATTTATTTAATATTTTATTCTTTGTATTTCGGAATGTAAAAATTGTGTTTCGGAATGTTCATAAATTTGTAAGGGATCATTCATAAATTTGTATACTGTAAATACTGCGAAAAAGTAAATTTGGATCAAAATAAAGATTTGCTGATGTGTTTATTAGATTTATTAATATCGTATTTTTTATCTAGTATTCAATATTTTATAACTTTAGCACGAAGATAATAGTGAAGGTTGCATCGATGAGATTTTTAAAAATTTAAATTATACGTTATCGAATTCTACAAGAGATCACTGTTATGGTACTGAATTAATTAAAGCATTAATCCTCTCCATTAATCCTCTCTAAATAGTATTAATAGATAATAGAAAGCCGCTTTTTCAACGCAATAATCCACTTAAATATTTTTTTTTTAAATCTCATATTATCTTAATTTAATTTTGTACATTTTGAAGTACTTATCTATGTTATTTTATGTTATAATTTTGTTTTTGAAAAATTAACTACATCAAAACAAATATAATTTAAAAAAAAATGCGTTTAGTGGCTTCTATTTTTGAAAGGATTGATACGTTCAGATGCGCCAAGTTGGCAGTATTCGAAATTTGCGGGAAAACTCGCAAGGAAATTTGCGCGAAGTAGTTGGAATCGATTCTCAGTATTCTGTTTTTAGCCACACACAACCCACAAAATAGTTTTCTGACAAAAAAAGATGCTATGAAGAAAGTATAAAATGAATGCGAGAGAGAGTTAAGATTTCAATAAACAATTCTATTAAATTTTTTGTGATATTGTTAATCTAATAATTCTATTTTTGAATTACATAATATAAATATTAAAAAGTTGTTCTCTCGTCTCTAAAGGCCAACTAATAGTTTTTGTTTGAATTCTTATAACTAATCTTATTAAAAGTTTTTTTAGTTTCCCATTGGATTACTAAAAATTTGTTTTGTTATATAAATATAATACTAAATTTAGGTCAAAGGGTTTTTTTCGTTTTAATCGTCTGATGTTGTTTTCTGTATCTAGGAGCTGCGTGGCTTCCGAATTGATGTGATTTAGAAGTTTAGAGTGATGTTTTAGTGCTGATTTTTTAATTTCGTCCATTACCTGATTGACGTTAAGGTCTCTATGTAGGTCATTATTACGTACGTACCATGGGGCTTGCACTATATTTCTTATTACTTTTTTTAAAAGCGCTGAATTTTCATTATGTGGTTATGGCTGGCACAGCCCCATATCTGTATGCCATACATCCAAATTTGCTTTATTATTTTATTATAGATGAGTAACTTATTTGATACGGATAATTTTGATTTACGTCCAATTAACCAGTAGAGCTTTCTATATCTTATGTTAAGTTCGATTAATTTTGTTTTTATATGTTCTGTCCATTTATTTTTAACTTCCAGTATCATACCGAAATATTTGACTTTAGATGCGTGTGGTACTTGATTACCATTTAGTTGTATAGGTATTCTATTATCTACTACTCTGTTTGTGAAAATTATGTATGAAGATTTTGTGTCATTTAGTTTTATTTTCCATTTATTTGTGTATTCTTGGATGGCGTTGTTTGCGTATTGTAGTTTTCGTGTGGTGGTATTTAGATTTTTATCTCTTGTCATCATAGTAGTATCGTCAGCGAATGTGGCTACTAATACTTCATCTGGTTCTGGAAGATCACTGGTGAATAGTAGGTAAAGAATCGGTCCTAGTATGCTTCCTTGTGGGACGCCTGCTTTTATATTTTTAATCTCTGAGTAGCTGTCTTCATGTTTTATGCGGAAGCATCTGTTCGTCAAGTAAGATTTTAAAAATTCGACGTGATTTCTTGGCAATAATTTATTAAGTTTCTGTATAAGTCCTTCATGCCAAACTTTGTCAAAGGCCTGTGATACGTCAATGAAGATAGCCGAACAAAATTGTTTCTCTTCAAGTGCTTTCTCTATGTAGTCTGTAATCCTGTGTATTTGTTCAATGGTCGAATGTTTTTCAAGAAATCCAAGTTGTTGGTTGGGTATAAGTTTTTTTGTTTCAATTATTGGTTTGATTCTTTTTAAAAATAATTTCTCTAGAAGCTTAGAAAAGATTGGAAGTAACGAGATGGGTCTATAGGATTTTACCTCATTTGGTGGTTTTCCAGGTTTATTTATCATTTTAACTTCTGCGAATTTCCATATACTAGGAATATGTTTAAGTCTAAACGTGGCATTTATCAGCTGTGTCATCATTACAATACCCTTTTTTGGGTAACTGGGATATTACTTCCGCTGTGCTATAATCGTAGCCTGGAGCTTTTTTTTTGTTCTTTTTTTTTATTTCGTCAGTCAATTCACGAGGTGTAATTAGTTTTATATTTGTATTATCTGTATTTTCTTGTTCTTCATCCAGTTGTATGGTTGAATTTACTTCGTTCGGTTTGAAGACTTCAGCCAGATGGTCTGCAAATGCTTCCGCCTTTTGTTTGTTATCCTTGGTCCATAGACCGGATGTTGTTTTGATTGGTGGATTGTGGGCGATTGGCTTTTTTATATTTCTTGTGGCTTTCCACAGTGAGTATTCCGACTTGTCATCTGCGCCTAAATTTTTTAGATAGTTAGTCATTGTTGTCTCCTTGAATGTTTGGATCTTCCTTTTTAGCTGTTGCTCTTTCCTGTTGAGAACATTCTTATCTGCAGGGTCCCTTGTTTGCTGCCATTTTCTTCTACATCTTCTTTTTTCTTCAACTAATGCTTTAATATCGTTAGGATATTTAATTATAATTGTTCTGGATTTGGTTTATTTTGTGTTGTTCCATGCTGCTGTTTGTATCGTCTTCGTGAATTTCTCGGCTTCTTCGTCCAGTTGCTGGTTTGTTTTAAGTTTAGTTTTTAGATTGATGTTATTTTCTACGTCTTTTTTAAAGCTTTTCCAGTCCGTAGTGATGTTGGTCAGTACGGGATTGCATTCTTTGGTTAACATCCTTTCACTCAGGTGTAGAATAACTGCTGAGTGGTCTGAGTTAAGGTCGTAGTTGTCTTTTGTCTCAATAAGGTTTGTAGAAACTTTTTTAGCAATGAAAAAATCAAGTAAGTCTGGAAATTTTTTTTCGTCAGTTGGCCAGTAGGTCGGAGTTCCTGTTGAGTGGTATGTACAGCCGGTTTCTGTCAGCGCTGCCTTTAGCTCTTTTCCCTTCGTGGTGGACAATCTAGAGCCCCAGTCCACATGCTTGGCGTTGAAATCACCCCCTAAAATAAATCTTTTTCCCATCGAATTTATTATATCTTTATAGTCATCTTTTTTCAGGTTAAATTTTGGAGGACAGTAGGCTGCACCCACGGTAAGTTTTTGCTGAAGAGTTTCCACTACAATGGTGGTGAGTTGTATTTCTTCCTTTTTCAGGTTTAGTTCTTGATAATGTTTGATATTTTTTTTTATTAATATAGCACTTCCACCATTAGATTGATTGTCTCGGTGATTTGTCAAGTATGTTTTATAGTTTGCAATGTTTATGAACATTTGATTACTAAAGTGAGTTTCTGATATTAAGCATATATAGATTTTGTGATTGTGAAGAAAGATTTCTAGCTCGTGCGTCTTGTTTTTAGTCCATTGTCGTTCCATGTTGAGATTCTTAGCTCTTTCATCATTGATAGGCTGTGTTAATTATTTTGTTAGGAATCAGTTTTTCCAAATTGTCCATTCTGAATGCTAAGTTACTAACTAAGTTATAGACGTTCTATAAGATTTGTGTTTGATTTATGTTTTGTTCATATTCGTCTATAGTTATCTTTTGCGAGATATTACTTCTAATTGCATCACCGTAAGTAGTTCCTTCCTGAATTTTTTGAAAACTAGTTTTATTTGTGAGATGATTAGTGTTATTTGTTATATTTAATTGATTGTATTGATTCGTCCTTTTTTTGTAATTCCTTTGCGATGACACATCCTCTGTAATTAGCAGGATGGTCCTCTCCGCAATTCGAGCATCTAGCTGGTGCATCTCTAGCTTTTTGCATGTGGTAGTGAGATGATCACCTGCACATTTTACGCATTTCGGTTGACGCTGACAGTACCTAAGAGTGTGTCCACGTCTTTGGCAACGTTTGCACTGTGGTATGATATTATTGGATTTTAATGCTTCTACTTTAATTTTCATGTGGTTAACATATTTTAACTCAAATATTTTTTTTATGTCCTCTGTGTTGTCAAAAGTAAGCATAAAAAGCAGAAGTTTTGTTACGTAAGTTTCTCCATTAAGGTTTTTTTTTTGATAATTTTTTTTTCGACGTTAAGTATTTTGAAATTGTTGTCCAGTAGTTCTTGTTTGATCTGATCGGGGTCGCATGATGTGTCTCACCATTACCCTGATTGGTCTAGTTTGTTTGCTCTCATAAGAGTGCCATTCTAATTTAGCGTCATTTGCATATTTCGTCAGTTCTCTGTATTCTGTGTCTGTATTTACATTGACTTTTATTTGATTGGCATTCATCATGTTGGCAGCAAATTCTAAGTTTTTAGATTTTAATGCTTTATTTATTTCGCCATAATTTTTTACGTTGCTAAACACTACTGGTGGGGGTCTGAGGATCTTTGTTTTATTGTGTATTGGTGTTGTTAACCTGTTTGTTTTTAATAATTTGTTACTTTTTGTTGATTGTGGAGTATTAGTTTGGTTGTTTAATGTATTTATTCTGTCGGTTCCTGTTGTAGGAGTTAGTAAACTGAATCTATTTTGATGACTAGGTGAGTATTCTGTAAAATGATATTTAATCTGTCTTCTATTAGTGTCCTTATTATTTTGTAAATTTTCCTTTTCAAGGTTGTCCTTTATTGCTGTGCCAATTTTATTTATTATTTTTCTTTTCTTTGCTTTTGGAAGCATCCATGCTGTTTCCATAGCAACGTTTGCAGGTACTTGAGCTGTAGTCATTATATTTGCTGGTCTGGACAAGTGATCTGTTGGTGTTACTCTACCTTCTTTATGTTGGATTGCTTTTATAATATTTTTAAGTTCTAGTATTTCACGTTTTGCTTCTTGTAGTTCATTTTCTAGATTATTTATTTTTTCCTGATCAGCAAATATAGAGCTTATGGATGTTTGAATTTTTGGTAAGTTGCTTTCTGAACACATTTTTTTCCTTTTTGGTGTGCAGTCCTGGTTGCTGATATTTAGCAGGTTCAGTACTGATCGTTGGTGAATGTTAATATTTTTGTTGTCTTTGCTCATTTCTTCCGATGATATGTGTAGATTCCCTAAAGATTGACTTTTCGGTGGAGATCGTCGAACTTTTTTTGTTCCTTGGAAGGGATCTATTGTATTCAATTTAAGTCCAGTAGCTGTATCCAGCACCATGGCCTGTGACTCCACCATGAGTGCAGAGGAATTTTCCCTGAGTATGATTTCCACTGGCGACTTAGCTGAATTTCTCTCGAAATTAGCCAAGCCCTCGCCGTCAGCCGTGGAGTCTGACGACACTTTGGCATATATCCCTGCCGATTTTTTTTCTGGTTTAGACTTTATCATGTTTATACCGAAGTATTTGATGCATTTTAGACCTTCTACCAGGTTAGTTGACTGCCGCCCCTCTGGGATCAGACGCAGACCAGAAGCAGCCCAATATGGAACAGACGCTTCTGGATTTTGTTTGCACCAATCTCGTTTGCTCACCGACCCTAACTACACCAACCGGGTTAGATACCAGTTCTTTCATTAAGGTTACTCGGCTTGACAGGAGGGACCTCGTGAAGGTGAGATTTGGCGTTTAGTAGAAGAGGCTTGGTTGATGTATATCAAGAACCCATCAACTAAATTGCGCATTACTACTAATTTGGAAATTTAAAATATTATTGTACTGGAAATTTAAAATATTATTGTTAATGATGAATTTAGTTATTCCCTCTCTTAATACATCTATGACTATGCATCTATCTATCTATATTAATAGATCTATCTATACTATGTCTATAGAATATTATTCTTCGTCCATAGACACTAAAGCTAAAACAAACACTAGAAAAATTTACTACCATACCATAGCTTTTTCTTTTATTGATTTTAATGATTTTATATTTTCACAGATAATAAACAATAAACAATGTGGAATTGATGTGGACAAATGGGATTATTTAACGTGATGCACACTATGTTGGTAATTGTGTACCAGAAACAATTAAATATAATTTACATTTTGATGAAGTTTTTACGAGTAAAATTAAATTTCACTTAAATATCAATATAATAATAATAAAATAATAAATTTTAATTTATACATTTTTAGCAGCCATAGTTTCACCAAATAGATCACATATTTTATATAATTTTAATATTTTTGATAAAATTTATGATATATTTGATACAAGAACAAAATTTCATATCCATTTATATCAATTGTTTTTAAATAAGGCATACGAATATATTTTAAGTAGAGCAATAACATTAGTAGATGCAAAAGGATACAAATTTAGTAAACTGAACGGGTATTAATTAAAAAAAATACAAAATAAATAAATTCAAATTATTATTTATTAGGAAATTAATGTCTTCAATAACAAGCCAAGATCAAAATTTATATCTTAATTTGACCGATAATAATATTTTAAGTTTTCTAAGAGAAATTAAAAATGATAATGATATAGTTGAGTTAGTTAATTGTCTTGATAATAAAAGTATTATTGAAATTAATTGTAAAAATTATCGAAAAAAGGTGATGTCTATAATTTGTTCATTCTGTTGAAATAAATAAAAAAAATTAATCTTAAAAATATTTCAGACATATTTTTCGTTACCAATTAAAATTGAACATGTTGGAGAAACACTAAACGAAGAAAATATTCCATTTTATGGAAATCCAACGTAAGAACCATTTTTTAATACAAATTGAAATTTAATTTTGATATTCATTTTATTTCAGTGAAAAACCAAAAATATTATTGAAGTCTGGTCATTATGAATCAATACATTATTTTTTAATCAGATAACGATATTTTATTATCTATTTGGCATATTTTGAATTTTCATTCCTTTTATTGAAAATTAAATGTTTTTTTTTATTTACATTACACTATTATTACAATAATTATTATTTATAATTTGATGTTATTTAACTTATAATGAAGAAATGTTTATTTTTTGTTTTATTAAATTCTAAATAATATTTATAATATTTGTTTGTCCCTTAACTATTTTGTACCTTTGAATTTACATTATATTTAGATATAATATATATATATTTTTTAAAAATGAAGTAATAAATTTGCAATTTACTTAAAATATAAATTTTTAATTAATTATATTTTTTTGTAAGAGTACACCAGCCTGAATGTGGGACACTGTTTAGATTACATGGAAAATAAGCATAAGGGTTTAAAAAGGTTAATTTGTATGATTGGGCGTTTTCGATAATTCAATTCTAACTTAGTAAGCAGTTTGTTCGTGAATTCAAAACTCAAATAAGTGTGTTCGATAAGTCTCCACTGCTGAAGCAAATCTTATATTTTGCGCAGTTTTGTAGTTATGCACTAAAAGTTAAAATCTCTTAAGTAATTTTAAGATAGCGGACTAACAAAGTAGCCATTATCTTATATTTACTTAAGATCTTATATTTATATAGCTATAATTTTTGTTTATTTTTGTAAAGGTTCTTATGTTAACATGAGATATTTTGCATACATCTTTTTGTACAGTTTTCTAAACTTATGTCAACTTAAGATGAAATATTTCGTTCTAAGTATAGCAACAAAAATATAATAAAATAACTTAAGTAACATAAGAATCAAATTTGTTATTTTTACCATTAGGCAAATCATCTTAAGTAAGAAAATTTGCATTTACTCATCAACTACTAAAAATAAACTAAAAACGTCCATTATTAAAAAAAAGAAATCTGTCGAAAGCTTACTTTGGGATATAAATTCGATCTTGTTATCAATAAATGTTTTTACAAAACAAAAAATTATAATAATTTTAGTATAACCAAAAACTGATAATTTTGACATAAGATGTTATGGCTTGTGAGTGGAGAATTATCTGTGGTTAGATGTTGAAGCGCAGGATGCATTATCGAAAACACCCGCAGAATGCGTTATCCCAAAGTAACAAGAACACAAGAAAGTTGTATATAATTTTCAAAAGGCTGACTTCGACCTACTTCGGCAGTATTAATACTGCCTTCTCTGAAATACACTGGGCTGATTAATTTCATCTAATGACTTGGACTCTACAGTTGTTTCATTCTATCATTCTACACTTTGATCATTCTACACTTTATTCAGGATTCAGGATTATAGAGGCATATGTCCCTAAAACAATTAAGAACGACAAATTGTCAGAACCATAGTTTGATAGAGACCTAATATCACTACGAAATCAGAGAAACAAAACTTTATAAAATAATTAAAGATGGTAACAATACTAATAAAAATTTAATTAATGAACATATCAAGCTTGCTGCCGAGTTCTTAATCAAAGCACAAATACAAAACGCAAGTAATTAATGTTCATTTCCACTATATTCAGTTTCAGCTATACCATATGCTATAATGCCCCATCTGATTTGACCTACGCCGATGCTTCAATTACCTAGAATTCTCATATATTTCTACTGCAGAGATCATGAATGAACTACGTCATATTTATGTAGAAAAGGGCGCTGGTCCTGATTTGTTACCTCCTTCCTTCCTTAGATATTGTGCGGAGCAATTATCTGAACCTTTAAAATTTATTTTTAACAAATCCCTTCGGGTACTTTCCCATCCGCTTGGAAATAATCCCATTTCCATCTTATTCATATTCACATCAAATAGCGACAAATACAGAGGTATAGCCATATTATCTACTATACCCGAGGTATTTGAGAAAATCATCGGTAACAAAATGTCACTCATAATTTTTCCTCTCCTTAATGATCAACAACATAGTTTCAGAGAAGGTCGCTCCACCACTACCAATTTAATTGTCTTTACTTGTGATTTGTTGTGTAGTACGGAAAAGGGTGACTAGATTGATGTTATCTACAGGGATTTCAGCAAAGCCTTTGATAGAGTAAACCATCAAATTTTTGCTTCGAAAGTAAAAAAGATGGGTTTGGCTAACCCACTCTTGAGTTTGATCACCTCCTATATCTCAGTGGTAGAGTTCAGTCAGTCATGTTTCAAGGCGTAACTTACAAATATATATCAGTTCCCTCGGAAGTGCCCAAGGCAAAGGCAGTCACTTAGGCCCTCTACAGGTAAATTTGTTGTCTATGGACGGGGAATTTTAATTATCATAAAAATATTTAAAGTTCAAACTAAACCAAATACCTCTTAATTTGCCCAAGTTTATAGCAAAAAAAAATTTAAAACAGAAATAGATATTTCAATCTTTAATTTCATTATTATTTGACCATTTTTAGATAGACCTTCTCTTCTAACCAATTTAGGTTTTTTCAGGCTAGAAAATACAAAAAAAAATTCATATTACAATTGATTTTAAATAACCAGATAAATCATCATTTGAAAAAAATTATTGTTATATTTGGTCTACAGAGGGCGCATGTATCGCTTTAACAAACAATATTATTTTTTCATTTCTCTCTTTCAGTGAGAAAATTATTTATGTTGTTGTTGTATATTCCTTTTTTGCGTTTTTTGTTGTTTTTATGGCCTTGAGAATTTTTTTTTGCTATATAAAGAAAAAAATCATTTTGAGAAGAATAGAAATTCAATGTAGGGAATTTTGTTATTTTTTCATATTTTATGTTACTGAAAATTATTATTTGTCAATAAATTTTATATAATGAATGCTTATTAAGTATTTGTTTTACAGCATTTTTGATTTTACTTTATTAAAAAAAAAAACTTTAAAAAAAATAATTTTAAACAAAATAATTTAAAAAAAAATAATTTAAAAAAGTATTGTCCGGGATGTTATTTTTCATAATTTTTTGAACCGGGATGTTATTTTTCATAATTTTTTTTAAAATTATAAAATTAAAAAGTACACAATTTTTACTTGAATAAATACTAAAAAAAATGTTTACCAAACCAACTATACCTATAACAATATTTTAAAATAGTCCTTTACCTGTTTCTTATACATACATTGTAATTTTGTAAATAACAAACTTATTTTATGGTATGCAAACTATTTATTACTAACAATAACCATTTATAAATATTTTTATTATTAAACGATATTGTTAGGATTAATATTTTTATGACCATAGCCATAAAAATATTAATCCTAACAATAACTTCAAATATAATCCTAGTAATCATAAAATATTAAACAATAATTATACTTCTCAATATATAAATAAAATAACAAAATTTTCTATCTAATATTTCCTAGTAATTTTTTTTACACAATATTATCTGATTTTAAAATCAATTAGATATACAATAGCCCTGTTTTTTTGTAGACGGGTATATTGTACAGCAAATTTTTACATTGAAAACAACAACAATTTGTTGGCAAAAAAATTAGAATTACAGTAGTTATTTATATATTGCAAATGAATTGTAATTGATAAATAGTTCATAATATGACATGTAGATGACTCTGTTGTCAATATTCCGTTTCATTTCATTTTATTTCATTTATTTCAAATACATTGGACCAAAAAGGCATAGCCTATGTTTTTTTTTTTTACATTAAAAAATGGCAATTTATTAAAGAAAAAAAGCAAGTTTTATATTTTTTAATGATATTCAATGATTTTTTTTTTTTACTTTTATAAAACTCAAAGTTAATGTGATTTAAAAAAAAATAATCAGCTGATAAATTCAATTGTGATTGAAATAAAAAAAATTGTCGCCTTATTTTCAGTGAATAGTTTTTTTCCAAAAATTTTGCAATACAATATACCCGTCTACAAAAAAACAGGGCTAATATCCTTTAAAAATTAAAAGAAAAGTAAATTTAATTTAAATTATGCAATGAAATTTATTTATGGAGAATTATTATTTTTTTAATTAAGGCCCATTTGCTGATTCACATCATAAATCTACATCTTAGCTATGTTGAACATACAATTTATGATTAGGTTAAGTTATTTCCATTTGCACCATAAAATTTATGTCTATCATAGTAAAGTTTTAGCAAGGACACAAAAAAAATATAAAACAGCCAACTACAATTCCTAAAATCATCGAAATGTCACACAAAATCAAAATATATTTTTTTTTTTTTGGTTAATGTCATGAATATGAAAATTTTTTATTTAATTTTAATTTTTTTACTCCATAATAATAAAAATTTTGTTTGGCTTTTAATTTTTTTTTTTTTCAGAAAAATAATAATTTTAATTGCCAGAAAAATAATAATTTTTATAGATTACTATGTTACTTCAACTTCAAAATAACCTATAAGCTCATCATAAATTACTTATGATCTACTAAATCCTCCACTTAAGTTATGTGAAACATAACGAGATTTATGTTCTACTTTTACGTTGGTGCAAACCGGTAAGCACAACTTAGACATTTCCCTTTAAGAAAAATAAGCGAATTCGCTTTTGGCGAACTGTTTACGAACCGGATATGTAACGCCTTTTTAATAAACTTTCATGTTTTTTCAACCACGAAAAAAGCGGTTCGCAACGGTTCCGTTTCTGTTTCGCTCATAGCGAACTGATATTTTCGAAGGGGAATATTTTTTTTTTGACATTTCATATTATACATAAATATAATTTTATAACAAAGTAAACAGCTCGTGGAGAAGGTTGTGTTTTTTACAGTTATTTCGTTTTTTTAATATAAAAAAGTATTAGTGAGTACATAATTTTGTGTTTTTTAATTTAAATTAGTATATTAAATAAATAATAAAAATGGATAAAAAGGCTTATTATGAAGTAAGACGTGAAATTAATAGTATTTGTTGTGGTATTAATCGAGAGGACATAGTAAAAAATGATTTTCAAAATGCCGGAGAAGAAATGGAAGTACAAGATTATTCTTCTATAGAATTGCAAGATACTGAAAGTTCAGAATATAGTGCATTAAGTGAAACAGAAAGCTGTTGTAGTGATTTGGATATTAGTTATAAAATAGAAAATGTTAAAACATCAAACCGCTGATATTGCTGCATGGTATACTAAATTTAAAATCACAGAAGCAGCTGGTAATGGCTTGTTAAATTTTTTGAAAAAGTATCACCCAAATCTTCCTCAAAACATTAAAACGGTGATGAAAACGCCGAGAGAAAATGTAACAGATGTTCTGTCAATGGGTGATGGCCATTATTCTCATATTGGTATGAGACAAAAAATAGAAAAATGTCTTGCTGATAATGGCTACAAAGAATCAGTGGTAAAACTTGACATAGGAATTGATGGTGTACCATTGACAAAAAGTTCGAATAGTCAATTATGGCCCATCCTCGGAAATATAATTCCGTTAAAAGAAGTTTTCTTAATAGGCATTTTTCATGGGTACAAAAAACCGTCATCTGCAAATGATTTTCTTGAACCATTTATTCAAGAAGTTAAGGATTTGGAAAATAATCCCATAATATATCGAGGCAATCTTGTGCGAGTAGAAATAAGATCATTTATTTGTGACGCTCCAGCAAGATCATTTATTTTAGGTAAGTGTGCCATATTTTTTATTACAATTTTGGCTTTTATGATATATTTTATGGTAATTATTCTAAGGGAAATATTTTATTTTTTAGGAGTAAAATCTCATTCCGGGTACAGTAGCTGCACAAAGTGTACGATAAAAGGATTGTATTATCAACATAAAGTGTGCTTTCCAGGTATTGACAATACTTTGAGAACAGATGAAACGTTTAAAGTAAGAGCTGATAAGGATCATCATGTTCGTGGTGCAGTTGCATTGGAAAGTTTAAATATCGGTTGCGTATCGCAGTTTCCTATCGATTACATGCATTGTGTTTTGTTAGGAGTAACAAGACAAATGCTGCAATGCTTGTTAAATAAATCAAAGGAAAAAAAAATTTTCACTAAAAAGAAATGCAATTGAAGCCATTAATTTGAATTTGAAATCTATTCGGAAGTGCATGCCATCAGAATTTCAAAGAAAGCAAAGGACTTTACAAGAGCTGGATCACTGGAAAGCAACTGAATTTCGAATGTTCTTATGTTATACAGGTATATAAAAAAATATTATTCATTCTGAAATAAATAACTAAATATGAATTCTTTTTTAGGAATAGTTGCACTTAAAAATATTTTGGACGAAAAATATTACATACACTTTATGCTGTTGGTATGCGCTGTACGAATTTTAAGCCACCCACAAGATTGCCTAACTAACAATAAATGTGCATCTGAGCTTCTCAGCGAATTTGTTGAACAATTTACTGAACTATATGGAGTAGAAAATCACTCGTATAACGTCCACAGCTTACTCCATTTGTCTGAAGATGTTAAGACTTTTGGACATTTAGATGCATATAGTTCATTTAAATTTGAAAACTATATGCAAATTCTGAAAAAAAATGTTAGGAAGTCAAGTTTTCCTATACAACAAATAAAAAATAGAATAAAAGAAAAAGATTACCACGAAGAGACTAAATCAGAATTAATGTACACTGAACTTTTCAATTTTTCAACAAACGATCCTAACAACTATTGTATTGTTGATGAAAAAATTCTTAAAATAAAAGAAATTTCTAATGATATCGTCAAAGGACATTTTATAATAAATTTACTAAATTTCTTTGATTATCCTTTGCCATCGTCTAGTTTTTTAATTTTTTGTTGTACTAATGAAATTTTTTGCGAAGATTTTAAAGCTTTTAATATAAATGAAATTAAAAACAAAGTTGTTAAATTGAAATTAAATGAAAACTTTATATATATTCCCTTACAACATTTATAATTTATTTTTTTCATTTTCAGATAATGTCGCTTGGAAGTGAAGACGAAACTCAAATTGGTAATTATTTTGTTACAAACACATAAATAAAATAAACTAAAACTAAATATAAATTACTTTTTAATTACAGATACAAATTTGTTCGCAGCATTTGATGAGTCGGAGAATTACAAAGAATTTTTAAAAATAAATACAAATATAAAACCATACACCAGTACACAAAAAAAATTGGTCAAAAAGAATTTAATTATAAAACAGCCAATAGAGCACCATTACAAACGATTACAAATATTGCAACAGGATATTCCAGTACACAATTACCACAAAGGACACAAAAAGAATTTAATTATGAAACATCAAATAGAGAACCATTAACAACTGCAACAAATATTTCAACAGGACATTATAGTACACAATTATCCCAAGAGACACTATTACCAGCTGATAATAAATATAATAGTTTAATAGAACAGAATAATAGTTTATTAAAAACTATATTAAAAGAATTGAAATATTTGAGACAGGAAAATAAAAGTTTACGTGAACAGGTACAGGAGCTAAAATCACATTATAGCATTTCAAATACAACAACACCATCAGTTGTTCTGAATATACCCAAATCAAGTATAGCAGATTTTCAAATGTTAGAAGAAGAAATAAGAATAGAAAATAATGAACAAGCCTTGGTACTTTAAAAAAATTTAATCTTTCTTAATAATAATATCGATTTATTTATAAATAGAAAAAAATATTGAACAACCTATGCGACGTATCATTGGAAAAGTATGTCCGATCCTGTTTGCGAGCTCTAGTAACGGACGAAGTTGCATGTAGCTTTTCTTGGTTTGGGCATCATGAGAATATTCCTGTCCATTCATTCACTGTAATGAGTATAATTAAAGGTAAATTTAAATACAAATTATAAAAAAAAATTATATTATATTTAAAATTATATTATATTTTTAGAATGTGCTAGTGCAAAATTTCCTGCAAGCAGGGTGAGCGATGTAATCAACATCATTAAAAAATGGTTTCAATATGCAAAAGATCGCATACGGAAATGCCATAAAAGACAAGAAAATTAGAACATGTAATAAATTTTTTTTTTAATTAATATGTGCCAGGTAGAATTTAATTCCTGAATTTTTTGTTTTAGAATATAAGTCTTAATTTTTTTTAATTAATATTAATTTAAGTATGTACCAGGTAGAATTGAAATCCTGAATTTTTTTTGTAGAATTTAAGTCTTAATTTTTTTTAATTAATATTAATTTAATTGCCAGGTAGAATTTAAATCCTGAATTTTTTTTGTAGAATTTCAGTCTTAATTTTTTTTTATTTAATATTAATTTAAGTACCAGGTAGAATTTATATCCTGAATTTTTGTTTAGAATATGCGTTAATTTTTTTTTAATTTATGTTAATCTAAGTACCAGGTAGAATTTAAATCCTGAATTTTTTGTTTATAATGTAGGTGTTTAAAGTTTTAATTTGTTTTTGTACTAGATTCAGGAAAAAAATATTAATTAAATTATAGTTGAAAAAGATAAAATGTGATAAAAAAATTAAAATAAGTCGAACTGAAATCTTATAATATATATTTATTTTTATTGTTGACCAAAGTTGGAATATAAGTCCTATACAATATATTTAATTTGTTTTTTACTAGAGGTCATAAATTATAATTCAAAAATATAAAATGTAATAAAAAACTTAAAACAGGTCGAACTGAAATCCTGGAATATATAATTTTTATTGGTAATCTAAATCTTGTACAATATGCCATTTAATTAATAAATTACTTTTGTTATTATAATGTGATAAAGAAAATTAGTAAATTTAATTAAGATAGTAATAAGTAAATCCTATTAAATTTAATTTAATTATATAAATTACTTGCACTTAAAATTCAGAAAATTACTAATGTAAAAGTTATTAATTTCTTATTCAATAATTTATTGTGTTTCACAATTACCTATTACATTTATGTTGTTATTTATTGTTAAAAATTACTTTTTTTGTTTGAAATAAATGCCAAAAAATAAAAAAATTAATTTTCATATTTTTTCTTTCTAAAAATAAAAACAGTTCGTAAACGTACCGAATTTGGCGGCTCCAAAACGAATCGATGCGGCGTTTCGTAAACGTGCCGAATTTGGCGGTTCCAAAACGAATCGTTGCGGCGTTTCGTAAACGAACCGATTTTGGCGAACTCTTGGCGTTACGTTTTTTTTTCTACTGTTCTTATTCTAACATTTACGTTTCCGGTTCGCTTACGAACCGCCAAGGCGGTTCGTAAACGAACTCATATATGAAGAAAAGACTTCGCCGGCGGTTCGTTTACGGTTCGCTTTTCTTAAAGGGTTAAGTTGAACATATAAATATTAATGATGTGAATCTGCAAATGGGCCTAAATGAAATAACAATTACACATATATTCATATACATATATGTATGTATAGGGATATTTATTTTAACGCAAGAAAAAAAGTCCTCGGTTCCAAATTATTGCGAATAGGAAAAAAATCTGCCAACAACAATGTTTTAATGCACCTATAATAAAACAAAATAAAAAAAACCATAAATTTTTTCATATATTCATATGAAAAAATTATGAAAAATAACATCCCGGTTCAATCCCCGTCAGAGAAAATACTTTTTTAAATTATTTTTTTTTAAATTAATTATTTTTTTTAAAGTTTTTTTTTTAATAAAGTAAAATCAAAAATGCTGTAAAACAAATACTTATGGCCGTATGACATTGGCTTGACAAAATCCAAAAAAAAACTAAAAAATGTCTCTTTGTGCGACTGAAACACAAATATTTTTCAATGAGAGACAACTATAGTGTCGTATTGATGCTGCCAAATATATTGTTTTTGTTTTTTAATCTGTCAAAGATATTTCGCTGCTCGAATACTTGTTTGCTTCATACGCCTCTGACATTTTCACTTTGCTCCATATCCACCCTAAATTTGCAACTTACAATTTACACATGTTAGACTTCTTGGTCCGTGTTTAAAGACGGGTCCCGAAGATAACTAGCACGGCTCCATGTCCATCTTATAATATAATGACTATGAAAATTACTATGGATATAAGGCAAAAGTAAAAAAAAAAATTGGCATTAAAGTTCTATATCAATGAGCAATGGATATGGAGCAAAAAAAATAATTTAATATTAATGTTAATGTTTCATGTACATTGCTCATTTATATAGATCAAAAAAACATTTAATAAAAATAACTTGAAAAATGTATAGAAAAGTTGCTCTACGTGCTAGCTTTTTTCTGATTTTTGAGAAATGAGGCAAGCAAGCATTGAAAAAAAAAGAATTGGATGTGGAGCATTGGATGTAGAGATAAGAAAAAACGAATTGCAGTTTTAAAAAGAGAATCTCCCAAACACTACAGATATGGTCCTAACTCAAAAATCTCTAAAATGGCGTATGAAGCAAACAAGTATTCAAGCGGCGATTTGTAATAAAATAATAAAAAAAATGCTTGAATATTGAAAAAAATCATGAATGTCAAAAAATATACAAAAAAAAATCCAAAAAAATTTCGATTTTTTTTGACAGAAATGGTTTTGTTGCTGCTACACAGTGACAAATCATTAGCGACATGGATTTTTTTTTGATTTTTTTTTACTTTCAGGATTTTTTTCAATATAGCGTGTTACTCGCACTCATATCTTTTTCTCATATAAGAAATATTACCTCTCCCTCTAAATGGATAGTTTCTGAAAAATTGAAATTTTCAAGCCATTGTCATACCTGCATTAATAAGCATTCATTATATAAAATTTATTGACAAATCATAATTTTCAGTAACATAAAATATGAAAAAATAACAAAATTCCCTACATTGAATTTCTATTCTTCTCAAAATGAATTTTTTCTTTATATAGCAAAAAAAATTCTCAAGGCCATAAAAATACAAAACAACAAAAAAAAACGCAATACAAGAAAAGGAAATGAAGGAAAGGAATATAAAAAATTTTCTCACTGAGAGAGAATTTATTTTGCTGCTCACATATTTTCAATTTATTTTTGAAATTTCTGAAAATCTGAAAATGGTGTATGTGGCGGCACCTGTTGAGGAAAGTATGCAGCGTCGGTGATTTATCTAGTTATTTAAAATCAATGATATTACCTTAAACTATATTCTTTCACAATTGTGTTCTTAAATTAACGAGTATTCATAAATACTTAAAAAAATATAAAATAACAAATTTCATTTTTTTTAAATCAGATTATATAGTACATATTAGTGTATTACTTACTTAAATATTTAATACATATGTACATATATTGTTATAGAATTATATTATTTCTGGAACGAGATTTAGTCAAAAAAAAAATTATTTTGGTATTTTTTTTGTTATATGTTGTAATTGGTATATATTAATTTCTTTGAGGAATGCAATGATATTAGCAATATCTTTCAAGCTGGGTAGATGTGAGTGTCAAACTTTTTATTATTATTGGTGCTAGCAGCACCAAATTTTGTACAATTTATAAAAATATGCTGAATGCTTAAAATTTAAAATACTTTGATTGCAAGATGCAAGGACAAGTTGGTGGACTTGTTTTTCCAATCAAGTATTTGTGTCTTTAATTTCATATATAAAACATGAATAACAGACAAAGATTTCTATATTTTTAACAACCTGAATAACGAGTTCTTGTGAAAATAAAAACAAAATTTATTCTAGGTTTTCTTGTTACAACTTGGGCAAAGTAAAAGATTTTTCAATTTTGTTTGGATAGATTTGTTAAAATTAAAATTTCGCGGCGATAGATATCAAATTTATCTATATTGGAGAATTTCGATTTTTTTCAGAAAAAAAAACGTACCCTGTGACTTACCCTGTGAATTTATCAAAATAAAATAATTGAAAAAATTACTTTATTATTTGTGTACATATCGTCCATCTTGATGTTGTATACCGGCTTGTCACATCTCAGATGTCAGGCGCGGAGGTAAATTGGAGGTGGGTAGCCATATCGATAGATTTCGAAATTCCCGTCAGCGCTGCGGTCTCTTGATTTTCGGATCAAAACAATAGACAACCTTTGTTGCCCTTGTGGGCCATGTTTTGATTCCGAAGGTCAAGACATCGCGTGATCGAGGAAACAATAGTTTTTCGAAATGAGAAAAATTTGCAAAAATTAATGTTTCGGGGAGTCGAAAAAATTTTTGGTTGCCGGACGGTCGGACATTTTTTTGGGTGGATTTGTTTTTGAATTATTTTTATTTGAAAGTTTTGTTTTTGGGAATTTTTTTTTGTATTTTTTTTTTTTGTTTTTTTTTTTAAATTAAAAAACCGCAAAAAAAAAATTATTGTGATTGAAGAAATAAAAATAAATCAATCATAAACATTAATTATTTATAATTATAAAATTACCGCGTCCGGCACGGTCAAAAAAAAAATAATAGATTAGTGAAAATATATACCCCATTTTATATACCCCATTTTAAAAGGAAAACAAAATTAAGAGTAGTACATTCCCGCCAAACATTGCGTAACGGAAACGTAAAGTTTTCCGAGTCTAATTCCTTCTAAGGTATTGGAAAATGTTACGTTTTGGCGTAACAGAATTGATATGCAACTGTTACATTCCTTATATGAGAAGTGACACTATTTTTCGTTACGATAAGTTCTCGCAAAAGCGTAATGTTTCTGTACAGTTTAGGTGTAATGTTTTCGTACTATTTAAGTGTAATGTTTTCGTACAGTTTAGGTGTAATGTATTCGTACATATTTAGCGTAACTTGTGCGTACTGTTTATGTGTAACGTATACGTACAAATTTAGCGTAATTTTTTCGTACTGATTTAATGTAGCGTATTCGTATTTATTTAATAATTAAAAAACAAATTAGTTATTTTAATAATATATTTCCAAACAAAAATAAATAAATTCATATTTATTAATATATAAAAATAAAAAAAAATAATGAATAAAAAAATTGTAACTTTTTACAAAAAATTTCGTGACTTTTTAGGCGTTCGTAAACTTAACATTTCCGTAAAGAATTTATCGTAAACTTGAAATAGTAGAAAAAAAAAGTTTACATTAACATTACATTTTCATTCGGAATTTAGCGTATACAATTTATGTGTACGCCAACGTTACATTTTGGTTAAGAAATTTTCGTAACTTTTTAGGCGTTCGTAAACTTAACATTTCCGTAAAGAATTTAGCGTACACTTGAAATAGTAGAAAAAAAACTTTACGTTAACATGACATTTTCGTTCGGAATTTAGAGTATACTTTTAAATGCTTGGCGGGTTGGTGGGGTATTATCAAAAACAAAAGAAAAAGAGACCCAATAACATCCAGAACCGATCGAGAAATTTTTGGAGAACCAGCCAAAAGAAAGGAAATTTAATTAAACCAACAACTTCCAGCGATTCCTTGACGTCGGAGCAGCGCGGCGGCAACAGCGTCAAGTTTTTTTTTATTTTTGTTAAAAATTTGTGTTTTTTTTTTTTTGGTGGTAATTTTTTTTTTTTTGAATTTTTGTGTAGGTACAGTTAGCTGGTTCCGGATCCAGACATGTGGGGAAATGAAAGCAGTTAAACCAGGTACGTTTAATTGTTATTTAATTCATAATTTATTTATTAAGGTGTACGCGTGAGCTTTTGTTTTTTTTGTGTAAATTAAAATTTTTTTTGTATAGTAGTTTGATTATTTATTCATTTATTTATTATTAGTAGAGTAAAGTAAAATGTCTAAATTCGTTGCTTTTGCTTAGTTTTTTGTTAAATTATTAGTTTTGTGGTGCAGTAAAATTTTTTGTTGTTATTTATTAATTTATGCATCAAAGATACAATTATTTATTTATATTTATTAAATTTCATTTGGATAGTTATTTATTAAAGTTTTTTTTGCGTACACCATCATAAAGTAAAAAGTATCAAATTATTAAATAAATTATATATCTATATATATATATATTTTCGTTAATTTTTTTTTATTTGATTCTACGAATAAGAAATATATGCAAGGAGCATAAATGTTCCCTCTCGTTTTAACACATTAACATTTTAATTTATTGAAAAATTTGTTTATGAAGCCACGATTTCGATAGTTCTCTTTCTTTTCACCACCGAACTGTCAAATTAATAATATGAAAAATATTATAACAACTGATTTTAGATTTACAGGGCTGGCTTATTTTTTTAATTTTAAGAGTCTCAATATAAATTAAAAATATTAACTAGCTAACAAAATTACTCTATTTTACTTTAAATTTGTATAATTATCAATGTGCGAACTAAAATATTCCTTAGGATGATCTTTACATGTATTTTTCAAAAAAATAAATTTTCTCTCCTTAAAAATTGCTGCCCGAATTAAAAAAAACCTAGTCTTATTTGCTATTTATTAATTTTGACAGTTCGGTGGTGAAAAGAAAGAGACTACTATATCCAGGCTGGCTTCCATTTTTATTACTTATGCTCCTTCCATATATTTCTTATTCGTAGATTTGAATAATAAAAAACAAAAAAACCACCTGTTTTAAGAAAAAATATATACAAATAATATCGTTTTATTTACTATAATTTATTGGAATTTTAATTATTTTGTTTTGAAAAATTACAATTTTTTTTATTATTTTATTGGAGTTGTGTTGGCAACGCTGGATGGTTGTTGCTGCTGTGTTGGGTTTCTTTTTTGTAAAATTTTTCTTCTGGCTAAAATTTTCTTTTTGAAAATGACTGGCTGATATACTATAATTCCCCAGGATGGATCGCATGGATTTCTTGTCCTTTTCTCTCCTCATTTCCTAAGCGATGATGCTTCACTTTAACGATTTTTTTTATGAAAGTGGTTATTAGTGTGAGCATCGTCATATTGTGGTATTGATTGCCGTTTGGATCACTGGTCGACTCACGCCCCACAGGCTGAGCACAGCTGGCACACTTAGGAGGAAATCCCAGTGGTCCAAGGAGTTCTAGTACTACAAAATTTTGTTCTAGCGTTTTTCTTGTGATGTGCTGTTGGTCACCCTAGACCTGGCGCCCACTTCACTAGAACTCCGAAGTTACCTCCTCCGACTTACCTTATAGCTAGCTGGTGGTAATTTTTTTTGACAAAAATTACTATACTGTTACAGTTGTCGCCCAAAATTTGGGACTTAAAGATGCACCAATTGTTTTACAATTGGTGCCCAAACTTTTGTGGCTTAATTAAAAAAAAAAAAATGTTGTTGTAATCTGCGGTTGCTTAAGTCGGATGGAGGGTCGATCAATACTGCAACGTCTTCCCCTTCCGTGGGTGGTATTCTTCCTTCCCTATGAGGAAGATCGGAGGTTGTTCCAATTTTATTTTTGTTACTGGTAGTTAGATAAGGGTTTTGGTTGTCCATTACTTGTCCTACCAGTGTCCTTTGTTTTATTGATTTTGTACATAAGTGTCCGTCCCCTAGTTAGACACCCGCTTTTAGTAGTCTAAAAGCAGGTCCTAGCATGTGTGTGTTTTTGTGTTCAACGTAAGTTGAACTTTGTGTGAATTGGGACGGCCAAAGATGTTTTTTGTAGTGTTGGGGGAATATTTCTAATTGAAGTTTCCTTTCTCCCTAACCCTATTCCTACCCTAACCCTAACCCCTTCCTTTCCCTGTTCATTTTGAAAAGAGAGATGTATCCATTCTGAGGAGTTTCTAAATTAACATTAAAATAAAGATATTGTTTTGAAAAGTTTTGGATTTGTTTTTTTTTCTCTTCGTTTTTTTTTTATTTTGGTGGTTGCGTTATTTCTTTTGATTTTTCTTTAATAATTTTTTTTTCTATTGGTTCTTCGATCAAGCGAGCGCTGATGGAGAAATAATTTTTGGGAAAAAAAAGTATAAAATAGAATAATAAAAATAAAATCAAGTAGTTGGGTTTAGCGTTTTTTTTGTCTCTTATTTATTATATACCATAATTGTTAGTGTATACGTAGTTTTTTTAGGAGGCCTTATTTATTAGATTTATTTTTTTTGAATTATTAACAATTAGTGTTATTTATTTAATTTTTTTTTTTTTTTGGTTAGTCGTATTTAGTATTAGTCCTTTTTACAATTAAAGTTATTTATTCTTACACTATTTATAATCTTTAGAGTTGTTTTTTTTGTATATTATTTATATTAGGTGTAGGGTCATTTTTATTTATTTTTACAATTATTAGTATTTATTTAAATTATTTTTTTGTTGAAAGTAGTGTTAGTAAATTTACAATTAATGTTATTTATTTGGCAGTAATCATAATAAATAGTTCTAAAAATTATTTGATTATTTACAATAAGTGTTATTTATTATTATTGTTGTAGCTTAAATAGTAGTAGTAATTACAATATAGTTAATTTACTTTTATAAAAAACAAATTTAATATAAAAAAATATCACGATTAAGCTGCCGGTAGGTACAAGACATAATTTGTGTGCTGGTGGTAATCTACAAATAGAAAATTTTTATTATAATTAGTCTTGGCGAAAAATTAATTTTAATACCTGAACCAAATATGGATCCAGCTAGGTTAGATCCAGACGAAATTCAATATGAATTAGAGCTGCGTGGGTTGTTAGGGTCGGCGGGCAACGCCCAGAGTAAGTACTCTCAATTGTGCGTCGTTTTAGAGCGCGAGCAACGTATAGGTCGCCGTCCACCAAAATCTAGTATTCCAGATTCCGCCGCTGAACTTGCACTTTGCGAAAGCAAAGCCGCTGCCTGTCACTCTCTGGTCAGTGATGGTATTCGAGAAATGGATGAAGATCTGTTGCTCCGCGCAGCAACAAAAATTCAGCACGTGAAAGATAGATTATATCGTTTAAAGTCGGCTCGTAAGGATTACTCGGCATCTGTGCGGCGAATTATAAATGAACTCAAATCGGAGCTCAATCGGATTGCAGAGCAACAGTTCATTACCGCACAGATGCTTGGCTCGGACCATTCGTATTCTGAGGATGGTATGTTGACAAGAATCGCCTTTAGACGCCGTTGCCAATCCGATTGGTAATAAGGGGGTGTTGCGAAACAGCTGCTTATTCCAGCTCCGACAATATTGGCCACCCCTCTTCTGATCCTGGTGCGACGTTGATGTCCTCTCGAAAGGGAGTTAGTCAGCTGAGCTCCTCCAACAATTCGCCGCATTCTGACCCCACTTCGTTACAGGGATCATCAACTCGGGTGTCCACAGGTGCCGTTAAAAAAACTGGTTCATCTGGAAGAAGAGGAAACCGGTTTAAAAATCAATCTCAACGTCAAAGCGTCCACTTACCTCATGATAAATCTGTGATAGCCTCTGCAACCCAGTTCGATCACATGCAAATTTCCGCCATGTCCAGTCTGTTCGAAGAACAGCGGCAACAAATCGGCGAACTCCAAGCGCTGGTAGCTCGACAACATCTTTCGGAACCAGCTGCGGCGCCCCGGTTTGTTGCCCCTGTTCGTAGCTATCCACCGTCTGTAATGCCACCACTGAGCGGGGGGAGGCGAGTGAGGGAACCATCAAATGTCGCTCCCTTTCCACTCAGCGATACTGACGATGATCCTGACGACCGCCACCCTGAACATTTTAGGCGCCGTAATCCAGTTTCTAACTGGCGGGTTCGATTTGATGGTTCGGGCAAAGCTCTGTCGCTAGCGGAGTTCATCTTCCGAATTGAAACTTTGGCCAAGGGAGATAGATATCCGTTGGAAGGTTTGGTGTTGTCGATTAATCAACTCCTTCAGGGCCGTGCCGAGACCTGGTACTGGCAATATATTCGGAGGCATTCGAACACGTCATGGTCCAACCTGAAAGCGGCCATGAAAATTGAATTTGACGATGGGGAAGATGATGGTGATGTCAAACGGTTGATGGAAGCCAGGAAGCAACGTTCTCGGGAAAAATTTTCTGACTTCCGAATGGACATGGAGGGACTTCGTCTTCGTCTGACGCACGAAATTTCCGGCGATGACAGGCTCTTATATAACCTATACCCGGGTTACAAGAAGGCTCTGATTTTGGTGAATATTGTAACCTTTAATCAGTTGGATAGAGTTTGTAAGAGACAGGAAGTGGAGGGAAATTGGTGAGTCAGCCGAGGACCAAGTTCGTCCCCGTAGAATGTATGTCCATGAGTTGGAGGAGAACGTTGACTCAAATTACATACTTACAAATCCGGTGCTCCAAAAGTCCAATCTGGCAGAACCGCCAAGTCCGTCCGTTCCAATTAAAGAAATCTGTTCGTCCGCGATAATAAATTTCATCCGGGAGTTCCGTCCGCCACTGTCGTACCTTCCGACAAAAATACATATATTATTTGTTTTAATTGCGATGATTTGGGACATCGATTTCGAGATTGTCCCCATCCATTAAAAGTATTTTGTTATCGCTGTGGTTTCAAAAATACTTACGTTAATAAGTGTCCGAGGTGTCATCCCGGCAACCTTCAGGGAAACAGGGAATGGATTTTTGAGACGCTTTTAAAAATCTAGAAATATCTGAATTAACTAATTATGATAAAAAAATGCATAAGTTGAATATTGACCAACAACAAAGGCTTCACGAAGTGGTCGATTCATTTCCGTCGTTTAGTACATCTGGTCTGGGGTAAATACGATCCTTAAACACGAAATCGACGTTCGAGATGCAAAACCTCAGGTTGTCCGTCCGTATCCATTATCTCTGCCTATGCAAAAATTATTAGATTTAGAATTAGATAAAATGCTAGAGCAGGACATAATCGAAGAGAGTCGAAGTGCATGGGCGTTGGTGAAAAAAACAAACGGCACTCTAAGGCGTTGGTGAAAAAAACCCTTGGCGTTGGTGAAAAAAACAAACGGCACTCTAAGGTTGTGCCTTGACGCCCGCAAGGTGAATGCCGTCACCAAGAGTGATGCCTATCCACTTCCTCACATCAACTCGATTTTTAGTAGAGTCCAAAAAAAAATCTATCATTAGTTTAGATCTGAAAATGGCGTTTTGGCAGTGTTGTAAAATTTTTTTTACAATCATAAATTATGTTTTCTGCTTTAATCTCACCTTTGTTTTTATTTTACCTTTTAAAACTTTTTAATTAAATAAAACAATTTTATTTAATCTAATTTTAATATAAATTTATTTAGTTTATTTTATAGTTATTTCTTAATTTATTTTAAAAATCACAAAATTTTATTTAATGTTTGTTCGTTAATTTATCTAATCTTTTTCTTTTAATGTTTTTAATAATATTTTTTCCGATTAATAAATTATTTTTATTTTAAACTTTTCCTATTAAAAATAACTATCTTTAATTAAACTTGTTTTTTATTTCAATTAATAACCGCAAAAATTAAATCAAATATGCAATAATTAGAAATGGAACTTTTCCGACCGATTGACTTTTTTAATAATTTCGATTTTAAAAATCAAACTTAAATTTTTTTTATCAACTCGCCTTTAACAATTTTAATTTTTAAGAATTTCAAAATGGAACTTTAACCGATCAACTGGCCTTGATTTTAATTTTTCTTTCTTTTTTATTTTGTTGGAGAGCTTTTTTGGCTTTCCAAAATCTTTCCAATAAGATTTTGGAAAACCAATCAGCTTCTCCAACAAAATATTTAAAATCAATTTTAATTTAATTGGCTGATTGATTTTACGCGTTGTCAGCATAGAGAAATTATTATTAATTAAATTAAATTATTTCTCTGTGCACAAGCAACGCGCAATTTGAAACTTTTGTTTTTTATTAATTAATTTTAATAATTTTATTTGGATTGGAATTTTATAATTTCCGTTGTGAATTGAAGCACAGGGTGCCTCAATTCACAACACCTTCCCTCTTAGAAAAAATATAAGGGTCGAAGAAATTTTTCTTCGATTCTTATATTTTAAAATTATAAGTATATATATATTTTTTATATATTTTTTTTTTATTTTTAATAAAAACTTTGTATATTTGTATATATTTACTATATATTTAATAAAAACTTTGTATATTTGTATATATTTATTAACAATTTCTTTTATTAATATATATTTTGTATTTTAAATTTTTTTATTTACTTTTTATATATATATATTTTTTAAACATTTTTTTTTTTTTTGTAAATATTGTTAAATATTTTTTACTAAAAAATTTTTATACTACTTTTTCTTTTGTACATTTTTCCTTTCTTTAATTTAATAAATTTCTTTTAATTTTATTTATATATTTATAATTTTATTTGATATTTATATTTTTTATATATTTTTTCTAAATTTTTTATATTCTTGTAATTATATTTTTCTCTACATTTATTATATTTATTTATTTTGTATTATTTATTTCCTCTTTTTTTTGTTTTTATTTTACTACAATTAAAATCTTATTGACTTATTTATTTAACAAATTCTAAAAAAAAATCATTTTGTGTTTACTAAAAATTAATTTTTAATAAAGTTTTATATTTTATAATAAAAAGTAATCCTTTTGTTTTATTAAAAACTTTTATATAAAAAGAATCCTTTTGTTTTATATTAAAAACTAAAAAAAAAATCCTTTTGGTTTTATTTTATTAATAAAAATTAAATTTTAATAAAGTTTTATTTTTTTATATATTAAATATTATAATTATATGTATATATGTATGTATATTTTATTATAAGTTATTTTAATAAAATTTATGTTTTTTAAATATAGACAAATAAAATGCATATATCTATTAAAATTTAAGAAAAGGAATAGGAATTTAAGGAATAAGGATAAGATTTTTCCCTATTATTTGTATTTGAGCGGTCACGCTCCCCTTTCTTTTTTATTCTAAACAAATTTTTTTTATTTAATTTTTTTTTTTTTTTTTACATATAGTCAAATTTAAAATTTCAATATATTTATTGTTATATATAGTTTAAAATAATTTACCTTTACGCTTCCACCTATGTTTCTTATATCTATGATTTAATTTTATTATTTTGTTATTTAATTTTCTTAATGGTAAAATAATAACATTAAGAATAGGGGTCAATTTTGGTTTAATATTTTTATTTTTAATACCCGTAGTATTTATTTTAAATACAATGATAAAAGTATTATTATTTTTAATTAAATAATTATTTTGATTTATGGATTCTTCTATATTTTGTATTTCCTTATTTTTGTCTCCTGATGTATAAATTGTTTCCTTATTTATTTCTTTTTCAATATTAACATCACTACTATTTAAATTCAATTTTACTTTTTCCATTTGAATTCTTAAACAAAGTTCTTTTTCTTTATTAATATTAATATTTTCATTACTATTATTATCTCCAACAAATTCGTATTCTATCAATATACCAGTACAAAATTTTGTAGTTAAATCATTTTCTTCTACTACAACTTCTATAAATTCTACTACTTCTACTACATTTTTATTAAAACATTTTACTTCTATATATTCTTCAAAATAAAATTCTTCTACAATTACTGCTACATTGTCTTCTATAATAATATTCACCTTTTCTTCCTTATTTGATTTAACAATTCCTGTGTTAATATCTTGTTCAAATACAATTATTTCTTCAGTTTTAAAATCATCTGTACAATTTTTAGTTGCTTTCCAGATTTGATTCTTTTTTTCCATAAAATTTTTTGCCTTAGAAAATATAGAATTTTTATAGTTTACTATATGCACGTTATCAAAAATTCCTTTATTCATCTGTAATTTATTCGTATTTATATCATTTGATTTTTCTGTATAAATTGTTTGCGATTTACCTTCATCACGTTTAGAGGTCATTGCAATGTTTCCTAAAATACCATTATTTGGTAACTTAATTTTCTTATTCTCGTGTTCAGATTTTTTTATTAATTTTCCTTCACAAGAGCCTATATTAGAGCTAACAAAATTTATTTCCATTCCATTATTTTTATTAATTTTATTATTTTCTTCTTTATCTTTTGTTAAATTATTACATAATTCAGGATCTATCCAATAATATTTTTCTAAATTAATTATTGGCTCTTGTAAAGTTATTTTCCCCTTTCGAAAGTAATGAGCTGGGCTCTTTTAGTTCACTCCGTCCTTCCCGAAACCATTGTCATTTTGGATTCATAGGATTTACGAGCTTCACAATTTAAAATCGTATGTCCTTTCCTTGCACACCATTCACAAGGGGTCTTTTCTAAACTTTCTTCGTTATTTAATGCGAGTATCCTTTGATTTGCAAAATTATTATTTCCCGAACGTAGTTTAAAACAATGAGTGGATTCATGTCCATTCATTCCACAATTAGTGCATTGCACTGGTGTTAACTGGCTTTGCCATGTACAATCTCTACTAAGGTGACTTGGTTCACCACACTTAAAACATTTAATCGACGTATTTGCAGTTGTTCCTTTAAATGGAACCTTGTTATTACCATTATTATTATTACCATTATTATTGTTCCTATTGTTATTATTATTATTGTAATTATTATTATAATTATTATTATAATAACTTGCATTATTTTTATTGTTGTTTGGAAAATTATTACCACTAACCATGTTGTAATTTCTGTTAGGGGTCTTATTATTATTTTGAAAATTATTATTGCTATAATTATTGTTATAATTTGAGAATTGTTTATTATAATTATTGTTGCTACTACTGTTTGAGAATTGTTTATTATTATTATTATAATTATTATTATTTGTAAATTGCGCATTATTGTTGTTGTTGTTGTATTTAAAATTCCCTGTTGTTCCCCGGAAATAATTATTATTACTATTATTTCTAAAATTGTTTCCATGATTTAACCGGTTATTATTTGGTTGTTGCCCATGTCCGCCATTTTCATTTAATTTTTTCATCATAGTGGTTAATAAATTCATCATTTGGTCCCCTTGATTATTACTACTATTTTTATCCGAACTCCCTATATTTCCTAAGTTCCTTGCTTCATTCAAATACTGTCGAGCCGCTCCTATGGACACTTTTAAGTTTTCGGGGTTTTTAAAGATTAAATATTGTTTCAATTCTGATGAACGCACTCCTCCTAAAAATTATTCTTTTTGCGGTTATTCACATTTCATTGATTAAAGCTCGTCCCTCGTTTTGATACCTTTCGTTTACTCTGTTTCTATATGCCGCCAATTTTTCTGCTATTCTTTCTCCAAATAATTACACTGATTCGTTATCGTATTGATTTCAATAAAGTTTTCAACGTTGGCATATCTGAAAAGTGCGTTGGCTGCACCAGTCAGCTTACTTGTAATCAAAATTCTCAATAATATACCCTTTTGTTCGTCTCTTGTCAATTCATATGCTTGATGAGCTAATTCGAGAAAATTGTTCAACTCATTCTCAATGTCCAACCCTACACCCGAAAATGTTGGAACTTGTACTAAAAATGTTTTTATTATTTTTTCAACTGGTAACAAAGTTGGTTCCAAATGATATGAATTGTCATTTGTAAAGTTTTCCGCAACGTATTCATCTCGATGTGCAATTGGTGGTGGTGGTGGAATAGGGGTCGAGTTTAATCCTGATGGTCCCGGTTTCTTTATTGTTCTATTTGTATTATTTGATTTTTGGAAATTAAAATAATGGGGGTCGTTTATTGGATTCATTTTGTCACTTGTTTTTATATTCAAACTTTTCCTTTCCGTTTTGGCAATTATAACTTTATTTCTCCTAACTTTCCTTTGTTTCCTTATTGGGCCAATTCTGTTATACTTTACTCCTGACCTCAATGTTCTAAAACTTTTTCTATTTTCTGATATTCATTCTCCTTGTACTTGATGTAAAAAATCAACAAAGTTATTTCTATCCAATACTTCTAAATTTGGTTCTGCTTCTATATTTTCTACGTTTGTTTTAGTTTGTTCATCCGAATTTTCAAATTCCGGACTTGAATTTAAAAATGAAAATGTTGATATTCTCTTTGAAAATTTTAAAATTGATTGCGCCAACGTTGGGGGTTTTGAATTTTGCGACATTAGTTAATAAAATAAATTTTAAACAACAACAACAATATATATGTACCTTTTTTTATTTTGTGATTTAGGGGTCATATTTTAATAAATTTTAATAAAAAAAATTATTTTAGGGGTCATTTTATATAAAAAGTTCTGAAAAAATATATTTTAGGGGTCGGAAAAAAAAATTCCAACTCCTAAAATTATGCAAAAAAAATTTTTATTCATTTCCAAAAAAAAATTTTGTTTTAAAAATGTTCATAGTATGATCCCTAAATGATTTTACAAAAAAAACGCGCTTTGCTCTAATGAAACTTACGTACGTCATTTAAAATATTTTAATTAATATCAATTTTATATTAAAAATTGACAAAATTATTTTATATAAAAATTATCAAACGTAATTTGAAAATATATTTATATATATCATTTTATATATATGTATATATAATTTTCGTCATTACGAACAAAAATTTGAAATTTTAATATAAAATGAAAATATAGGGTAACGAAAAAAATGTTGGTTATTAAAACCAATTTTTATTAAAAATTTTTAAGACTTATGTAAAAAAATTTTTTTATTAAGTTCTTTATTTTTACACAGCCCTGTGTCAACTTAGTGCACAATTTTATTTTGCACTTTCTGTATACAGTTTTGTGTTAAATTTAATAAACTTAACTTTTTACACCGTAATTAGTTTTGTTACCCTATTTTTATGTCGATTTTACTTTGATAATAATACACTTCTATGTATATTATATTTCACGTAAACAAAACTTTATTATAAAATTTTTAAATTACAAATTGATCAAAAACGCACAATTTGCAATTTATACTTGGAGAATAAAAAAAACTTTTATGTATACAAATAAAAATTATAATGTATGATAATAATTAATGTTTAATATTTTAATATTTTCCATTGTATATGTATGTGTACATATGACTTTTATTTAAAAAATTTACTCATTATTATTTTTTTATACTTATGTATGTACACAGAAAAAATTGGTCAACTAAAAAGTGTATAAATCATTGAAATTTGTGTTTAAAAGTTGGTCTAATAAAATATGTTACTGGTTTATCTAAAATTTTATTGATTTGACTATTTGTTTTTTACGTTTCAATGAAAATTTAAATAAATCATAGAAAAAAGTAGTAAAATCATAAAAAGTTTTTCAAACACTGAAGAGTGTTTGAAAAATCCACTTAATTTTTTTCTGTGTATGTGTACCCCAATTTTATTTATTATATACCTATTTTATTTTAAAATTTTATTGAAGAGAGAAAAATTGAAATTAGGTTAACTATTAGGATAGGTTAAGGTTTTTGGTAGTATATAAGAAAAAATATCATTTTTTTGTATAGTATATTTATACATATTATTTTAGGGGGTTCTTTCATATGTATATGCATTTTATTTTATTTTGTATTAACTTTGTATATAAAAATTTTGATTCACTAGGAATTTAAAAAAAAAAATGATTTTTTATATATATATTTTTTATACAATTTCATTAAGGATTTTATATAATTATTATTTTATATATTTTATATATTTAAAAATTTTATTTTACTTTTTGGCCATTAATTTAAATTTTTCATAAAATTTTCCTTCTAAATTAACAAATTCTTTTATTTTATTTTTCAATTTTTTTTATTCTTTTAATTTATTTTAAAAAAAAAATTTTCACACAATTTTTTGTCATTTAATTAGATTCAAAAATTTACATTTTTTTTTTTTAATAATTTGCCAAAAAATAAATTTTATTATTCTCCATTATTAAGACTATTAGATTTTGTAAATTTAATTATAAAAAATAATGAAGATCCGTATCTTCCTAAAGATTTCGATTTATTCATTTTAAAAAAAAATTATTTTTACAAAAAAAATTGATTTTATATTTAGTTATATATATTTTCTGTTATATATATATATATTTTTAAAATATTTAGCAACCCGTGTTTTTATATATTTTTATATTAGAAAAAAAAATGACTTACTACTTTACAAAAAATTTTTCAAAAAAAAATTTCCCCTTTTTGTTGTGTTTTTTCTTTTTCCGCTACCAGCTTCTTCTTCTGCTATTTTGTTAAAAAATTTCTGCTATTCTAGTGCAACTTTTAACTGCTACCTTTATTTAATCTGCTACCACTTTTCAACTGCAACTTTTCTGCTATCACTGTTTTTATTTTAATTTTATTAAAAAGATGTTTTATTTAAATTACTGCTACTTTTGTTTTTTTTTTACAAAAAAAAATTTATAATAATTATTTATAAGATTTTATTTAGCGTTAAATTATTATATTTTTTTTTAACTATTTTTAGTCCACTTTTATTTTATGATAATTTTTTTTTTATTTAGATTTAATCTCCCGTTTTACCTTTACACAAATTCTTTTGGATGAGAAACGTACTTCTCCATCCTGTCCGCAGCGCCAATGTTGTAAAATTTTTTTTACAATCATAAATTATGTTTTCTGCTTTAATCTCACCTTTCTTTTTATTTTACCTTTTAAAACTTTTTAATTAAATAAAACAATTTTATTTAATCTAATTTTAATATAAATTTATTTAGTTTATTTTATAGTTATTTCTTAATTTATTTTAAAAATCACAAAATTTTATTTAATGTTTGTTCGTTAATTTATCTAATCTTTTTCTTTTAATGTTTTTAATAATATTTTTTCCGATTAATAAATTATTTTTATTTTAAACTTTTCCTATTAAAAATAACTATCTTTAATTAAACTTTTTTTTTATTTCAATTAATAACCGCAAAAATTAACATCAAATATGCAATAATTAGAAATGGAACTTTTCCGACCGATTGACTTTTTTAATAATTTCGATTTTAAAAATCAAACTTAAATTTTTTTTATCAACTCGCCTTTAACATTTTTAATTTTTAAGAATTTCAAAATGGAACTTTAACCGATCAACTGGCCTTGATTTTAATTTTTCTTACTTTTTTATTTTGTTGGAGAGCTTTTTTGGCTTTCCAAAATCTTTCCAATAAGATTTTGGAAAACCAATCAGCTTCTCCAACAAAATATTTAAAATCAATTTTAATTTAATTGGCCGATTGATTTTACGCGTTGTCAGCATAGAGAAATTATTATTAATTAAATTAAATTATTTCTCTGTGCACAAGCAACGCGCAATTTGAAACTTTTCTTTTTATTAATTAATTTTAATAATTTTATTTGGATTGGAATTTTATAATTTCCGTTGTGAATTGAAGCACAGGGTGCCTCAATTCACAACAGCAGGTTGAACTGGAGGAGAAATTCGGAGACAAAACCGCATTCATCGTCCCCGGTCGTGGGTTGTACCATTTCAAAAGAATGCCTTTCGCTTTGTCCAACTCCCCGAAAACACTTTGCAAGCTTATGGATAAAGTTATCCCTTACGAGCTCATGAGGATGTCTTTGTTTACCTTGATGATCTTTTGATCCTCTCGGAAGACTTTGACACCCACATGGAGCTCTTGAGTAAAGTAGCAGGGTGTTTGAGGGAAGCTGGACACTGGACTAACCATTAACTTCGAGAAAAGCCGATTTTGCCAGACCGAAGCTAAATATTTAGGTCATATTATTGACCACGAAGGCATTAAAACGGACCCTGAAAAGATCGACGCCATCCAAAACTTTCCGACGCCAAAAACTGTGCGACAGATCAGACAGTTTTTGGTCATGACTGGATGGTATAATCGGTTTATAAAGAATTACGCGGAAGTTGCGGCGCCTATTACGGATTTATTAAAAGGTAAAAATCAGGACAAGTGGAATGATGCCGCTGAGGCAGCATTCCGAGCTTTGAAACTGGCCTTAACGCAGGCCCCCGTACTCTTAAATCCCGATTTTAATCGTCGGTTCTCCGTACAGTGTGATGCGTCGAAGACGAAGCGGGGCATGAACATCCCAAAGCGTTCATGTCCCAGAAATTAAATCCGCTCAAAAAAATTACAGCGTGACGGAATTAGAATGCCTCGCAGCGGTACTTAGTATAAAAAAATTCCGACCTTACATTGAGCGGACGGAATTTACTGTGATTACCGACCATGCCAGCCTAAAGTGGTTGATGAACCAAAAGGATTTGGCGGGTCGGTTGGCGCGTTGGAGTTTGAAACTTCAGGGCTTTCATTTCAAAATTAAACACCGGAAGGGCAGCGACAATGTTGTGGCGGACGCGTTATCTCGTGGAGAAATCGACGAGATGACCGTCCAGTTGAAAGAAATCAATATTGTCGACGCCAAGGATCCGGCATTTCGAAACCCTGAATATGAACGCCACGTGAAGATTTTCGCCAATAATCATGGTAAATTCCCAGACATTAAAATCGTGGATGGGTCATTTTCAAACGGCAACATTTCCGAGAACATCAACTTACCGATGTTCCCGTTTGGAAATTGTGGGTGCCTCCTGCGTTAAGAGCCGGCGTGATCCAACACTTCCATGATTATCCTATGTCAGCACACTCGGGGGTGGATAAAACTATAGAAAAAACTCAACGCATGTATTTTTTGCCAAGACAATATTAACCACAAATTTACCGCTCCATATCATACTCAGGCCAATGCGTCGGAAAGAGTCAATCGGAACATCGTCAGTGCTATCCGAATGTATATAGGTAAAACCAACCATAAAGAATGGGACGACAAGCTGAGTCACATTGCGTGCGCTCTGCGGAATGTCGTCCATGACGCCACTGGGTTTTCTTCATTCTACCTTACATTCGGATATCATATGATAACCGACGGTATTTCTTACGAGTTGCTTCGAAAATTAAATTTGCTGAATGAGAATATCAATATTGACCAGGAGCATCGACGTAGTGATGTGCATGATGCGGTTCGGTGAATCTGGAAATCGGACAAAAAAGGCACGAAAAAATTTATAATTTGCGATCAAATAAAAAATTTAAAAAGTACTTACCTGGGCAAGTTGATTACCGTCGAACTCACGTTTTAAGCGATTTCCAAAAAAATATTACCTCGAAATTTGCAAAACCCTGGACAAAATGTATCATTGTCGCCGAAAAAGGTCAAGTGTGCTACGTGGTAGAAGATTCCGACACTTTAAAACAATATGTGGTCCACTCAAAGGATTTAAAAGCCTAAAGAAGAAAAACAAAATTATTTTAAAAATATATTGGTCAGAAAAAAAAAATTACAGTATTGATTTGAAAAACATATAAAGTATAGCCCGGCTAGCATAACAATAGAGCATGAGATAGTCAGGGTGTGGGACAGCCCCACGTTGACTCAGATAAAAAAATTACCACCTGTGATATTTTTCAATTGATTGTTATTTATTTATTTATTTATTTATTTTTTTGAATTTTGTTTGTTAGTTAGTATTATGATTAGTTCGTTAGTACTAGTTAATTTACACTTAAATGTAGTTAGTATTAGTTAGTATAGTTAAATTTTTTTTTATTTATTATTAATTGTTAGTAAGTAGTTATTATTTATTGATTTACACATATATGTAATTAGGGTTAGTTTTTGTTATTTATTATAGTTATCATAATCTATATATTACCTGGATATATTGAAGAATGTCGGTATTAGTTTTTTTTGTATTAGTTAATATTAGAACATTTATTAAAATAAGTTAGTTAAAAATTTAGTTAAAATTTCCTTTTTGTTATTTATTTGGAATTATATATTAAGTATTTATTTATTTATTGGTTTAGGAGTATTTATTATTAGTAAAATTTATTAGGATAAGAGAAAGATATTAGTTAATTTTTTTTGTGTTATATTCGTAGGGTTTGGCTATGTATTTATTTATTTATGAGAAAATCTTTTTTTTTTTGTGTCAGTATTATTTATTTAGGTAAATTTATTATTATAGCTTATTATTTCTTTATATTATTTATAGTTAGTATTATTATAGATTAGTAGTTAAAAGTAATTATTTAAGTGGTATTATTGGTAGTGTTAAATAGTTGTTAGTTAGAGATTTTTTTTACATCTGGGGTGTGGCCAGTCGGTGTTTTCCAGGCCTGTCTGGAACGCTAAGCTCCAGATAGGTCTGTTTTGTGACACCGTGTAAATTTTTATACACATAATTCCTAAAACAGAAATTAAAAAATTTATCAAAATAAAATAATTGAAAAAATTACTTTATTATTTGTGTACATATCGTCCATCTTGATGTTGTATACCGGCTTGTCAGTAGACAGGCGCGGAGGTAAATTGGAGGTGGGTAGCCATATCGATAGATTTCGAAATTCCCGTCAGCGTTGCGGTCTCTTGATTTTCGGATCAAAACAATAGACAACCTTTGTTGCCCTTGTGGGCCATGTTTTGATTCCGAAGGTCAAGAAATCGCGTGATCGAGGAAACAATAGTTTTTCGAAATGAGAAAAATTTGAAAAAATTATTGTTTCGGGGAGTAGAAAAAATTTTGCTTGCCGGACGGTCGGACATTTTTTTGGGTGGATTTGTTTTTGAATTATTTTTATTTGAAAGTTTTGGTTTTGGGAATTGTTGTTTGTATTTTTTTTTTTAAAGTTTTTTTTTTTAAATTAAAAAACCGCAAAAAAAAAATTATTGTGGTTGAAGAAATAAAAATAAATCAAATATAAACATTAATTATTTTTAATTATAAAATTACCGCGTCCGGCACGCTCAAAAAAAAAAATAATAGATTAGTGAAAATAAAAATATATTTATGTATCCCATTTTAAAAGGAAAACAAAATTAAGAGTAGTACATTGGTGGGGTAATATCAAAAACAAAAGAAAAAGAGACCCAATAAGTAAATTAAAATTTTTTTAAGTCAAAGATCTATATACATATATATTTTCGTTAATTTTTTTTTATTTGAATAATAAAAAACAAAAAACCACCTGTTTTAAGAAAAAATATATACAAATAATATCGTTTTATTTACTATAATTTATTGGAATTTTAATTATTTTGTTTTGAAAAATTACAATTTTTTTTATTATTTTATTGGAGTTGTGTTGGCAACGCTGGATGGTTGTTGCTGCTGTGTTGGTTTTATTTTTTGTTAAATTTTTCTTCTGGTTAAAATTTTCTTTTTGAAAATGACTGGCTGATATACTATAATTCCCCAGGATGGATCGCATGGATTTCTTGTCCTTTTCTCTCCTCATTACCTAAGTGATGATGCTTCACTATAACGATTTTTTTTGTGAAAGTTGTTATTAGTGTGAGCATCGTCATATTGTGGTATTGATTGCCGTTTGGATCACTGGTCGACTCACGCCCCACAGGCTGAGCACAGCTGGCACACTTAGGAGGAAATCCCAGTGGTCCAAGGAGTTCTAGTACTACAAAATTTTGGTCTAGCGTTTTTCTTGTGATGCGCTGTTGGTCACTCTAGACCTGGCGCCCACTTCACTAGAACTCCGAAGTTACCTCCTCCGACTTACCTTATAGCTAGCAGGTGGTAGTTTTTTTTGACAAAAATTACTATACTGTTACAACCCCCTGCCATATTTTTGGCATAAAACACCGACATTCTTCAATATAGATAAATTTGGTCGTCCATATGGTCACCAAATTTATCTATATTGAAGAATGTCGGTGTAATTAATGTCGGTGTAATTAAAATAAAAATATCCAAACCAAAAGCAAATATATTTTAATGTGCCCATGTTATAGCAAAAAAACTTGAAAGAGTCTGAAAATAGGGAGCTAATACAGGGATTCCCACAGTTTTTCCGTCGCGGACCCACTTTAAGGACACATAAATATTTGTTAATATGAGCATTGTTTCACATTCACAGTACGAATTTTTCACTCACAAAAGTATAACCACATACATATGTACAGTTATAATAAAGCAAAAAAAATATACGGATTCTTAAAATTTCAATTTCGTATATACCATTTTAAGATTAAATTATGTAGTAGTTTTATAGCTTGAATTGATCATATTTCAAAAAAAATTATTCGTTTTTTATTCCTTAGAATTAATTCTTTTTCAAATAAAATTAAACAGTTTTAAAAAATAAAATTTTTAATCAGTTTTCAAAGTATTAATCATTTTTAGCACATTTCCAACCAATTTGGTAGAAATGTGTATATTAGTTTCACTCTGTCTGTTCGTCCGTTTACACAAACTTCTACATCTATTAAGATAGAGTTATGAAATTTTGACCATAAATAGATAGTAATAAGATAATAAGTAGAATAAAATTGTCTTCTATCCCTTTTCCGCTCCAAGTTCGAAAATTACCAATATTGAACATGTAATAACTTTTAAACCAATGAAAATGTTTGAGATCTGTAAAAACTAAAAGATAGTAAAATCTTTTATCATTTTTGCAAAGTTAACAAATTATATAAAATTTAATTTATTGTTGTATAAAAATACCGTTATCTTCATACAACTTTTTTTAGTTTCTTTGACACTCTGTATTTCACAAACGGCTTTTTATGAAAGGCTGAAATTTATGTACCGCAGAGATATCCAAAAAAAACCTCGAGTCTCTGAAGAAATTGTATCCGTATCTCCCCTCCCCTTTCCGCTGTATTGTGGCCCTTTCGAAAATCAAAAAATTACATTTTTAATTCACTTGTCTTGTACATTTATAACTACACAATATTTTTAAAAACAAATATTGAGAAAAGTTTCGAAAATTATTTTTCTTATAAGTGCATTAATTAATAAATTAAAATCATTTGTCTCACTCTTATAATTAATCAAAATGCTTAATCATGTAAAATTTTGCAAAAAGAGAATATTTTGCATATTTTTAGGAGCTATATAAATAGAATATTGGATATTATTTCATATCGCCATTATGTTCAATTAAAAGCAAAATTACAAAAAACTTAAATGATAAGTTTATATATATTTTTCTGGAACAATAACCTAGTAAGGAAAAAAAATTATTAAAATCTAACAGCGACACATGTTTAATATATATATTGTTATATAACATTCTATTTAGTTATACAAAACTACTATTATAATACTTGATAAAATAACAATTCCATGTAATTGTTATTCTATCGCAAAGATAAATTCTATTTGATATTTTTTATAATTAGATAAAATAAATATTTTTCCTAAGAATAATTATTTGATCAGAATAATGAATAAAAATTCATAATAAGCAAAAAAAGAGTTCTCATGCAAATTAATTATGAAGGAAAATTATTTCATTTCAAATTTTTAATAAGAATGTAATATGATACATTTTATAACTCAAGTAATTTTATCTATGCATTTTTATAAAATAAAGCATAGATAAAAAGCTAAATAATTTGTCAAGTTAGTTTTTAAGGAACCACAGAACAAAAAACATAAACTTTGTTAATACTTATAAAATTTGTTAATTGTAATTAACTTAAGAAGTTATTATTTTAAATAAACCGTTATTAAACGAAATCAAAAATCAGTAATTATTATTTTTCCATTAATATATACAAATTTATACACAAATGAAAAAGCTGCCAAGTTGGAAGAGTGCTTCATATCCCATTTTGATCCACCTAGGATTACATGAAAACTAAGCTTTAAATAAAAGTTATAATTTTTACAAAAATTCCAATAATGTTGTTCAATTTAAAAAATTATTTTAATTAATAAGTACTCGAATTTGTAATACATATTTCGAAAGTAATTATATTATGTTTATTCTAAAAATTTCGAAATTTTTGCCAATTTAAAATGATTTTTTGTATATAAGGTGTAGAATAGTATTATTAAGAAACTTATTTTTCATCAAATTCACCCTTTTGCAAATCAAATTAATAGAGTACCCCGCAGACGTGTTATAGCTTATTAAAATAATATACCCCCTCCTTTACTTAAATGAGATGGTGGTTTATAATTTTTAGTGATTTTAAAGGTTTGAACCTAGTGTACCTTCTTTAGAATTTACAAGGTCGTATCAAAAATCTGGCCGATTTTAGAGCGCTTTTAATTTATAAAAATTGAATTGTCATGCAACATGTATTAATTTTGAAAATATAGAAATTCAAATTCAAATAACATAAGTTGAGGGGATGGTACAGTGTAAAATTTTATTATCAAAAAACTATTTTTTAATTTTTTTTAAGGAGGGCTACACGGAAGGTATGGAGTTTGTTTCATTGGGTTTAAATTTTGGGTCAGTTGGATAACCACTAACCTATATAGCACCTAATTTATAAGTTGAAAGGCAATATATAAAATGTGGCTTATTTTATAGTCATTTGAAGTTCCAAATAATCAATTTTCATAACTATATAATAAATTTTGAAATGTAACATTTATAAGTGATATAGAATGGAGGGGATTACAGGTAGGGAAATAAATTTTTCGTATACAGGGTTTGCACTTCAAATTCGCCCTTTTGCAAATCAAATTCGTCCTTTTGCAAATCAAATTCACCCTTTTGTAAATCAAATTTGTCCTTTTGCAAATCAAATTCGTCCTTTTGCAAATCAAATTCACCCTTTTGCAAAACAAATTCGTCCGTTTGCAAATCAAATTCACCCTTTTGCAAATCAAATTCGTTTTGCAAATCAAATGATTTCGAAAAACACCAACCTATTATACCCAATTTATAAGATACTATGACATATCTGAAATGTGGCATATTCTATGACCATTTTAAATACCAAAAATTTAATTTTCATAAAATCTGGTTCTAAAATAATAAAGTATTAATTTTGAATATATACATATATCTTATAAATTGTATATAATTAACAAAGTTTTATATAAGAACGTGAAATATATTTACTTTTAAATTGTGAAAAAAACACGTAGTTTTGCAAAATATTGTAACTTTTACTAACTCTTTGTTTCATGTAACTTCATGTAGTTTAGTTTAATAAAAATACAACTTAGTTCAATCTGCGTGAAAACGTAATAATTGTGAATCCATGGTAAAATATTTTTTGTATTTATATTTTTTTATAAACTAAACTACATGAAGTTTTGTTTGGCAATAAAATTTACTAAGCCCGGAATGGTTTATTTATATTGGGGTATCTTTGATAAGTGGAATTGTATTCGATTATTTTTAGCACATTTGCAACCAAATTGGAAGGAATGTGTATATTAGTTTAACTCTGTCTGTCCGTCTGTCTGTCCGTTTACACAAACTTCTACATCTCATCATAGAGAGTTACCATAGATAGAGAATAATAAAATAATAGGTCCAGTAGAACAAAATTTTCTTCTATCTCTTTTTCCCTCTGAGTTATTCCCCCTACAATTTCGAAAATAGCCCATATTGAACATCTAATAACTTTTAAACCAATAAAAATTTTGTAAAAGCTATAAGATAGGAAAATCTTTTATCTAAATTGTGAAATTAACAAATTTTTTAAAATTTAATTCTTTATTGTATAAAAATACCGTTATCTTCATACAACTTTTTTTAGTTTTTTTAACACTCTGTATTTCCCAAACTGCTAACTATGGAAGGCTGAAATTGATGCGATATCTAAAAAATAACTACAGTCTCTGAAGAAATTGTATCCGTATCTCCCCTCCCCTTTCCGTTGTGGCCCTTCCAAAATCAAAAAATTAAATTTTTAATTTACAGTGTAAAATTATAACTGCACAATATTTTTAAGAACAAATATTGAGAAAACTTTCGAAAATCATATTTCTTTAAAGTGCATTAATTAAAAAATGATAATCATTTGCCTGACTCTTATAATTAATCAAAATGCTTAATCATGTAAAATTTTGCAAAAAACGAACATTTTGCATATTTTTAGGAGCTATATAAATAGAATATTGGATATTATTTCATATCGCATTATGTTCAATTAAAAGCAAAATTACAGCAAACTTAAATGATAAGTTTATATATATTTTCCTGGAATAATAACGTTGGAAGGGAAAAAAATTAATAAAATCGAACAGGGACAGATTTTTTACCTATATTTACCATATCATTTTTTATCTTTCCTATAAGTATAGTACATTGAAAATACTACTCTACTATGTAGAGGAATTCCCATTGTTGTAGAATAGCTCATAGTTCTACATGAGGCGATTTTGAGTGAGGAAATGTGCTTTTGACAAACCCGGGGTTTGTTTTTCATATTTTATTTATTAAAGACAACAATGGGGACAGGAGGAGATTATAATGCACATTGACCGGAATATTTGATAAATTTATCACATTCTCCAATACTTTTGGTAAATTCACATAATCGAAGGTAATTATATAAATTCAACTATTAATCGAATTCACCGTAACATATAGTTATATATATATATATATATATATATATATATATATATATATATATATATATATATATCTATATATATATATATAAATATAGTTATATATTTATAGTTATATATTTAGATAAATATATATATATATATTTATGTTATATATTTATATATATATATATATGTCTCGTTCTCGTTCTTATTCTTTTAAATTGGGTAATAATAGGTTGGTGTCTTTCGAAATCATTCAAAATATTTATTTACTTCCATTTTTAATAGGGTTCAGGGAGGGGATATGTTTATGAAATAGGCTGCAATATCTCCGCGGGGGACTGGATTGAAAAAATGAGAAACTATTTTCTTAAAAATACTATTTCACACATTATGGGAAAAATGTATTTCCCTACCTGTAATCCCTTCCATTCTATATCACTTATAAATGTTACATTTCAAAATTTATTATATAGTTATGAAAATTGATTATTTGGAACTTAAAATGACTATAAAATAAGCCACATTTTGTAACACGATGAGTATTTTTGGAACTGACAAAAAAAACTACCACCTGTTATCTGTAGATAAGTCGGAGGAGCGAGGAGGTAACTTCGGAGTTCTAGTGAAGTGGGCGCCAGGTCTAGGACTAGGGTGACCAACAGCGCATCACAAGAAAAACCCTAGACCAAAATTTATGTTACTAGAACTCCTTGGACCACTGGGATTTCCTCCTAAGTGTGCCAGCTAAGCTCAGCCTGTGGGACGTGAGTCGACCAGTGATCTAAACGGCAATCAATAACACAACATGGCAATACTTCCACAAAAATTTCCAACAACGGAAAATTTTCAACAAATTTTACGAAGTATCACCATAAGGAAGAGGACAAGAAAGGAACAGAAATCCATCGTGATCCATCCTGGGAATTATGATAAAATCAGCAAGTCATTTTCAAAAAGACACTTTTAACCAGAATAAAAAAAAAATAAAAATAAAACAACACAGCAGCAACCCCAACCTATTTCATAAAAAAAATAACAAGAATTTTCAAAAACAAATAATTAAAATTCCAAACAAATTATAATAAATGAAACTATATGATATTAAAAATTTTTTTTTCTTTTAATAATACAATTTAAGAAAAATATATCGGTGGTGGTAAAGGAAAAATGTTGTTTTATAATTATATAATTTTCTTTTTTAATATCTTATAAATTGTATATAAGTTTACGTTGTCGCCGCTGCTCTGCTTCCACTATTAGGTTGTTGGAATACTTTAATTTTTTTTTCCTTTGGGGTTGTTCTCGGCGGGAGCTGGCCAGTGCAGTGGAATTCACGGCACTTATTATTATTATTATTTTTTTCTTTGTTTTTCTTTTTTTTTATATAAACTTGTTTGGTGGCAATATTCTTTTTTGTTTTTAAAGTAAAATACATTTAATAAATAATGGCATATTTATTATTGTTTTTAATTTTAGGTTTCCTTTTTAACAATTACACCACTCAGTTTGTGATTTGGAGGATTTTCCTTACTTTTTTTTCTTTCCACTATTTTAGAATTTTTAGATAATATTTTAATTTAATTTTTGGTTATGATAATTAAAAATACGTTCACGACAGGCAATGCAATTGTTTTTTTTCTACTCTTCTAATATTATTTTTTCTACTATCTTAATTTACGCTTATTATTTGGTTTGTCTTGTCTTGTTGGTTCCTCATTTTTTTTTTCTTTTACCGCGGTTATTTAATTTTAAACAAACTTTTCAGAAAAAAAAATATAAAAAAATCAAAAAATCTCCAAATACCAATATCATTTAAAAAAAAAAAATTTAATTCAAACCAAAAATCACGCAAAAAAAAATGTCCGCCCGTCCGGTCTGCCCGTCCACAAGGGCAACAAAGGTTGTCTATTGTTTTCTGTTGCGAAAATCAAGAGACCGCAGCGCTGACGAGAATTTCGACTATTACCATATGACTACCAACCTACAAAAAAAATTGTAATTCAGCCGTAAGCTCAAATCTGGAATATGACAAGCCGTAATTATATAACAATAAACGTAAACAAATAAATAAGGTAATTCTTTAAATTATTTGATTTTACTAATTTTTCCTTTTCTTTTTAGGACATAAATATAAAAAAAAATTACAAGGTGTCACAAAACAGACCTATCTGGAGCCTAGCGTTCCAGATAGGCCTGGAAAACACTGACTCGTCACACCCCAGATGTCTTATAATAAATACTACATAAATATATAAATACCAAAAATAATAATAATATTTAGGTTATTATTATTTTTGGTATTTATATATTTATGTAGTATTTATTATAAGACATCTGGGGTGTGACGAGTCAGTGTTTTCCAGTCCTATCTGGAACGCTAATAACACCTAATAACTAATCCATAATAATTACTACTATAGATAATAATAATTACTACTATAGATAAGTTCTAAAATAATAAAGTATTAATTTTGAATATATACATATATCTTATAAATTGTATATAATTAACAAAGTTTTATATAAGAACGTGAAATATATTTACTTTTAAATTGTGAAAAAAACACGTAGTTTTGCAAAATATTGTAACTTTTACTAACTCTTTGTTTCATGTAACTTCATGTAGTTTAGTTTAATAAAAATACAACTTAGTTCAATCTGCGTGAAAACGTAATAATTGTGAATCCATGGTAAAATATTTTTTGTATTTATATTTTTTTATAAACTAAACTACATAAAGTTTTGTTTAGTAATAAAATTTACTAAGCCCGGAATGGTTTATTTATATTGGGGTATCTTTGATAAGTGGAATTGTATTCGATTATTTTTAGCACATTTGCAACCAAATTGGAAGGAATGTGTATATTAGTTTAACTCTGTCTGTCCGTCTGTCTGTCCGTTTACACAAACTTCTACATCTCATCATATAGAGTTACAAACTTCTACATCTCATCATATAGAGTGACCATAGATAGAGAATAATAAAATAATAGGTCCAGTAGAACAAAATTTTCTTCTATATCTTTTTCCTTCTGAGTTATTCCCCCTCCAATTTCGAAAATAGCCCATATTGAACATCTAATAACTTTTAAACCAATAAAAATTTTGTAAAAGCTATAAGATAGGAAAATCTTTTATCTAAATTGTGAAATTAAAAATTTTTTTAAAATTTAATTCTTTATTGTATAAAAATACCGTTATCTTCATACAACTTTTTTTAGTTTTTTTAACACTCTGTATTTCCCAAACTGCTAACTATGGAAGGCTGAAATTTATGCACCGAAGAGATATCTAAAAAAAACTACAGTCTCTGAAGAAATTGTATCCGTATCTCCCCTCCCCTTTCCGTTGTGGCCCTTCCAAAATCAAAAAATTAAATTTTTAATTTACAGTGTAAAATTATAACTGCACAATATTTTTAAAAACAAATATTGAGAAAACTTTCGAAAATCATATTTCTTTAAAGTGCATTAATTAAAAAATTATAATCATTTGCCTGACTCTTATAATTAATCAAAATGCTTAATCATGTAAAATTTTGCAAAAAACGAACATTTTGCATATTTTTAGGAGCTATATAAATAGAATATTGGATATTATTTCATATCGCATTATGTTCAATTAAAAGCAAAATTACAGCAAACTTAAATGATAAGTTTATATATATTTTCCTGGAATAATAACGTTGGAAGGGAAAAAAATTAATAAAATCGAACACGGACACATTTTTTACCTATATTTACCATATCATTTTTTATCTTTCCTATAAGTATAGTACATTGAAAATACTACTCTACTATGTATAGGAATTCCCATTGTTGTAGAATAGCTCATAGTTCTACATGAGGCGATTTTGAGTGAGGAAATGTGCTTTTGACAAACCCGGGGTTTGTTTTTCATATTTTATTTATTAAAATCAACAATGGGGACAGGAGGAGATTATAATGCACATTGACCGAAATATTTGATAAATTTATCACATTCTCCAATACTTTTGGTAAATTCACATAATCGAAGGTAATTATATAAATTCAACTA